>QVRM01004485.1:0-42500 GCA_003439945.1 Dermanyssus gallinae
TTCTCGTGGAGTTGTTGAGTCAATGACACCGACTTCTTATCGAGTCTTTGCATGCACGTGGCCTAGACGTATTCGACGTCTGACCTTGATGAGCCACTTCATTACCAACACAGTAGAGTTACCATTCGTTACGGTTTGATGAAATACGCTCCTAAAGCACCAGCGCTCCTCTACTCCAAAGATCATAGAGCACAAGATTTATTTGCTTGGCGGATAGCATACACACTTGCCAAATTATACGATACCTATGAGAGCCGTTTGAATCACTTTCGAGCCTCTCAATCACACACCCACACACTAACGCCGCTTCGTGTAACACAACAAATTTGCGTTACACAATGTGTTTTATTTAAATATCTCTCAAAACAGCTCTCAATAAATGAGTTTATGTTGTTCAATAAAGGTCGGCGGTACACCAACTTAAGATAGGAAGCTTGCTTTAAAATGTGCCCATGTGTATCCTATCCGCTATGTTTGTGTTGGAGAATTACCGATTATGCGTCTACTAGAACTATGTACTGTTGAAACTTGCCAGAAACTAATACATATTCAAGGGAATCTCTAATCCGGTGACAACTGGAAACGTTGCTCAACTGCATCCGACTAACGCTTTACGTTTTGCATTTACATTTTACAACACGATTGCTAAGAACACCGGCACCAACAATGTGCACGATGGGTTACCTACGGCCGGAATCGGAAGGCGTCGTCGTGGAGTCACAATCCCTGGTTATGGCTTTGCAAACTTTTAAGTTTTATACCTCTTGAACTTAGAGAAATGCGCATGTATTACGTTACTGCCGACGTTTGAGCTCAAGCTGCAGACAACGCCTAACACTGTCTCGTCGACGGTCCCAGGAGGAGCGATTGGAGGATTCAACGTGGTCGCCCGAGTACGTTTTGGCCTAGCCATGACCATGGGAGAGCCGAGCCACGTGCGCGGCTACGCATTAGCTACTGCTTTAGTTGTCGGCTTAGCTACAGCGAATGGCTTTATCATGCAAACTGCATGAATATCATGCAAAAAAAAAAAACTCTAGGTGCTGGCTACATAATATATATGTATTTGGTAGCACCACTAACTAGTACGGCTGGTGCTAATAACTACTTGAGAAACTACGGCAACACTAAATGTATGTATAGGTTTTTTGAGGATTGCGACATGACCATGTGGCGAAAGCTGTCGACGCAAGCATGTCACAATCGCATGTCGTAAGCACGCAGATGTCCTCGCCGATCCTCGATCGTCCTACTCGATGTGACAGACCGATTCGGTTGTGTGTCACGATTGACTACCGATCTGTTGGTATGTTATGCATCGTGACGCGCCGTGACCCGCCGTGATCGCTTGCACGCAACTTTGACGACGTGCAGCGCCAGCAACGAGGTACGGAGACTCGTTGCCCTTAGTGACGTCCACACGCACGTGCATGCGGACGTTATGGCTACGACGGTGGCGTCGTTACCGTCGTCGTCGTCGTCGCGGCCATCAGGCGGCGACAAGCGACCCCCAGCGGCAACCAAGTGCCACAGGTCGTCTTCCTCCGAAGAGGTCGTCGGGCAACAGGCAGGCCACTGCACGCTTGGACTTGGTGGGCGTCGCACGACCATAGTCAGCCTAATAGACAAAAGGATTGACAGTCATCCAGTTAACCAATCCACACGCACACACTGTGGTCTAGGCCATAGGTCAGGGAGCCATGGCACTGTTTCTACCGAGGCAGGGCGTTGTCACTCTGCTGATGACGATAGCTGCCTATGGGTACCTAGCGATGCTGCTTAACGTCGGACAGGTGCGCGCTGCCTCGATTGAACAACAGCAGCAACAACAACAACCGCAGCTCCAGCAACAACCACTGCAGCAGCAGCAACAACAACGGCAGCAGCAGCAAGAACAACAACGGCCAAGCAGCAAGAACAACAACGGCAGCAGCAAGAACAACAACGGCAGATGCAGCAGCAGCAGCAGCAGCAACAACAACAGCAGCAACAGCAACAACGTTTCCTGCCGCAATTTATGCCTTTACCGCCCCGACCTCCACAGCCGCCCCCCACCTCCTGGCGTCGATGCGACGGCCGCCCTACAGGTATGTAGCGTTCTCCGAGCTGTTCTGTCACTAACTCACACTTAAGCCGAGGTCGAGCTCAGGTCGAGCCCGGTGGCGTGATGCATTCGCCTGCGCCTATTTATGGGGTCCGTCTATAAAGCAATGAGGCGAAAAGCAGTCTCATAGACGTTAAATCTTGGCTGAGAGTCAGCCCCCGAAAGTATATATATTTTTTAAGCCCCAGGTAGCCTGGCTCGTGTTAGCTCGCCCGCTTTCTTGCTTCACAAGATGGCGACTCACTTCGATCGATTGGCGCTGTCGGACGCACTTGCGTCGTAACGTGGATGTTCAGTGGTGGTTCACCTTGGCCTTACCGCGGTAGGTCTAGACATGGTACGTGCGCGTTCAACAAGGTGACCCCTTGCGTGCCTCAGGCAAGCTATACGTTGGAGTTAGTGTTGGCGCCATATTTGCGTCCTCTGTGTGACGCCACGCGGTGGCTGCATACTTCGGGTGACATAGGTGGCGCCGTTGTCTGTGCTTTGTCTGTTGGTTATTATTCAGCCAATGATTGTGTTTCGTTTGTTCAACAAAGGTAAACGAAGGCCATTTGCTAGAACAGGCATAAACTGTACTGGCTATCGTGCAGTACATCGCGTTAGAGAAAAGAGAGAGAGAGACAGAGTCATCCATTTCATAGGAAAATCCGAACTTTTCTCGCCTTTCCGTACCCTCCACCCCCCCCCTCTCTCTCTTTCTCTCTCTTCTCTCTCTCTCTCTCGCTCTATAGATATATATATATATAGATATATATATATATATATATATATATATATATATATTATATATACGTATACTGAATGATACGAGAACATTCTAAGCTTCACCTCTATCTCTCTCTCTCTCTCTGTCTCTATATATAATATATATATATATATATCTTCGTAAGATGTATATAATGAATAATACTAGAAAATTTGAAGCATTTAAACAACTGTTTTTGCTATTTCTCTCTCTCTCTCTAACCCCCTCTCTCATACTATAAATATATATATATGTATATGATTGCATTTCAATAATTTCCTACGTGTGTTGGGCGTCTGTTGTCGTTGTTGTTGGTCGTACTGCCTCGTTGTACTGCACCGCTGCTGACATCGCTCTCTCGATCAGTGGCCGTTAACGACAACCCGGTGGTGTCGTCTCACGGCTCGATCGACAAGAAGATTCAGGTGACGATCACGAAGGAAGTCAACCTCCAGCACCCTGCAGCTCTCCCAACAGCTCTCCCTATCGTGCACAAGCCGGCCGCCGTGCACATGACGTTGAACGATGTGCTTGCCCAGGTTCACGATCATCTCGTCGCGCACAAAGCCGGAAAGTTGCAGGCTCTGAAAGCCGCAAAGCTGCAGGCTCTGCAAGATGGACAGCTGCAGGCGCTGAAAGCCGCAAAGCTGCAGGCTCTGCAAGCCGCAAAGCTGCAGGCTCTGCAAGATGGACAGCTGCAGGCGCTGAAAGCCGCAAAACTGCAGGCTCTGCAAGCCGGCCAGCTGCAGGCACTGAAAGCCGGCAAGCTGCAAGCACTGAAAGCCGCAAAGCTGCAGTCACTGCAAGCCGGCCAGCTGCAGTCACTGCAAGCCGGCCAGCTGCAGGCGCTGAAAGCCGGCAAGCTGCAGGCGCTGAAAGCCGGCAAGCTGCAGTCACTGCAAGGCGGCCAGCTGCAGGCAATGAAAGCCGACAAGCTGCAAGCATTGAATAGCCGCGAAGCTGCAGTCGTCACTGCAAGCCGGCCAGCTGCAGGCGCTGAAAGCCGACAAGCTGCAAGCATTGAAAGCTGGCAAACTGCAGGCACTGGAAGCCGGCAAACTGCAGACGCTGCAAGCCGTCGCCGCCGCGCTAGCTCAGCTCAAGGCTAACAAGAAGGCTGCGCTCATGATGGATAACGAAACGGTGGCCGAACTACTCCAGCAATTGCTGGCCGCCGGAAACATTCAGAACGTCGAGGGTCAAGTGCAGCTGCTCGCCGCGCCTCCTGGTGGTGAGCGTTCACGCGTTTTGTATAATGATTATTATTTTGTTTGTCGTCATTGTTTAAACGTTACAATTGAGAGGTGGTGTGAAGGTGCACACCCTGTCTTCTCCTAGCTCTATTATTATTATTATTTATTTAATATGTCTTAGAGCAATACAGTTGTGAGGTGTGAATGTATAACCTCATTATTTTATTATTATTATTATTATTATTTAGTATAATTTTTACATTATAGTAGCACCATATTTAGGATTTCAGTTACAAACGTGCACAGGTGTGATGATAGGTATATATATATATATATATATATATATATATATATATATATATATATATATATATATATATATATATATATATATATATATATGTATACATATGTATTTATAAATATATATGTACATACGATAGCAGCGGCAGGTAGTGGGCACTTAGAGTTGTACGCCAGAAACGCTCGTCTACAGGGTAACCTGGTGCTGTTATGTTCTCTTCGGCATTGCACGTTGTAAACTTGGCCGATTTACTGCAATTTCCACCACCACCACCATCACCACCGCCGGGAGCAGCAGTAGCAGCTATTGACGTCGCGGCGTTAGCGAGTAAACATCATGGACACCACCATCATTCTCACCTGCATCCGCTGCCACTGCGCGCCGTCCACCCCCGGCAGCCGCCCCACTGCCGCTGCCGTCACCCCCGGCAGCCTTACTGCCTCTGCCGCCGCCGCCGCCACCCCCGGCAGCCGCCCCACTGCCGCTGCCGCCACCCCCGACGACCCCAGGACATCATCCTCCACCTTGCTGCTGCTGTAAATATCGGTCAACCGGCCCTGAATCATACGTCTCTGATCGAATCGATCATGACTCCGCTGATGTCGCTTACGCATCTGGGAAGCGCACAGCCGCCGGCTCCCCCTCTGCAGCCGGCCACGGCCACCGCTGCCCTCCTTCAGAATGCAGTGAGTTTGTTTTGTTTATTTTGCTGGTTTTTAGACACAGATACTTTACGTAACATCACATATACTCGGCACACAACACATACGAGTATACGCTCGACGCTCGCAATTTGAAGCCGCTGAAACCCACGAATCGGCACGGACCAGCGAGGGCTGATTGATCGTTGGCTTCAGCGACACCGACAGCCACCCAGATGCATTTCAAGCAGAACACGCTCCACGCAACAGCATGCTAACGTATAGTCTTGTTGTTGTTGTTGTTGTTGCTGTTGCACAATAATAATAATAATAATAATAATAATAATAATAATAATAATAATATTTAGCCTTATGCTCGTTTTTTGGCGTACGGACAGCCGCCCCCCACCGCCACCGGGAACGGAGCTGCCCGCTGTCATGGCGTTGCCGGTAGCGTCCCCACCACCACCAGCCGCGGCAATAGCAGTACCAGCAGCGGTAATAGCGGCTCCAGCAGCCGCAATTGCAGCCCCAGCGCCAGCAGATGCAGCAGCAGCAGCAGCAGCCGCGGCCGCTGCGGCGGCAGGGGCGTCCTCGATAGCCGGCCTAGCTCCGATGGCTGATGTGTCGGCACAGCTCACCAACATGCTTCAAGGTCTGTTGGCAGCCAAACAGGAGCTGGCGAACGCCAGCCTGCTGCAGGCCGCGGCAGCGGTGCCGCCGCCCCCCATATCGGCGGACAGTGGACCACAACTCCATGTCCATCATCATCACCACCTCCATGACGGCGTGAACGACGTCACTGCGACGGACGCGCCGCAACTGCTGCTGGTGCCGCCGCCGCCGCCGCCAGCGCCCGAGTTGCCCGCGGTCGCCGCTGCAGCTGCAGCTGCGAAAGCAGCAGCAGCAGCCGCAGCCGTAGCCGGTGCCACTCCTGCTCCAGAAGTACCGGATCCCGTTATCGTATCGGCCGCAGCCCCAGCATAGCTCTTCCCCCCTCCACCCCGTAACCCAGCCAGCCAGCCAGCCACCCACCAATCAGCATGAGATAATAGCCGCTGCCGCACGCTTTGGTCAAAATACGCTGAACGCAGAGCGTCCAGCGCAAACTACGAGCGACAGTGACGAACGCTGAACGCTGTAGGGGTAGGTGGAAGGTGAAGGGAGAAGAATTTGACAAACGACAACACCAATTGAAACAGCAATAGCATCAACAACAATAGCAACATCAACAACAGCAACAGCAACAACATATCAATACCAGCAAGAACTACTGCAGAAGCAGCAGCATCATCATTAGTGACAACAAGGGCGTCCTGCCTGTCTCCTTGTCTGCAAGGGCCGCCCTATTCCTCGGGGCCCGGGGTTCGTGGCTTCGGTGAGCTAAACGATGCGACACAATCCGGTGCAAAAGTCAAGCGCAGGCTTTTTCGTTCGCTTGACAAACAGATAAACGAACCGACCGAATCTGGTCGGTCAGATTGACCAGACCGATTCCACGTGTATTATCGCATCCATTGAGATACCGATGGTACAGCGCCGGTAAGCCGCAGCAGCAGCAGCAGACCTTCGACGGCATCGCCGAAAACTCACCAAAATCAGTGCACCAATGCAATTGATTTCTCAATTTGAAGCGTTTGTTCCTTACTCACATATAATGTGGGTGTATGCCTGTGTTGCTGTTGGTATTTATATATATATATATATATATATATATATATATATCCTGTCATAAAATTCTCGAGCATCAGCCAAAGGTAATGCATTTAGTGAGCAGATACCTAAAATTCATAATGTTGCTGAATGCAGATCAAGCTACTAGTTTGGTTGTAGCAGACTCCAAACATGCCGAGACGTGAATGCCTGTCAGGGCGTTGTGCCTACAGTGCTTTTCTCTGCGTTCATCATGTCTAAGAGATATGAAGATGATGATGATGATGTAATATATATATGCAAATTGAGCAAGGGGTGAGAGAGAAGCAGAGTTTGTTGAGTTACATCTAGTGAAGCTTTGTTGAAGCATGAATACACTTGAGAGAGATTTACCTTGTTGATCATATAGTTTTGGGTCGAGCATTAGCGCATAGATAAAACTCACATCTATACCAATGTTATTCGGCCGGCAAGAAAGAATCATATCGTTTTGTGGTGTTTAAATTTGCTCATTACCACAACACATACATGACTTGAATGGGAACATTTTGCGTTTTAACATAAAACTGCAAATGGTTGACAAATGCTAACGACTCTTTTTTTTATTAATTATGTATTTTTATTAGTTACTATTTGGCTTAGATGTTGTAATTTTTCACTTAGCTGTGCGACTATTTCGAATATACTGGTACATATTGTGGAACTTCAAAGGCGTCCCGATAAAAGGTTGTGCAAGCATTGTGCGGCGCCCGTTTAGACGTAAGTTTTATTTGATTTCAGTTTTAATTTAACGATACATGGTTCACGGCTTTAGTTGAACTTTATTTGCAACCTTACCCTTGCTAAGGGAGACTTTTTTCAGACTAAGTGGAACTAGTCGACAAAGTGGAACTAGTCGGAGATCGTTTCTATCCCACTCGTTTTTTGACTTGCTAGAAAATAGAAATTCCACTTATTCGAATATCTCTATATTCTCGTCGGTAGAGTCAAAAGTCATCCGGATTCTTCGTACCTACTGGCCTGTACCTCCACCCTTCTACTAACTATTGCAATTACATCCACCTTGAACAACCTCACAATTTTCTCGTACTACTTAACTAAACATTTTGATTGATTGCTTTGTTTATTCGCTTGCTAAGTGTGTATACACATATCACCCTGTTATATAAGGGGCGCATAACGCTGCCGCTATTATTTAGCTATCATGTACTCCCCCGTTTTTCCTTTATGTGGTGAGCACTTTCCATCGGGATACGCTCTGCTTCGTAATCTCTACCTGTGCCTTTTCTGCACCCTTGCCTAATCCTAACGTCTCCCCTTGTTCTTAATCCCTAGTTCCTTCTAGTCGTTCTAACACACTCTAACCAAATGAATACCGTTCCCTCTCCCTTTTCGCATATCTGAAAAACCGTTGTTTTTAATTCCTAGCAAACAATCTAAGTAGCAGTTTCACTGCACCCTCGTGTGTAGCGTACCGGCCCTCGCATCCGCTAAAGCGAAAGCGGCTAAAGGCGGCTCGATAAATGCACGTATTTCAAATTTAAAAATCAAACCGACATTACCATGGCTTTCCGGTTTGTTTTGCTTAAAAATACCAATGTATCAGCTACACCTAGGCCAAATTTCACGCTAATCGGACGGCGACGTTTATTGTTTGAGCATTGTTCAAAAAGTAAGGGAAAGTGATCCGGCAATTTTAGGAGAGCCAAAAATGGAGGAGAACATAATATGCATGAAGTTCTGTATTAACAACTAAGTCATATGTTCTAAAGCGGTGAAAATGTTACAAACTACTTATGGTAATCAAGCAGTAACCCGAAACACTATGATACGTGGTACCATCGACTTCGCGACGCACGCATCGAGCAAACTGCAAGCAAGTTTCTACGGTAACCCTTAAAGCTCTAGCGCGATATATATATATATATATATATATATATATATATATATATATATCTAAAAAGGTCAGAAAGGACGAGACTTATCAAGTTATTTTCCAATGGGCCCATTATCAGCAATAATCAGACAAATCAATGCAGCAATAGATCGTTAACCTGGCGTTAACATAATGACATCGACACCAAAAACCAATACTCCAAGTGGTAATTCCAAGGAGAAGGTCGACTGAAGGAACTCAGACAAAGCAGATCCAACACCAAATTTCTTTTGACTTTTTTTTCAACTATAAGGGAATCCTCTTCCAAGCTTTTTGCCACTGGAGCTTACGGCCAAGAAGGCATACGTACCGCGAAATTTAAAAAAAAACGATTGCGCGAGAAAGTCTGGCACAAAAGGCCTGAACTCCAGGCAAACAACTCTTAAATTATTCATCACGACAACGCACCGAATGAGAAATTTGATTTCTTTATTACCGCCACCTCCCTATTCGTCGGATCTGGCTCTTTTGCGACTATCTCCTGTTACGGCTTTTCCACGTTTCCCGCGGCTAAAAAATAAAGGAAACAACGTGTCGAGGCTAGAGAGGAGATAAAGAAAAATTGCAGGAATAGCTCAACTCGATTTTGGAAAACGCGTTCAAAAAATGAGAAGAGTGGGAAAAACTAAAATACTTTGAAGGATTCAATAAAGAGAATAATTATTTATTTTTAGTTTTTTTTAATAATCTTTGAAATGATCGAAATGTTCGATTCGTCGTATATATATATATATATATATATATATATATATAAGGTCGTGAAACTGATGTATTGCAGCGTCAATAGGATCGTACACACGTGTACACGTGTATTGTGGTGCCGGCTACTACGTGATGTTTTAAGATAAATGTGATACGGTCGTAATTACATTAATACTATGTGCAATGGTGACACCGATTGGTGCCCGAATGATCAGTCGCTTCCGACTGAAAAAATAAGACGACGCTTCGCTGTCCTTGTCAAATGTTGGACCGGTTTGTTAGCAGCAACGTGAAACAACACCTTAAACGGTAGATTTACTCGAATCATCAATAACTCATACACATCGTTGTAGCTCTGTTGTGTTTGCAGCCGCAATTTACTATCGCAATTTTGCTGCGGCCACACAAATTATGGGAACCGAAGGCGCGCCATCCCGGCTTAGATATAGGACAGAGGTTAAGCTATTTATTACGGGTCTCTCTCTCTCTTATATATAAATATATATATATATATATATATACATATATCATAGATCGTTTTTCAGTTAACTAGGGCGACATATATATATATATATATATTATATATATATATATATATATATATATATATATATATGTATATATATTTTCCCTTTCTAGACAGGGAAGCTCCTGGTGTACGCTGTAGCTGTCGAACTCATTCACACCCTGTATGGCTCGACACAACGAAATGTCATAGATGCTCACTTGTTGGACACGCGTACAACTTCACACCGTTGGCTGTTGAGACGTTAAGAAGACATGGAGGAGTCCGAATGATGACCGAAAGATCGCTTAATGGCATCTGCGCTAAAAACATCAAAGCTTTACTCAGCGTTGACTACGAATATTTAAAGATCGGACGAATTTCTTAGGCAGAGAATCTCAACTTTGGGCAATTCAATACGCGGCAACGCAGCGGCGGTGGTAGGAGCGCTAGCGAAATTAGCCAGTTCTAGGCTGACCCTCCGTCAGCAACTGGGCGGTGATAAGTGAGCGAGGAACGGTGTCTAGAATTGTAACGGACAACATAATCAAATACATTTGCCGCCGGGCTGTGTCGATCCACAGTGCTCATCGTTCAACAATCCGGCCTGATGACGAATCATTCTGCGACCCCTGCTGAGATGGGCCTGCTATCAGAAGACTCGATTTCGAACAATGCATGAATAAGGAAGTGCATAAACTTAAACGCGTATTGCTTAGTTGCTTGTTTTTCTTTAATACTAAAGTAAATCATGTAAGAAGCCAACGTTCTACTCGTTCTACTAAAGACTGTAACTGGCACGAAGCTAGTCAATCGCTGTTCGACTTTGTTAAGACTCATGCTAGAAATGAGTGCTTGTATTTAACTATATCAATTGCTGTTACGTCACACTAAAATGCCGATGCATTTTTAATGACATTTAATGACTAGAATTATACATAATAAAATACAATTAAGAGAATTGAACCGTTCTTACAGCCGGTGTCGGAGTAACAAACGAAACTTTGGTAGATGAGAGACGTCGGTCTATCAATGCACATGCGAGAGGAAACGTTCTGTAATAGTTAAGTGAGTTTGAATTCAATAGCCAGAGAAGTCAGAATACATGGCCTGCATATGTTCCATTTATTTTCTCTCATCATCTAGAAAGCATAGTGGTTAAAGATTCCTCTAGAAAATGCTATGTAGTAAAGGATGCAGATTTCCTATTCCGTTTGTTGAAGCTGGATAGTCATACGTTTGTATATGGGAGGTCTTGGGAATGCATAATACAGCCGTGTCGTTTGGATTCTTCTCCTCCCCCTCCCCTCCACAATTTGGAATTGACTGACATTTAGCTTGCGAGCCATTTAGACAATCCTCTCCGGCAAAAGATGAACGAAAATAGATGTGGTGGCCGGTCATTGTCAATCGCTAGATTACGTCGGCTACCTTTATAGGAAATTTAGATGACGTGCTCAGCGTACTCAATGTCCGAACTTCCATGAGGGCATCTCGCTCGCAAATTCTCAGACGGACACATGCACTATTTTCGTTAAACACAGGCGACGTGTTTTTAAGGCATCAATAATTGATACGCGGCCGCGGCCTCAAAAATACGGACCCTATTGTTAAAATGTGTATGGCCGACAGAATTCTGGGTACGTCGTGGGTGTGTGTGTGAGGGAGAGAGAGAGAGAGAGAAAGGGTGAAGACGCGCGAGAGAGAAAGAAAGACATTTTATGTGCTGAGGTGGCAGGGCTGTGCCGGACTTGCAGTTTGGCTGCAGTCAACCTGAAACGAAGGTCCAGACGGTGCCGGCCACTACGCCAACGGCTTTGTAGGATTGTGAGGCGTCAATGCTCAAATGGCAGGACAGGCATCTACCGACGAAATTGCGTATCTATCTAGCGCAGTTAAGTAACTGCTTGGCGGCCAGAGCAACACGGTACCCAGTGTGCAGCCTGCTAAAATCAATCAATTACAAACAATCAGACCCACACACACACATACACACGCACGCTTTCCTCCACTTTTTCCAAGGCTTATCAATTCGGCGTCCACGTAACAGCGGTTCGATCGAACCCATGGTCGCGGACGGACCTACTTCTGTTGTTGAAATACATCCACAGAAAGCCACAGTGCTTTGTTTCAACACCGAAAGCTGTCAGGTCTAACCAGAGTTGCCGGAGATGGTCTTACTGCGACGACCAGCAGAAGTGAATATTTGTATCTACAGGAACTTTGCTTGTAAAGAGCATCACTGCCAGAGCAAACACGTCGGGAATGTCATAATGGTGATTGTAGGCAATATTCTAAGTTGATCAGCATCCTGCACGACAGGCAAGCACAGAGCAAACGATGCCAAGGAGCGCTCGGGATCTGACTTCAGTTAGTACTTCATAGTCATTTATCATCAATAGTTAAGCCAGTATATGAATAAATTCGCGTAATAGTTGGCACACTACTGATCTACTAGCTCAACGTGATAGAGTGCCTGTGTGGGGTATGTGTGGAGAACTGTTGCACTTTGACCGCACCTGAGTGCCTCAAACAAAATACGATAAAAACGAAATGATGCCAATTGCCAATCATATTAGCCTGAGCCTTCCGTACTGTATGCACAAAGGCTTTGTTGCGTGAGTCAAGTTGCACTTGGAGCTTGAAGGTAGAGCGGAGCGCTAGAGCGACAACGCCAAATAATTGATCGTTGGCTTTGCGACTAAAATAGCGACATAATACCATTCTCCCGAAATGACCAAAATGCCCAGTAAGTTGTCCCACGATTTCGCTCGGCAACAAATTCTGTGGCGGTGCATTCCAGCAGCACATCGTTCAATTCGAATTCGGGTGCACGTAATCTTTGTATTAAGTAGACCTCCGAATCATCGTATCGAAGCGCCATCTAAGTGCGTCTTTGCATAGACAATGCCGTACAAGACATACAATTAACAGGCAAACAATATATATATATATATATATAAAGGTACAGAGAGAACGAAACTTATCGAGATCTTTTCCAGTGGGTCCCATTATCGGCTAATGACTGTCGTATTTTCCCTGTGATTATGAGACGAATCAGTGCAGCAATAGATCGTTAACCTGGCGTTGACTTCTTTTGCCTCCTTACACGCGTCCTCTATTGCGTCGTCTTCTCAGCTAATCCCGGCTACGACTCACAAATGATTTTGCATTGATCACTGCGTAAACAACGATAAACACACTTTTGGTAGCGCAACCGTGTTAACGAATGTGTTGTCGTTAATATAATAAAAATCCTTGCTATATTGTAAGAGGAAAATAAGTTTCAAATGATGGCGGCGACCCAGGACACTTAAATTTGTCTTTCAAAGACCTGAAGTGCTGAGCAGTGGACTCGGTGTCTTTATTGGACATTGCTCCTGTATGTACCTTTGCTATGCTTTTGGAATGCTTTGCAGCAGAAATTCCACAATCTTAACAAAGTTGTGGCGGCTCGCTAGAATGTTGCAGCTATCTATAGGAATGACTTCGTGGTCAAGCGGCGCTACCAAAAATGGTTTGAAAAGTTACCATGGTGGAGACCACAACATTCACAATGAAATCAGGGCCGGAAGAGCCTCGGTGCTAAAGGAGAATACAGCGGGCATAGGGTCAGAACTGAAGAAAAATCTTAAATTCATAAGACGACCAGTGTCAACGTTTATTAAGTTTAGAACCATTCGTTCAAACCATGTACGTAAGCCTCTCTATGTGTCTTATATTTGGTTATTACTTTGCGGTATATATATATATATATATACTCTACGAAGGTGTAGGGGCAGACCCGCCAAAAAGCACACAGTCAACCCACGTTACACAAACACAGTACCTCTTTCTCACCCAAATTGCTGGCGAAAGCTTAAGTATTTAGAGGAATGCGGGACAAGCCGGGAGAATGTTTTTTGACAGAGATCTGCTAGAAAAGAAAGATTGCAAAGTTGGTTGACCGTTAATCACGAAAAGACACCGAGAAAGGAGAGGATTAAACGAGTGTCAATTAATTGAGATACCCACGCAAGTTCCAGAATATTTTTCGGCAGGCCAACTTTTGTTTGTCGTTGTTTTGGGGTTTCCGCCGCAGGCCAATGAATGACAAGCATTAGCACAAACACATTACGTATAGATAGACACATGTATAGATGGGTACGTGATCGGCTTCCATCTGAGCAGGAATGCGGACTTAGTGATGTAAACTGGGATCGGCAAGCGCTTCATTATCTTTAGCGGAGCGCCGGTTCTTCACACTCTCATTATAGCCAGAGTCAGAGCATTGACTCGATTGCTGCTGCTGTTTGAGCCAAGGCAATAAGCGGACGGTGCAAAAGCGCCAGAGGATGCGGCTTCAGCCAAAAACGAAGATCCAGACAAATGGATTCGATTCGAAGAAAATATCAACTTCTAAATCGCGTACAGCTTCGTAGAGACATCTGTACACCGTATATATATAGACTTACATTTCGTATCGGAGCGAAGCCGCGGTCGCAAAAATCGGAGAGGCAAAAAGGTACGATTTCAGTTATTATTGTAATTATTATTATTATTATTATTATCATCTGCCTCAAAAACATCGTGTCCGTAACACCTCCCTTACGCCTTTTCTCAAAAACCTCGCAGTACCGACAGCTTGTGATACTTTGCTTTCTTTTTCAATTATGTGTAATCTACGACTTACTCTATGACGAGGGTATGATAAGCCCACGTGCATGAAACAGTTACGTTCCAGAAAAGGCTTTTGCGTGAGCCTGCCGAGATTTTTAGATGGTTTAATATATATATATATATATATATATATATTGGAAATTTATTCTGGAAGGGTGTGAATGCAGTTATGCACTGTTGCTACGAGAGACGTATGTGGAGAACCAGCCAGTGCCAAAGCTGTGTTTGTGCGAATTGTGCCGTAAGCTTACCGAATTGTATGCGTACTTCATAGAGCCTTTCTTGCCGTCTTTGGTTTAAGGGCGTTCTGCAATTAGACTTTTGCTCCGAAGGGAGCCATTGTTTCGGTAACGGATATTACCAGTCGTTGCCGACACTCCCTTGACCCGCGTATGTTTGACAGAATTTAGCATATCGCATTAGCCACTTTAGTCGCTTTGGCCGTGCACTTCTTAATGTGACTAGTGCTCCTGAGTCTTTTATCTAGTAGAACGCCAAGGTAAATGGCTTCTGTTACTTGCTTGATTTTCTAGCCCACTACAAGAAGCTTCACGTTGTTTATTATGCCTCCCTTTCAAGAGAATGGCCTCACCCTTCTCTGAAGCAAAAATGTAGCTCAGTTCTATCCATAAATCTTTTTGTCGACCAGACGACATGCTTGCCTTTAGTTCGAGCTACTCCTCTGTCTTTGTTTGAGTGTTTGCTATCTCAACTGAGCCGCTAAAAATTATTTTATCATCGAGGTACCACAAGACAACTTTCAAGATGAAAGGGCCTTTTTTCTCATCAGGGAGCCTAAATTCCTCTCTACATAGAGTGTTATGAAGGGTTCCTGGCATTTAGGACGAGACCATACCGCTTGGACCATACAGGAGACGTACGGGCCTGTGTCCTTCGTCACTTTTAGGAATCAGAACCTAGTCTTTTGGTATATTCGCGCTTGCCACCGCCTTGCTGAATACACTTGCTACTCTATCCGGTTCTTCCTCGAAAAAATTTTTGAATTCTGTTTCTACGATTCGAAACCTTTCTGTTTTGAGCTTCTGCGCAGCCATCATTACCCCCGCGCGTGAGTAAGGACATCCTTCTTCTTACGAATGTCGTCCTATAGAAATGTTTTGTGGAAAGAGTTTGTCTAAAACGTCTTCAACTTCCGTGTCTGACAGTGTCACTTTCGGGACCTGGTCCCACAATTTATCATCTGTCGAAGTTTCGAGCTCGTTGACTTGTGCGATAATAAACCTGAAGAGTTGGGCACATTTAAACTTCCACGAAGGCCGGTTTCACGGGGCGAGCAAAGGAACAAAGCGTCGACACAAATCCTACAATCGAAATTATTAATTTAATGGTCGCGAAGCAGAGGGCGCCCCACCGGGATAATTCAAACGAGAGTTAAATCGGCTATTGTGAATATAAGCATGAGCGATAGAACGGCCGTGTACTTCAGAAAATTCCATTATCTTTGCAAGGCTCCTTCTTGTCCGCCTCACTGATCACGCACCTCCATGCGATATAGCAGACGAGCAATACTTTAACGACTCTTTAATAGATGTCTGAAAAGAATTCCTTAACCCGGCACTAATTCCTAGCAACAAGTACCAGACGCTAATGCCCATATCAAACAAAAGCCTTAGAGTCCTGAATGTCGTGGTCGTCGCCAGTCCGGCAGTTGTATTACCGATACATAAGTCAGCTGAAGTGACTTGCCTCTTGCTTCGAGATGATGCCTGGATCCACTATCACGCAGTCCGCAAGTCTCTTTTCACTAAGTTGACGCTCTTCCTCGGTCAGGCACCGAAGAACCAAGCGTCCAAGAAACATCAGAAGGTCCCTAGTTTGACACGGCACTGTAAATGACTCTCCCACGGTCTCAGATGTCAGTGACGGGGCGTTTCTCGTCCTGGCTGCGCCGCCACTCTCGCCGAGCTAGAGTAAGTTGCGCAAGTACTTTCAACTTCATCGAACGCAGAACTTTATTCCTTTAACGGTCAGGGCTTCTTTAACAAAATGACTAAACCGCAAACAGCTTTCAGCGCCGAAAAAAAGCGGCAAATGATTTTCTTTTTCAGCAGCTCTTGATTGACATCCGATAAGGCAATGCCGAAGCCGAGCTAAGAACGAATGATAGAGTGGCTCGAGCCTTCGCTAAAATTAATACATTTTAAACAGGCTGTTTTAAATTCTAGACTACTCTCCGTCCCCTACGGCCATTGAATCGCCGTGAGGCATATCTGCAATGTACAGAGTATCGGACATGTTGAGACTTCTAAGGTATCTCCAATAGTCGTTGTGGCAGCATGGCTGCTGACTGTCAACAGCATGGTTTATCATATATTCTTAATAAGTGCCGTTTAAAAAATATTCGGTCAACAGCGGAGACCTAACCGGCGACATCCCCGGGCGAACGTAAAACAGGGTCAGCCGTTTCACGTCGAGCATCTAAGTAACCGGAGCAATGCAAAACCAGGCATGGAAAGGGCCGAGCCGATCTAACCGCCATGTGGTAACTATTTTTGCCGTGCATGGTTATTCACCACGTGTTGTGCGCGACCCCTGAGTTCCATGATCCCTCGGACTTATGTGTGTGCCAACGTTTTAAACAACCTTGCGGTAGATACCATGCTGCTTTCTGTATTCTAGTCCCACCTCTAGCCAGTCTAGGTAACCAAACTTGCGTCATAACTTCATGCCTTTTACATATCTATTATTTCATAAGTCCAAATGTATGTATGTACACATATGCATATATTTTAACTGTAATATAATACTTCTGCACAACACGTGTGATAATAAACCTGACTATACGAGGTGGTCGAACGTTTGTACAGAAGTCCACGCAACAGATATCTACGTAAGCGCAAAAGACCATAGAATCTTCCAGAGCTTCAAGCGTGGAGTGATCTCGCGCGTTGTTTTTGCTAGATTAATTTTGTCGAAATGGATAGCGAAGAATTAGAAAAAATGCACTTCGACAAAAGCCGCTCTGTGCCGGCCCGGTTCCACGCTTCTGAAAACCGGTTCTGAAAATCTCGTGTTCGCGCCATACTCGCGCTCTCTGCTGCCGTTGCTGCCACTGCTGTGTGTGGGTTCTGGCTGGTTCTAGCTGGTTCTGTTGTTGTTAATGCTGTTGTTGTTGTTGCTGCTGGTGCATCTTCTGCCGTTGCAGAAGCGTTGGCATAGTCGCCACACGATCTTCCGCGCGTTTCGAAGACATTGCCACGGCGACCATTCTCTGCTACAACAGCTACTATTCTTCCACCACTGCACGTCTCGGGACCACGCGGTCCCAATTGTCGGATAGCCTGCCGAATGGGGCAGAGCCGAGATATTCTAGGTTGTAGATAAGCATGTTTCCTTCTGTTTTTCTGAAGAAAAAGCTGACAGAACAGTCGTCTTAAGTAGACTAAAGCTACTAGTGCTTCTGCCAGAGTCATTATGCCTGGCTATTGCGTTCATTATTATTATTATTATTATTACCGATGCGAGTACGCAGAGACGATATACTACCTATCCTAAGTTTTCACCGGTCATGGCAGCTTCCAGACCTACATGGTGAAAATTGGGAAGACTGAGGTAGACTTATGTGTCTTGTGCGATGCCGGCGGGACCGACGACGTGGATCACACGCTTTTTGCATGCAGAGCTCTTGAGATCACGAGACAGACAACCCGCTCACGACTAGACGTGCAGTGCAATACGACGAGAGAATTACTCTCAGGGATGCTCAGCTCAAAAAAGAGCTGGGAGGCGGGCTCTGATTTTGTGGAGACTGTTATGAGAGCGAAGATAAAGCTGACGGAAGAGAGGCGGCAACGCATGGAGCGCCGCCAGGCCGAAGATTGAAAGCCAGACTAGCGGCTCCCTACATGCACTGAAGTAATACCACAAGTATCCCGGTCATGTAGGTTAGGGGCTCACCAGGTTTTTAGTGGGTTTGAGAGTCCCACACTACCCAGACCAAAGGGCGTGCGCTATGCATTTTTGACGTGTGAACATATACTCGTTACCCTCCACCCCTCACCTCATTGAGCCGGTAATGCACGCGGCGTGTTCTTTCGCAATGGCCTCTACGCACCGCGAGTGGCCTTTGCACTGTGTATTATACATTTACCATTGGCCCGCACGGGATGCATGATATGCCGGCCAAGCAAAGAGCTCTCCTTATAATTGCATTTACAGCGGCTTGTCTAGAAGCCCTGCCCTGGCTTTTAATACAACTCTCAGAGGATGGAGCTTCCTCACTGTTGTCCCACAAGCGTTGCAGTTGTAGGGTTTGCAAATTGTAGGGCCACCTGTACGGGAGGTGCTGTCCATCAAGAAAAAATCAGTTGCAAAAAAGAGCAGACTTTAAATAAACCGCCACTAAATGTGTCTCGTGCGACTTAGAAGATCACGCCTACCAGATCGCATTCGAGAATCTTGAAAACATCTCTAGCTGCAACGTGGTATCCGTAGTCACTAAGACTGTGCTGCGTGAGATGTTCTTCCAAGGACCCGGATTGATCATTTGATTGGCTGTCAACTCCGCCGCGACCTTGACCCTGTGAAATATAGACCGGCTGTTCTGGTTCAACCAGCGTCTCTGCAAGCTTGCCGAGGTCGATTAATGAGACGCAGTATTGAATAAAGAAGGATGATACACCCTTGCTGGTCTGTCACGCCAGCGGCAGAAGCGTTTAGTGCGAACTCGTTCAGCATCACATCACGCTGTATAGCGTTAAAAGCGTTTTAGAAATACGAGTACATCTTCACTAAGACCCGACAAAGATAGTGTCAAAAATCCTCTATAACAAAATCCGAAAAAATCAATTATCTGCCCCACTGAAACAAGATGTAACCTAATATTTAGTTCTGTTATGTGCTTATGTCAATGAATAATATTGTTTTTGAGTAATTTAAATGCACAAACAGTGCAAGACCAGAGCACAATGCGTCATTAGTTTAAATCGGGACACGCTCAACGTAAAGTTTTTACGTTTATTACTTCTTAGATTACCAATTTCCGTTAACCATTCTACCCTCAGCCAGCTGTGATGCAAGTGTGAGAACACCGCCGTACAAGAAGGCTATTTTCTACGCGGCCACAGCGGGATTGTCAATGTATCGGGCCGTGCCTCACCTACAGGTAGAAGGCCCCTTGACTCGTCCATGAATGGCATTCCTGCTCTTCTAAGACTTCTCCTAGCCGCAGAGATGGGACCCAGGTGACAAAGCGAAAACATGGGTAAAGCTCTGAGCCAAATTATACTAGTTTTAAGGTTTCCTGTCCAGCAACTAGCGCGAATCAATGTACCTGTAACGCAAGACCGTTCGGATCGGAAGATTTACCTAGCCTATCATCCGACCCTGTATATATGTACCGGTTATGTTTACCAGGGCCAACCATAACTGTAATGGCTTGCTCTGTCGCGTTTTTTCATTCGTGATCTTGATCGGTAGACTTTCCGCAACTAGGACTTTTACAAGGGGGGCTCATACTGATAACTAACGCGATCTAGATCAACACCACAACTCTTAAAGGCTTAGATGATGAAGGCTTGAAGAGAAAACACGGCTCAGTACAGCTTGCCAAATCCACTTTTATCTATATTGTTGTACATTGTATCCGTATAGGATCATTTGAAGGATATTGTATTTATTATACATTTTAGTTTGTTAGAACGTTTTTTATTTTATCGTTTTTTCTATCCATCCTACGTAAATATACATTCTACTAAGTATAACCTTAATACAATACCTTTAAGAACGCCTTTTATTAGGTGTAGAAATGAACGGCTCTAAAGTACGTTTTGTTGTCTTTGCGCCTACGTAGTGCTCCTTCGACTCGGTTTGTCCGAAATGTGTTTTAAAGAAGATGTTCATCTAGTCGACTTATTGTTGTTGTTGTTAATGCCGCCATTGTTTTTGTTGTGACGACGTTGTCTGGGTAGCTATTGCGCAATACGTCGCTGGCTTCTGGTAAGTTCGGTCGCAGGTTAGAGATCTGGGTGTGAGATCTGTTTCCTGTATTCGGACTTTTATGTAGGGAGTGTGTCTGTAGTACGAAGTAGAATAAATATGACACACTTTGCATTGAGCTGTTGAGTTCTGTACTTAGTCTTTCGACGCTGTCGCAATGATTGGTTGAAAAAAAACAACCCACATACAAATGCAACTATTCCAAATTACTCGCTCAAGAACGAAGCCAAAGAAGTTGCAGAAGCGGGTAAAAACGAATAAACTCAATCGAAACGTCACGTGAAAGCAGAACGAAACATCCTTTGTAGGTGAAAACAAACACCTATTTGTTGATGAAGGATTGTTGCTGTTATAATTGTTCATGGCAAGCTGAAAGCAAAATCAATTTAGCAAATGGGATCGTGGTGGACGAGAAGCAAGTGAAGTTTGATTTCTTTGATTTTGTCTAAATGTCGCAAATCGCCTGGTTGGGGTAACGTGCCTGCTTGACAGCAGTTTGAAGTACGGTGTGTGGATGCGCTAGACAAGAGTGAGCTCGTAATCGTGGTTGTTATTGTTGTTGTAGAGGCAGTGAGTGGTCTTGCTTCCAGTGTGATCTCCTATCTTCTGCAACCTGAGTGGTTTGCGTGAGGCCTTGTCTCTGTTGTTACGTTACCCATTTCACCTCATCGCATCTGGCTCAACAGTGGGCCTGTCCTTGTGTCTTACCCCCCGCCGCCATACTTGCCTTCTGCCCTGCAAACCCGTTTTCCGGAAAGGGATCCGGCTCAATTGTAGATTGTAGAAGTGTTTCGCGCCTAGCCAGCCAACATCAAACGAATTAACCTAGTCAGGCCAAGCTTATACGACAAGCCGGATAGACGAGATTAAATACTCAGACATCCGCTCGAGCATGATACGAGCCAGCAGACAGACAGATAGACAGATAGACGGGCGAGCGAATATACAATTATGTGCGCACATTCATACGCGATGTCGTACGGACACGTCGCGATGACAACAAACAAACTAGAAGGAGCAGAATAAGAAGAAGAAGACGAAAAAAGCAGAGGAAGAAGAAGAAGGAGAAGCAAAAGATGAAGATAATTTGTCCAGCGTGTCCTTTGGACAGCCGCCGAATCGCAACGACAGCGGCGCTGTGGCTTTACGTCGATCCGACGTCACAACACAAGATTTTCTGCTACCAGTGTTGTTTGTGTCTGCTGGAAGCAGTGAGAGTGGCGTGTTATCTATCATCTAGTCTGGTCTGGTCTGGTCGGTCGGGTCTGTCTAACTCTCACCATTCGTCTCCGGACTCACTTCGAGCAGGTTGTGTGTGTCGCAATCGTGTGTACGTGAATGACTGGTATGATGATCGTGATGAGGACGCCGGTGATAATGAAACACACAGTTATGAATTGCCTTCGGGCTTTGACGTTCTCGTCCTCCGCTGTTGTTGCTGCTGCTGCTGTTGCTGCTGTTGTTTACGTCGTGGCAAGGCCGGCGACGTTGATAACCAACAAAAACACCGCCAACACCATCATCAATAACAACTATAACAAATATAACACCACCACACGATCACCATGAACAACAACTACAACTAAAACAACAACAACAACAACAAACACAAACAGCAACAACAACAACAACGAGGCTGACGGCAACGGAGACTGTAAGCAAAGCCAATCAATTCTAATTATTGTCTGGCTGATCGACTTTGCTTGCACAACATCATTCCGGTCGAGTTCTCTCATCTAGCGATACGGGACGAATGCGCTAACCCGCCCAATACACTGTATATATCATCTGCGCAAGCAGGCACAAGGGTGCCAATTTGGCTAGAGGGTCGTTTAATACTTAAACGACTGATCGATTTCTTGTTTTTATTCTTCGGTCGTCTTCTGTATTCTATCCTGCCTGTCGAGCGTTTGCAGTTCGCCGCCAACATTCTACTGGCGTAGCCACACTAGTCAATCCACAAATTCGTTCGTCGCCTACCTAGCCACATAGACAATATCGACGTAATACCAGAAAAGAAGAGATTCACTCTCTTAGCACGGACAAGTTCTGGAATTTTTAGTGCCCCAAGTCGACACGTACCTCTTCCCAGCTTTGAACTCCGAGGCAAACGTTTTGAATCGATTATCTGACCAGTTAATCTAGTATAAATAATAGCCAAGGGAATGCACCCACCCTGTTGTTTTACACCCGTTATTGTAAGTGGCTAGGCGACCTCACTGGTTGTTGTCGTGCTCTCATGCTCTACTCGGATATAAACGGGTTTTGCACAAGTCTGCTTGGCAGGTCCGGAATACTCTGCATTTGGTTCGTTCAGTTGATATGCAACGTTAACACTTGTGCAGCTTGAATACATAATTTGTTTATTTGAACTCACAAAGCAAAACAAGAAAAAATAAGTATGACTGACAAGACTGACTGGTTCCTCAAATATTTAGTTAAACGCATTCAAGAGATTACAGGAGCTCGAAGGGAGGTAGAGTTTCTAAGGCATATCTTGCCTTTAGCTATCGTAGGGAGAACGCGACGTCTATTGTGGGCGTCGTGGGCTGACGTAGTAAACAATGAATATCAAGCAGACCTTCACGCCGCACATTGGCTCAAATTGAACCAGAGCAATTATAACTAATAATAACAATAACAACAATCGCTACCGGCAACATGGCTGGAGTCAAAACTAAAACGCTTTTCGGGTTGACTCTCACCTAACATTTAACGTTTACGGAATTGTTCTCGCATTGCTTCCTAAGACAGACCCCATAAAAACAAATCTGCAACGGCGGGAATCAAACCCGTTCAGCACGTGAGTATGTTTCCCCCACTCGCATGGCGCACGCGAATGCACCCACCACGCCACCTGGCTCGACGTAGGTCTCATATCTACCTACAAGTCCTTCGAATCTCAAAAACCCTTTCTGCACAACTTCAACGAACCCCCAGCGGTTCTCAAGGTATCCGAGAGTAAACAAAAATCGATTGACGGCAGATCGGCGCAGATCACCTTAAGTACTCTTCCCGCTTACTTACGACGACCTTATCGCATGCTCCCTGAAATCGCGACAATCATTCCTCGAGGAGCTAAGAAAACCTAGCTACAGTCTGCACAGCAGCCTGTGCAAAGGCGTTCGGTAATTTTTAATTCCACGCAGCTGGAACAGTTTATGACTTTAACGTCTCTTTTGCTAGCTCTGCCTCGAAAGAACGTCCAAAAAGCTATCTTAAGCAGAATCACTAATCACAGCGTCGTCAAACTCGAACATAACACCTTGGAAAGTCCTTTGCATACTATACCTATGCCTATAGAAAGCTTCGGCAATCAAGCAAAGATTACCATATTGTGAGTCTGGCTGAAAGATTGAGTCGACCATTGAATATCAAACATCATCAATACATGTTTGCCCAGGTCCCTCGGCAAAAAAACCTATCAGGATTGTAACATTTCGATAAGCACTATGCAGCGTATTTTCAAAGAAGATATGTGTTTTCATTCCTAAAAAGCCGAGCGGGCGTTTTTCTTAAATATTTGTTTCAAACTGTTATGCCAACAAACGTACGAGCACCCAAGCCTTGACCAAGGATATTAAATGCTATATCTAATAAGCTAAGGTCGAGCCACAAATAAACATTTCGCTAAGACGCTAACGTATCAGCAAAGCCGAGGAGCACATTTTTCAAATACGTAATTCATACGTAATTCCCACATGCCTACTATAAATAAAAACTTAGGTTTTATTCATCTTGTTAGTCTTAGTCAAATTGGTAACCGAAAAAATGACTCGACGTCCTGCTTCATGGGATCCGCTGCACTTGTCCTCCCCACCTCGTGTATTGGTAATCCTCTTTCGGCTCGTAAAAACCACTCAGTGCTGCTGTGCTGCGCATCCCTGTATCTATCCTGATCACCTTCGTTTCCAACTCTCGCCATACTTCCAAAGCCCTTATTGTATTCAAACCCAATTTCGTACGTAATTCCTCCGCTAACAGCGGCCTTTTGTTTAACAGCAGTTTCCTCTTTCCCCATCCGTTTGTCAGGTCAGAAGTTCTCTTTAAAAGGAACAATTTTACCCCATTCAATATATGGACTTCGTGTACCCCTAATTTCTCCCAGACAGCGGTACCTCGTATATAGCAATCGTTTTTAGGTTAGACTGTTGCTAATTACGTGCTTCCAAAACCTTAATCCGAATAACGAAACGGTAGGTCTCAGTCATCCAAAGTTGTCTACGAATTAAACTTCTCTCCCTCTCACCTAAAGCGCGTCGCACTTAGCTAACGACATTCTCTTTGAAATTTCATAGCGACTGTTTTTATCCTACATAACGCCTAGCCTTTTCCCATGCATGCACTCAATAAGGAGATCTAAGGCCGTGCTGGATCCATATTCCTCCCGTGTGGCGTGCGCGCTGAAGGTGCTCCGATTTGCATTATGCAAGCTATGTGAAGTGACTGAATTCTATTTGCCTACACCTTCTAGTTTGTCTCAAAAGAACCGGTAATCGCTACAGATAAGCAGAACTCAACAGCGTGATTCGAAGAGCTCCCAGGAGGGCTGCATATATATTCCCGAACCTAGAAGCTTGGCAACCACCAGTGAAACAAGGTCACACTATCTAGGAGCTGCACACGCCCTATGGGCAAATTTTTTTATTGGGCCCCTTGTGAGATCTGTCCATTCCCCAAACTTCAAGCCTGGCTCGGGCGGAAAGAATATTTGTCCAGTGAAGAGCTTATTGCCGGTAGATCTAGTATCCTGGAGTTGAAACACTGCAGGACTAAATGTACAGAGCTCCAAGGAGGCTTCGTCAATGCATAACAAATAACACATTTATTCATTCACGGCGTGACCTAGGTGGTAGTGCGGTAGTCATAGTTGTGATCTACCGGAGTGTCGCCGCTTCGATCCCTGTTGTTCATCGAATTTTCAACTTTTATTGACGATGTTTATTAAAATGATAAATAGCCATGCTGCCACAAGGACTGTTGGAAAATCCTAGATATTTTAGTATGGCCGCTATGCTGCGGCTCTACGAACCTCTGGTATAAAAAGGGTTACATGTGTATTTACTTCTTTCATTTCAAAAAAATAGTAAATCAGTCAATACAATTAATTCGAGGAATCTGTGAACATGCGGTTCGCGTCGCAGGCTGAGGCTTAAGCTTACACGGAAGCTACTTGTGCAATGCACCCAAGATTACGCACAAAGTAGTGTAACAGTTTATGATTATATGTGTCATGTCGCTCAGATGTGCGATACAACACACAAACAAACTATAAAGATACATGACGACGTCTGTGATCGCGTCGCGCGTCTTCTCCGCGAGAGGGGTCATGAGGTGGTTCGTGAGCGAGTATTCCGTCGACCGGGCGCACCGGGTCTAAAGCCCCACCTCGTAATAACAACACCTACCGAGGTCTGGGGTTTAGATGCCGAGATTTGCGGCCCGAACAGGGACCTCGCAAAAGCGCGGCAGGACAAGATCGCCAAATATGACGTCGAGTTCTTAAGAGCGGCGCTCCCCGACCCGCAAAAACCTCGCAGATTCGGGTCCATCACTATCTCTATGTGTGGTGTATGGGACTCCAAATCTGCGAGGACGCTCTTGGGGCTCGGCGTCACGAAGAGGAATCTTATGGATCTTACCGTCTTAACGTTGCAAGGAACCGGGTCCATAAGAGCGGGGGCTACCATCAAGCAAGGACATGGACAGCTGATTGTTAACCTCACGTGACACCTTTTTACCACCATTTTTATTAAGGCGAGCACTGCCGAGTGTGCAAACGTATTGTAAATGATTAATAAATCATCACATTTTTTTCTATATATATATATATACATATATATGGAAATTTTACGTTATCCAACACATCTTGAAATCGATAAATGCTCAAAGTAATTGCAATTCGTCGTGAGAAACAGGTGACTGAAAACATGTAAATAATTTCAAACGATTTCGCTCATCAACGACGACGGAAGGATTGAGAGTATCTCAAAATGTAAAACGCATGTAGTCCGCGTTCTGTAATATCGAAGCTATTCGATAGGGCCATGCGTTACACGTGTCTATGTTACAACGATTAGCCTTGTCTTGTCGGAAGTGTAGACAATGATCGGACGCTCTTACAACACACATCTAACAATGCACAAGTTCAATTACTCTAAAAAATAGAACAAACTAAGAAACAAGACAGGTGGATTGTATACGTATGCAATGTAGGTCGAAGCCACCTAACTGCCTGACCGAGGACATGCAGCGGCTTACCTGCTCAGTGTGACGCGAGAAGAAAAATACACGATTTCATTTAATGAACTTCCGTACCCGTTTATTCCTTTTTGGCTTCTGCCTTCACCCTCTGTCCTCCTTTTTCATATTTGTATTTTGTTGTTTGTCTGTCTATCACCTGCTTCGCCTGCGTACTATATGCTCGACAGCCGGCATGACTCGACGAGTAGTATAAAACAGTTATTTGCGAGGGAGGCGAGCTAGTTTTGTAGCTGTTCCTTGCCAGTCTCGTCCGCAAACGCGCACACCAAGCGATGGTGTATATATAGCACGAGTAGAATCTTTTTCAGCAAGTCTACTTGATTGGAACTTCAGCAATATTCGTGTGCCTTCTCACGACGACTTCAGTACGTTTTTCCGGTATGACAGGATAAGCTAGTATATATGTATCTGTGGGTCTAGCTTGAATGTGTCTGTATATCTATGCCTGAATAGGCCTCTGCTTTGTGGCCGAATTGAGCATCGGATCCACCGCTGACCAGGTCACACAAGTCGATATGGAGCAAAATCAATGTGAAGCGATTTAAACCTAAGATGATTCTGTACACTACAGTCGTACTATGGTGATTGTTATCTATACAAAATGATATCACTTTCACACCAAGACAAGTGACTATAGCAGTTATATTACAAATGCTTGCAACAGTAACACTAATAATAATAGTATACAAATATTAGTAACGATAGTAACATTACAATGACATACAGTATTTTGCAGGATCAAGTCGCGTCTCAAGCAAACACGTCTTCTACTCATAACCTATCTACAGAATGTTACACGTCCTATATACACAAGAGAATGGTTCAGTAATAGGGAAGTAGAACATCAAACACCGATTCGAGCAGACCGCAGTCTGCCGACCACATATTTTCTATACAACCGCACTTATTTCACGTTATGTTTAGCGTGCAAACAAATACAAATTTTGACTGGCTCGTAACGTCAGACCAAACTCATCATTAATTCGACATTATATTGGAGGTGCCAACCCAGAAAACCACGCCTAACTGTTGCCTATCAAGATGCCCTTTCACGGCTCATGGACGCTTGATATTGACTTCGTTGTTGCTAGCTGCGACTGAAATTACTATTAATTACAATTGCCCATGTGCATATAGATATATATATATATATATATATATATATATATATATATATGTGTGTGTGTGTGTTGCCGTTATGAGTATTGTAAGTATAGTCTCACAATGTGCTGTTTCAAGACCTATAGTTAAACCAGGTGTCGAGCCCGGTGGCGTAGTGGCATGCGTCTGCGCCTCGCGATCGGAGGAGACACATAGGTGCGCGGGTTCGAGCCCCACCGTTGCACATTTGTATTTATGGGGGTCCGTCTATGAAGCAATGCGAAAAGCAGTCCCATGGACGTTAAATCTTGGCTGAGAGTCAGCCCCGAAAGGCTTTTTTTTAGTTGAACCAGGTGCCTCACAGAAAAAAAGTCTGTAGACTTTTGTAACCAAGCCGCTTTTAAGCCCGGCTGGAATGTCCACATGGCTTTATCTTACAGGTACAGTGCCGGCAACTCAGCTGGTGTGGTGGTGAAACTTGCAGAACAAAGAAAGGTGTTTAAGGGGCTACGGCAGCGCTTGATAGTTCACCTAGTAGCGTAGTACAAACTCATTCGCTAAAATGAAGGGCCTAAAAGTTCTTCTCGTAAAGTCTGTCTATGGAGGATTAGAGGGATGGCGGGTTAGCGAGAGAACTGTAAACCTTCAAGCCCGTGTGGATGAACCTCAAGGAGGAACTAAATAAATTTGAACATGTTTGAATGTTTTGTTTTTGGTGTTGTTATAGTTGTTGACACCATGTTGGTTGTGGTTCTCGTCGTTCTTATTGCTGTCATTGTTACAACTCTTCGTCATATCGTACGCATTGTCATCTGTAAATAAAGAATGTCAGCATGTCGGGATACCACACTTCCCAACCAAGATCTCGCGACATAATAGAACACGTCGGTTCCTTTACGCATGACTAAGAGTAATGAACAAAAACCTAAAGGAACGGATAAGTCGTCAGCCATTTTCGCAATATCTGCTTTTTCAGTGTTCTGCCTATATTCTACTTCTACCTAGTTACACAATGTCGAGGCATTTTGTCTGCATCCTGTATTACTGTAGCTAGGGACATTTCTGTTTGCGTCTCGCATCTATCGCCATCGATCCATCTGATGATCACAATGTTCGGCTCAGTCCGATGCGAAATGTCTTGGAAACAATTGACGTTAGTTTTCACTAACTGCTCAGCTATCGATAATGAGCAAACGCAACCACAATGTCCGATACACGTCTGGCGACGTTCGTTCTTGTAGCAATAAACTAAAGCGCAATGTGTTGTAGCATTTAATGCTCCATCATATCACAACGATGTCGAAATCGTAAGGAGATCGATCGTCCGAATGCCATCCTGCACGCGTCGTCCTACAGCCAATGAGTCCAACTGCAAGGGGATAATCAAAATGACCATAATTACTTTATATCCCTTATTCCTTCACCCTTTTTCTTGGGATATATATATATATATATATATATATATATATATATATATATATATAAAGCATCCACTAGCCTATCTATCAACAACACTATCTTTAAATAAAAAATGTACAACTCTAATCTTCTGATCAAGTTCTCGCAGTCAATATTTGTTCTGATTTTTCGAGGCCTATTGAAAATTTAATCCGTTTATGTTCATTTGGAAAAGTTATGCTTAGTGCCTTATTTAAGACTCGACTGAAACAAAGGGAGATGGCGTATCCTGGTGACAGCAAATATATATATATATATCCTGGTGACAGCATATATATATATATATATATCCATCATCAACGGCTGTCGCTTCTCGTAAAATGCCTACCTTCGAAGACGCCATCGCAGTCATCATAGCGTTGTGCGGCTTAGTGTTTTGTGCTATGATAGTGGCGTTGCGGTGTCTATTCATCATCTTCATCTTCGTATTTTCGTCTGCCGCGACTCAGGCGTGCTGCTTGTAACTAGTTACAAATGCACTTCCGCCGTCGCTGTGGCCCTCGTCGATCGCGAAAACTAGACTGCTGGACTGCTGAACGACGATTTCGACAGAGCAAGAGATCGTTATCGTCGTCCACCTGAGGCTCGTGTATACAGATGGCTTCACCGCTTTAGCTTCTTCTGAGCGGTCTTCTGTTTTTTCAACGGAGGCCCCGCTTGAGAGCCGTGGCCCTTGTGGCTTCCCCCGCCTTGCGATCCAACGGTCGATGTCGGATGTGGCGGCGAATGGCCGCCATTCAAGCCCACCGTCGTCGAGCAGTTCGAAGATGACGACACGGAGGACGAGCCCGACGAGGCATTCCCACCGGCGCCGCCCAGCACGGCACCGCGATCGCCTACGGTAAATCATAGACAGACACAAGATTGCACTATTGAAGACGAATCATCCTGACGCCCTTAACCATCATCAGACAGATGTGACTGCGTAACATGACTGTAGTATATACGATACAATATATATATATATATCACAAAATAAAAAACCCGTTTGAAGTACTAAGTTACGTCGGAGATGCACAGATCCTCTAACTCCAAGAACACTCTTGTTAGAGACGATCATCTATTTAGGACCGACAACACACTCCACAAAAGTCTCTCATGGATCCGATTGGATCTATCGTCCCATGAACCCCAACTTATTCGATCATTGTTGATCAACATTGATCAACAACATACGTTGTTAGCACAACGGCGTAAATTGTGTTTAAAACGCCACAAATAGTCATATGACAGAGCAGATCAGATGGTGTACAATATTGCACTACTGTACAGTACAGCCGGGGGATGAAAGCGAAGTGGTCAGGTGAAGTAACCTTAAGAAGACAGTAGTGCGGCCACCCCCGACAAGGAGCAAAGAAGACGATTGGATTGATGTGGGTTTGTGAGTCCCACACCACCGTGGCTTAAATTGCGAAGTTCTCCCGCCATAGCTTAAAAGACAATAGAAATCGGCGCAATCAGTTACTACACACCGTTCTCCTCGCCTTCACTGTGCATCGTCCCGGAAGGGTCGAGGTCGTCACCTACGTCACCTCCGCTGTCAATCAATCCAGACACGGCCTAGAGAGAACACCGGCATCGGTGGTCGGAAAAATAGTAAACAACACATTCCGTTAGTAAATACCACCACAACACCGAGAACTCGCGAAGTAAAGTGAAAAACATTTCCGCTGGGTTTCAAATAAATTTGCCGTGCCACCAGTGTGGCCGGTCCAATAAAAAAAACACCGAGAACTCGAAATCGTAGAATGTCAAAAAATAAAATCATATTCAAGCACGAAAAAAACACGCCAAATATACAGTCCTAATCATTTTCTACATATATATATATATATATATATATATATATATATGTATATATATAAATATATATATTTTTTTTCTTTACGGTGAAAAGAGCCTAGAGATATGTAAAGAAACTAGCCCTAATTGTGTGAGGACCTATATCAATCAGTATTCCATCTCGACTAGTAGAAAAGAAAATCCCGATAATTTATATATATATATATAAAGACAAGTGCAACAGAGGTGAATCCGTACGTACAGCCATAGAGGTTATGGATGACTTTGAGAAGAGTCGTTCAGCCTCCTTGAACTTTCGATTCCGCTTATCCGACTTGGAGTTGGTTGGCCTTTGGCTTGCGGCCGCTGCAGCCGCTGCCCCACCAAGATAGCGGTCCCATCCTCGGATGATGTTGCCGTACAGCTGCGTGTCTTCCAAGTAGCTGCCCTCGAACGCGTAGATCTGACGCTCGAGATTGGCCAGAGTTTCCTGCAAGTCCGAAGCGGACGGAGCACTCAGCCAGGTGGTAAATAGGAAACAACGATCGCAAACCAAACGCTGACCAAACGGGAAAGCATGCTCGTTGCATATAACTAGCAGCAAGCAAAAACGGCGTAGTTCTGCCGTAGACGCAACGTCATCGCTCTTACGCGAGTGCGCTCATCTCGCGAAAAGGTCGCTTCGAATGGATGTGTATCGCGCCAGTAATGAACCTCTAGAGCTCCTAGAGTCCGAATCACAGCCCGATTGACTCTATAATGTATAACGCTATAAAGTAATAGAGAGTTTATATATATATATATATATATATATATATATATATACCGAGCATTTTTAAACATGTATCCATAGTGGATATATATATATATATATATATATATATCGATTATGGATACATGTTTAAAAATGCTCGGTTTATATTTATATATATATACATAAACCGAGCCTTTTTAAACATGTATTTACATTCGATGCTTAGAAACAGGTGTTTCTACTTGTATATTGTATATAACGGGTTATACTTCGTAACTTTTCTAAAGGTCACATGTGCTTTTAGTGAACTTGGAGGACTTGAAGGTGACAAACGTCTAATAATAAAAAACAATTCGTTGAAGAACCTGCAGTGTTTTGTCAACATATTAGTTGCTGATAAAAGGCCACGCGATAATAAGTTTAACTACTGCGAAAAGAAAACAACACGAGTGGGCAATAGAATAAGTAGACAGTGTGTACTATGTAGAATAAACACATTCTTCTTTTCACAATAGTATTTCTATCTATGATCTCTCTCTCTCTCTTTGTATATATATATATATATATATATATATATATATGTATATATATATATATATATATATATATATAAACATATAGAAAAAACATATATATAGGAAAAAACGACTTTTATACATCTCTTATTTCCCGCCACAAGCCAGCCAAACTAGCGCCAGCAACGCCATCTATCCAGCATTGCAGGCGACACCGTAAAGAGACGGCTGGTGTCGCCGAGTCCACTCCCCCGCTCCCGCCCGCCCCGCCACCCCCAACGAGGCTTAACAAAACCGGCGGCAAGCTAACCGATTGATCGATCAACCGAATAATAATGGCCGACACTAAATGACCGATCAACCAATCAATCAATCAATCAGCACCAATAACAACAACCACAGTAACCAACAACAAAAAAAATCCGCATGCAGTAGGCTACGTGCACGTCGAGAAAAATGACGACAACGACAACGAGTTTACGTTGGCAAGTCTTGCGAGCGAGCGAGTGATCCTCAATCTAGGGGGGTGTGGTTGGTCAGGCGAACGTCTCGCCGATTCAGTCTCAGTCACCACAGCAGCTCACCACTATTTCGGCCTTCCGTTTGACGAGTTCGGCCAGTTCCGCCCGAGTATCGGCCAGAGACGTGCTGTTGTTGTTGGCCATCGCGACAAGTTGGCGGCAGCTGTGAAACAATGAGCTCGGCAGCAGCCTCGGAGTCACCATTCACCACGAAGTCACCTCACGACGACGACGACGATGAATGGGGTGACCTGTAGTGTACTCCTCGCTGTGTGACCAGCAATGTACTCAGTCGGGTCAGTCAGGAGGCAATCAGAAGCTATAGATAGATAGATAGCAGTTAGGGCTACGCTTGCTTCTGGGTTGTTGTTGTTTGTTGTTGTTGTTGTTGATGTTTTTCTTCTGTGTTGTCGTTTTTGTTGTTGTTGTTGATTCTGCTGCTGCTCTTGGTTTTGTTGTTGTTATTGTTGACGATGATGACGACGACGACGAAGACGACGATATTGTTATTGTGGCAGTTTGAATTCAGGGCGGCGGGCTGACGCCGCTGTGTGGCGCCATAGCGGCTGCTCCACCGCCGTCGCAGCCAACGGCCTGAAACCGAACGATTTAGAAACTAAACACGGCGCCGCAGTCTTTAATGGATGTTCCCGATGATGACTATAAGCAGAAACAATTACTGTCTTAGTTAGTGAGTAATTCGCACACAGTGTACAGACGACAAGACAACATTGCGAGTACCGAAGCAGCGGCGGATCAAAAGAGGATCACGAGCCACCAATAAAAGAGAGACAGCTTGGGATGGCGACGCGCGGCAAATTTGAATATCGTCGACGACGACGACGATGATTAAGCTCAAATTCTTCCTACTCGTCATATTAGCTAGTAAATCATAGAGACTGCCAGCTCTCTAAGCATATTCAGTGTGCGACGTGGCAGATGATTCAGATCACTGATTTGTATTGCATTTGTACAGGCATCGGTTGGGTTGTGATTAAATCTTGGGTTATATAATTTATTCATGAATGGGTTATATATGCACAGCTTTACGAAAAAGGTGCGCTGCTGCTTTAAACATGCACATGAGAACATGTCGACTTCGAGCTGTCTGTTGTCGCTCTCGTCCCAACTCGATGATTGGCAGAGCTAACGAAATGGTAAATTGCTTTTTAGTTTCAGCTCATGTACGAAAGCATCTATAAAAGTTGTGCGTTGTTTTTTTTTAAATTGCCAATCAGTCCAATTTGCCAAACAGGGGAGATTTGTTAACAAATATGTCTCAATCTTCATTAGCCTATTTTGTAGTATGTACTATGCTATCAAATCGAACGGGAGTGATTACTGATGTTGCCTTTTTTTAAGTTACTAATAATGCGTTATTGATGCATGGTTCGCTGTCTAACAAATAGCTTTGCTAGGTGATGATCATACTGGTTGTCGTCATAATCAGTTACAACAGCTTGATCCTATATCTAAACAATAAACAGCAGAATGTAAGCTCGTACCAAAAAAGATCAGAACAGAACAGTAACTATGATTACGCAGACGACAATGGTGACGGTTAGCGGCACAAAGGTTAAAATCAAAAGTGGTTTTCAGAAAAAGTTTCACTCTTTGATTCGCCAAAGACAAAGTGGAAATGTAACGAATTTCCTGCCATCTCTGTCGTTGTTTTGGAATATTGTATACTAGCTGTAACGTCAAAACACAGAGATGGAGCAATACATTTGTAAGTAAAGGCTTGTCAGCAAATCGGGTCGTTCGTAACAACAGCGACAACTATCAGGAGAGCGTTTAGTGTTAAAGTTGTTAAAGTCACAGTTATCCAACGCAGGCTAAGACGATAAATATATCCACACTATGTCTGCCTGATAGGAAAAAGTTGCTGTTGTTGTTTTTGCTCTAAAGTTTTAGCCCTTTGACGTTCTCAGACGGCCAGTACCAAGAATCGAGAGAGTATATCGATTTTTGTTGAGCAGCGGATGGCTCTACCTAACAAGACTGTGCTTTCATCTTTGCCTTTAAGTCATGATTTGGTTGCATATGAAGTTGTTGTATCAATCATTTCGCTGACGGGCGACCTGAAAGTGAAAGGCGGTGTCGGACGGAACCTTTACCGCCACTTATTCATTTTTGCATGAGGTTCAGGAAAAATGCTTTACCGCCACCTAAAAACCACCGTCACTTTGGCGTTGTCAATCATTTACTTTTGTTATATGATGTTTGCGCTGTCGTCTGCTGGTGGCGCCGGTTCGTCTGCTGGACGAATGCATCGAGTTGCACGAGAGAGAAGAGAGCGGTGAAAACTGAACTAACATTCGAATTGATGTCGACTGCTTGTTTTCTCTACCGATCACTGCTGTTGCGTCGTATCGAGTAGGAAGTACAAGTGCGAGTATGTATGTATGTATGTATGTAATGTGATGATTACTAGTAAGTACTTTTGCTAGTTTGCGCTCTAGATTGCACACACGATCCTGTCGCCCCGAACATAGTATGCTCTCACAGTCCGTCGGCTGGCTGTCGTTGTCGTTGTTCCATTGTTATTTATTATTTACAGAGAACAAAAACGACACCCGTATCTCGCCAGAATCACATCCGATTATCTTAGAAGAATTGTCAATAAACAAATGAGCAGCATTCATTCAATCACAAAATATGCCACTACTACTACTACTACTAATGGAACGATTGTATCATAGCCAAGAACCTTTCAGATAGATATGATTGCAGTTGCTCGATTGAATATGAATGAACGATCTCCCCCCCCCTCCCGGCAGACAGGGGTGTCTTTTATGTCGATATAAGAAACAGTAAGTCAACATGATCTTCACCAGCAACAACAACATATGCAACAATAACAACAACATCATTAGCAACAATAACAACAGCCAGCACAGTAGCCGATGCGTAGCAGAATTATCGTGACGACTGTTTGTCGATCGAGTGTGGTGTTTTTCTCGTGCGTATTGTGTATACCGCCGTGTTTGTACAGTGGTGTACATAAGCAGACTGCGTAAGTGTTGTTCATAGGTGGTGCCGATGGTGACAATAACAATAATATTGTTGTTGCGGCTGCTGCTGCTGTTGCGCGTCTATATTTTCTACTTCATCTACCTACGTAATGAGTGAGCGAAAAGCCCGCGCGGCGAACGCTTAGCGCTTGGCGCCAACCCAAAGACCTGCAATCTTCTTGCAGCATTTCAGTGAATTCAGGTCAGCTGCAGCAGTGGCAGTATTCGCTAGCTTCCCTATGCTCTTTACTCCATAAAGACACCTACCTGCTGCTGTGTCGGGGCAACTTAAACTGCCCATTGACCTTATTATATTATTCGAAGTAGAATACTTCGAGATTCCGTCCATAGCTAGCGAGCTCAACCTTTCTGTGGATGCTGTTGCCGCAGCTGTTACTGCTGTTACATTTACCGCTTAAGCCCAGATAGAAGAGAGGAGAGACATAGTTTGATTTTGAGGTGTCAGAAGCAATTCAATTGTTGTTGTTGTTGTTGTTGTCGTTGTTGCCAATCATCATCGTCGTTGTCGTTGTCTTTTTCCTATACTTGTTAGTTATTTTCCGCTTGTTCCTATATCCGCTTCTTCTACCACTAACTCCTGCTTCTGGTGGTGGTGGTGGCGGCTGCTTTGTTCCTGCTGCGTTCCCCGCTGCTCTGTTGTTTTCGTTGTTATTGTTTAGCTGCGTAGTGGCATGCTACACAAAAGTTGGCATTGTTGATCAACAAGAACAACAACAACACCAACAACAACAAGAGAAGAAGGAGGAGAAGTGGAAAACAAACAAACAACAGCAACAACAACAACAAGGATAATACCAGTATCAGCAACAACAACAACAACAAGGGTAACAACAGTATCATCAGCAACAACAACAACCACCACCGGAGCCACGACGCCCCCCGGTGCCCCTGCCAGACGTCATTAACCTCTAGCCATCATGTACCGGCGCAATCCGACCCGAATCGAAATGACGAATGAAGACATCGAAGAGTTCCACGAGTTCAAGAAAGAACTCGAGGCCGCCCAGAGAGAGCTCAAAGAGCAGCAGCAGCAGCAGCAGGCGGCTTCTGGTGCGACCGCCTCTGCAGCGGCGGCGGCCGCGGCGGGCGGCGCCTCCACTACAAGCACCGGCGCCACCACCTCGAGTGCCGACTGCGATGACCGACGACGACGACGCCGCGCGAAGCCGGCACCCGATCGAATAGCACCTCAGTGCGCGATATCTGCGAAGCGGTTGGCTTGAAGAAACGCTGATGACGCCCCCCCCCCCCCCGGGGGCGGCTTCACCTCTTCACCGGTCACGGTCAAGGCCACACCAACAGGAACAGCAACAGCAGCTGCCACAGTAGCAGAACGTCGAAGTGCGAAGATTATTAGGGATATATCTTTTTTTATAAAAGGGTAATAGCAATAACAGTAGTAACAATAAGTATAAGAATTAATTGCTAGTAGTAATAGTCATGAGATAGATTGATGGTGGCTAGCTGATGATGATGATGATGATCATGATAATGAATTAAATGTGATGTTCTCGGTGACAGTAGTGTATGATGATGATGATAGGTGATGAATATGGCGTTTAGGTCAGATGTTGATTGATGCTGGTTGGACACGACTGAATAAAGAAGTTGTCATTGTTGTTTTGTTATTGTTGTCGTTGTTGTTATTGTCGTCGTAGTTGTTGTTGTTGTCGTTATTGTTGTTGCTGTTGTTGTTGTCATCGTCTTTCCATCTGACGTGAACGTATTAGCAGCAGGAGGAGGAGGAAGAGAAGCAAACTGATGATGACGGCGATGATGATGATCATAATGATAATAAAGATAATCGTAATAATAATAATCGTGGTTATAAAGAAAAAGATGCCTTTATTAAGCTTGGCGCGTATTGTTTGTGCGTGCTCGTTTTCCATTAGCTTGTGAGGTGTGTCGACGAACATCAGACGATTCCTCGGATGAAATCGTGTTGCGTCGCCGACCGATGACGCTATGTCGGCACGGGGATGCTTGTTGAGACTCGAATCACTCCTATTATCATCACCACCACCAACACCACCAACACAACCACCATCACCACCAGCAAGTGAAAATCGTCAAACGAACTTTATTGGTCGGCTGAGGTCGAACGTTTCGGCTACTCGCCGCGGTATCCTTCACGACAGCCTCGATAGTCGGTGCCGGTTAGCACCATCCGGCGGCACGGGACCGTGCAATGAATATCGACAACAACAACAACAATTGACACAACAACAACAACAACCCAGATCGCAGAGCCTGCAAGAACAACAAAACACGCAGAGCCTGCAGGAACGACGCCGTCGAGGACGGTTACCAAACCAATACCGAGAACAGCATCAGCAACAACGTCAACGCCGACAACGACAACAAGAACATCAACATAATCATCATCGACGTCAACAACAGCAGCATCATCCACGACAACAGCGACAACGACAACAAAGATATCTGCAACCGTATCAACAAAGGAGCTGTTGGATGCTAGACTGTTGTGGCAGCAACAGCAGCAGCATCACCATTCGTCACCCGCGCACGCAATTCAGGATGGCCGGAAAACACTCAGCTCTGCCCGATACGCGCGCGGAACTCGCCGAGCTCGTCCGACGAAAGGCTGAGATCGCGGTGAGTTGAGTTCCCCGTTGGCGGCTGCGGCGGCGAGGGCTATACATGATGAAGTAGATAGATCTTCATCGGTGTACATTCCACAGGTTGGCCAGCTGGCTGGCTAACCACCGATGAAGCTGGCGGGGAAGGTGGGACCTCGGCTGGAGTTGCCGCTGCCGACTGTTTACTCGTCCATTCGAGGAGATTACATTTCGGTAGCTAATAATACCGTACTCTATTGCGGTGTACCCTAATCATACCATAGGTCACATTTAGCTTACTACCTAGAAACCTTGACGTGGCCGAAAATTAAGTTAATTTAGCTAAAAACGTCGATTGTTGTTTCTCTTTGTATGCGATTTTATTTGTATTACTAGTAGTAGTCGTTGATACGCGTCGCTGCGGTCGTTGCATTGTAAGGTACGCTGAGCTACAGCGCGGGTTTGAAATGGCGATGATATAGTATTAAGCAATTTATTAGTGAGATATATAGATCGATAGATAGATGGAGATTATCTGTTGTCCGTCGTTAACGGGAATTAACGTTCACGAGCAGATGTGCGCCATTAAACGTAGACTTCTTTCATTTTTGCCGTGCCAGTCGACACGCAGCGCCTATGCAACATCTGTATCGTGTGTGGTCATTTAAATGTCATTTCAGGCTGCTTTTATATATACGTCGAAAGCATTATGCTAAATTTGTCAATTACAGTCCGTTTTTCTGTTGACATGTTTACGCCATTGAAACTTGAATAGAAGGCACTTAACTTTGTAGCGCCTTATGGTCTACAAAGTCTGTCTTGTCTCGAATAATGTTTTGCCACCTGTAACAGGAACTCTCCTAGACTAGCCCACAAATCGACAAAAATAACTAGATGACCCCCATATTTAGGCGAAATCAGCACTTAATTTCAGGACTCTCGCTCACTCGTTCGTTAGGCCAATATACAACTCAAGAGATTGGAGGTTCTGCCAGTTTTTAAAATATGAAGTCGTACTGACGGCAGCGAAGCTGGCCTTCTAGCCAGACATTTATTAACAATATATAATGTTTCTAACTGAATAGTCGATAGGTGTAGTTGCATTGTGATCTACACTAAGCTATAGCGCGGGCTAGAACACCCACGACTGGTTACAAACGTGACATAACTTTCAGCCGTCAAAATTTCAGTAGATGGCATTATTAGAACGCCATCCTGTATACAAATCACGATTTTTAGACATTTCGAGATAACGACATTACAAGTCTAGTAATTCACCAGAAAACATCTCTCCGTATGTAGAAAAAGTCTCTTCAGCTGTCATCAAGACCTTTGCGTTTGTTTGTAGCAGAGCCCTCAAGCTTCCTTTTTTGAGACGCTATATGCCGTCAGGGGCATCAGGTATGTACCTGATCTCGACATCCTTTAATCACCTTCGGCAGCAAAAAGAATACATTTAAGATAATGTGGTTCAATTGCTGTCTTAGTAACTCTAGCTGGCTGCTAACTAGCCGTCTGCGTAAAATCATTCACCCTTCTCCGTAAAAAATTGCCATTATACGTTATTGTGCCTCATGCCTTAGTGCACCCTCAAGAAAGTATTGCGCACCTGAGGGAGTAGTCCTCATTAAAGGGTACTTTGCAGATTGAGCTTAACATAGATTCACGCCATATCGATTTGACTGCACATGGCTACTCGAAGCTTCACAAGACTTGGCAGCAGTGATAAACGCGCAAAGTGGTCGTTCTACTGCGCTTACTTTAAGCAGAAGAATGCTTTTGACAGTGCGGCACACTCTCACATCGCGACGTTTTAACCTTTCCCCTAGTAGCTCTCTTCCTGTCCTGTTTCAGGGCACATGGTTATCCATCCTAACTTATGTCACCTCTGTGTTTGATCTTAACGAATGAACACTTTATTACGTAGTGCATTCTGCGACGCCACACTCTCACGCAGTGCAGCAGTCTACAGTTTAGACATTGCACGTTGGCTTGTAGATAACGTTAGGCACTTTTGTTTTTCTAGAGAACGTATAAGACTTGTCCAAAATGAAGGTGGGCAAGGTACAACGAAAAAGTGATACTTTTTTCTTAAAGAAAACAGAAATCGCTCGTATTGTGTAGACACTGGTCCTATCGATTTGGCATTGAGCGGTCAAAGTCATCATTATCAAGGTTAATGCCCATCGTGTAGAATAGTTGAGGTTGTGGTTTGATGAGGTTCCTTTAATTCGCTGTCAGGTCGAGGCCCATTCGTTGCGTTTTCTGATCAGAGTTGAGGTGTTTTGATAGCCATTGCGCACGCATTTTACTGTACTCACGATATTGGTGGATGTTTGATTGCATCGTTCCGTTACTCTGACTCACGCTGCACATATTTCACCAGTAGTAACCATTCGATTCGATCTCTAATAATTTAACTGACAGCAGCAATAGATTCAGTGCCGATTACGGTGTTTGCCATCCCGGTCTGAGCAGATCCGATATAGATTTCCGTCCTTTGCGAAAGCTTTTACACCATTTGTTCACAGCTGTTCGTCTCCCAAACAATGCTAACCACTGTTAAGCATTGTTTGTAGCATAAACAGCTCCATTCGACCATACAGATTGGCATTATGATCACATCTGTGCCACTAAAAAACGTGCTAGTTCGCGCTGTCTCATTCGATACTTTAATGATGATGCTGTCGCACGTGTCCAAGTGTTTTCGGTTTGGGCAAACCATATAGATGGAATCAGTTTACTGTCAGATGGCAAACCAGTGATATAGCGATAGTCTGTAAAATGATGAGCCCTGATTTTAGTAAGAATATTACCCAGCTAGTCATAACCTCATGTCTGCTTGAGAACACCATGGTTTGTTGTTTTATAATTGATGGTCCTGGGTTAATATATAATTATATAATTACCTTGCACTGTCCAAGCGCATGCATTGCTTCCCCTGTCGAAGCTCTTTAAACTCTTGGAGATTTTTTCTGACTCGATGACGAATGTCCTTCGTACATTGGCTCTCCCTTAAAAATACAACTTGACCGTTCTAGACAGCTTAAAAGTGGCAGACTTACTTGAGTGCTTATTTGGTATCAAACCAGATTACCTTATACCAACATGTTCCAGTTCTATTCTAAAGATTTATAGGGGAGGACCTATCTGTCCAACCATTATTGCTGGCCGTGTAGAGCGGAAATATGGCTCCCATAGTGGGAGCGCTGAGTTGACTAATGCAAATTTTAGTAAGTGTCACATTTTGTAAGAAAGTCAGATATACATTATGCAACATTGATTAGCACTCTATTTGCGAGTAAGACAAATCGGTGAAGCGTCAAAGCCTATGCGTTTGAGTTATAGCAATACGTGTAATTTGCTGCAATATATACGTAGTTGTCCGTGCGCGGTACATGTAATACACATATTTTCGCACGGTCGGGATGCAGTGATTGATTTTGAGTGAAAAGTAGTAGTAGTATGGGGTTTAGCCCAGTGGCGTGATGGATTCGCCTGCGCCTCGCAACCGGACGAGACACATAGGTGTGCGAATTTGAGCCCCACCGTTACACATTTGCATTTATAAGGGGCCCGTCTATAAAGCAATGCAAAAAGCAGTCCCATGGACGTTAAATCTTGGCTGAAAGTCAACCTAGAAAGCATTTTAGTAAGGGGTTTAGCCCGGTGGCGTGCTGCATTGGCTTGCGTCTCGCAACCGGAGGAGACACTTAGGTGCGCGGGTTCGAGCCCCACCGTTGCACGTTTGTATTTATGAGGGTCTAAATCCGTTTATAAAGCAATTCGAAAAGCAGTCCCGTTAAATCTTGGCTGACGGTCAGCCCGAAAAGGTTAAAGTAGTAGTAGGGAGTGGCTGGCGCACAGCTTGACATGTCAGGCCTCTGTGTGGTTATTCGATGCTATTTGCAGGAAACGCTGGCTAACCTCGAGCGTCAGATCTATGCGTTCGAGGGAAGCTACCTTGAGGATACGCAGCTATACGGCAATATCATCCGAGGATGGGACCGCTATCTTGGCAGTGGTACATCCACTCAACGATCCGGCAACTCGAAGTCGGACAAACGCAACCGCAGGTTCAAGGAAGC
>QVRM01004485.1:45000-52288 GCA_003439945.1 Dermanyssus gallinae
GAGAGTGCTTTATAGGTAATATAATTAAGTAAAATGTGATATATGTACACACGCTTGTCAAGCCTAAATATAAAATCAGCTAATCAGAAGCGCCCGATAAAGTACGAATTGGTTCGATATTGCAATTGTTGTTTGAGCATTGTTATTGTTGCTTTGAGATATTATTATAATGCTTATGCGTGATACTGCTGTTTCTGTTATTGCCATCAACAAGACACAGGCCATAGTTTTCTTCTTTCACCATATATATATATCTGTGTTTGTCTCGTTTCAGTACGACTCGGTAGATGCCGTGACTTCGACATGGCATGATATATGAATGATTTCGGCACGGTTCAGACGTCGCTGCTACTGTGCTTCCGTGAAGCATCAGATTCAATAAGCTGTGGGTTACTTTAGTTCCTGCAGTCGAGTACAGTGATCACTGGATACGTATTTATTGTTATAGTCAGCTATAACTACTATAACCTTCGTAGTAGTAGTGCTGTTAGTTGTGAGATTCGTACGGTGCATCTATTCTATATATATATATATATTGCACCGTGGATATAATAACCGCTAATTATGATACCTATTTACTGCAGTCATTCCACGTGTACACGCCAGCTTATAGCAGACGTTTTAGGACGACACAAGTGCACTTCAGCAGACAACAAAGGCCTACCAGCAATAATGGCAACGAAACGACAACAATAACAATATGACAAAATAATAAAAAGAGCAATAATTTTGTTATGAGCCATAGAAACGACAACAACAACAACAACAAGAATGCTAAACAGCAACACAAATTCGCGCAAATAACCCTAGTAGGCGCCCACGCCGATCCTATGCGGTTTAAATGTCGTTTCGTATCGTTTCGCATCGATTGTCGTATAGATATGGCGTCTCTGGAGAAGAGAGGAATTCCCAAATTGGCCTCCAACGTCGTCACGGCAATACAAGGTCTGCGTTAGATGCGTTCACTGTTTGAAGTGCACTGGTTGGAAATGTTGCGAAAGGCGAACTTCGACTTCAGCGAATGCTTCAGCAGATGCTATGGGCGCACGTCTTTCCGACTTGCCTTCGACGTTTTTTCGATCTCGTTGTGGTCATCGGCTATTTGATTATATGGCAGTAAACATCTACCTTGTTACCGAATATGAATACACGAATTACGTTGCTTCTCTGCAAGCCTTCGTGAATATTCAACAATGGGTATATGTGTACCGCTTCTGTTAATTATTATACAGTTATAACGGACTGTTAATGGGAAGCAATGCGGGGTGAATAGCCGAATACCGCCTAGATACACTTTTCGTCATATTTATGCATTTTGTGGAATGGTCTTGATCGGTGACTCAATTTATTGTATTATATACACATGTACAATCGTTACTATATTCTGAATGTGTTTCACACATCTCAATATGCAACGCTAATGCGTTTTGTTGCAAAGTGGACACACAGAAGAAATATTGTTAAAAAAAAGTATTTATTCGTGGGTCAACGAATCAGCAGTTTAATGTACACAATAAGAAATGCTGGTTAACGGATGCAAATAAAGGCTGGCCGAATATGTTTGCTTTAGCTGTAATTTTAATTGACCATTAGTGATACAACGAATGCGCATGACATTGTGCATATATACGTATAATTATCCTGCATATATATAGACGAGCATACGCGGCATGCACAATTTAGGCTTGTCTTCTGGAGTTTGTGAGCCCACCCGAACGACCTGCTATCAAACATATTTCTAGTTGACCACCGTAGCAACAAAATAAACGTACTTAATTATTTACTTTCTCAATATACAATCTAACAGATATATATATATATATATATATATATATATATATTCGTAACTATATTTTTGTCAGGAATATACCATATTTAATCGTTGCTTAGTGGGATAAAATAATTGTCCCGTATAATTGCGTACACTCGTACGCGTCAGCCCTTTAACCCGGATTCAGCATAGATTAGCAGGCTGCAGCCGCAGTATTTTGTATATAGCTATAATCCCGCCGGCTAACACCGGAAACAGTTAGGAATAGGTCTCACAAAGCAACTCGTATTTTGGTTACGCAAGTTCGGTGGCGTTTGTGCCGTGTACGATTGGAAGCGCAAAGTTGATATCTAGGCACGGTTGTCAGAAGTTTTCGCCAATGAAAATATGACTGCTCTGTACTATCGCCCGACCTGGCAGCTAGAGAGCATTTCAGAAGAATAATACTTACTGTTTTATAACTATGATCCCAAAGTAGAAATTGTGCTTCGATCACTTTGCACACAGTCAGCAACACAGTCGTTTCTTGACAGACACAATATATAGACGGAGATACCAAGTCTGCGGACAATTAGAATTAACAGGAATTCTAAGCGCTTCAAGTACGAGGGCCATGTTGTCGTGACCGACGCGCTCCCATTGACTCAAGGGTGATGACAGAAGATGGATATGGGATGAACCCAAGTGACGAAACCTTGTAAAGGATGCCAATTAGCGGCTTACGCGGAATGCCTGCCGCAGTTCTGGTCGTATTCCTGTGGAGATTTTAACGTTTAGCTCGCTTAGAATTGGCCCACCCCTCAAGCCGGCACGATAGCCTTTAGAGAAACTCTGTCAGGACTTCGGATGCTGGACCGTCAGTCCGTCTACTGTCCCAGCCTTCAGCAGATACAAATGGAAGCTCTGTAATTGACGTGTTTCGCAACAAACGTGAAGGCAACAAGGTGAAATTCAGTTGGGCTAATCACTCGCTCAGAGAGGGTGCTCATACTCATATACAAAGAGGCGCTCCACCGGCGCGTTCATGAAGTACGCTCAACATCCCGTGGATATTACAATGTTCTCAGTTACCGCAGAACGAACTGACGTCCGTGGTACGATCGACTCTGTGTCCTAATAAAGCAGCAGGCCACGATCAAGTGAGGAATGAGCATCTAAAAAGCGCACATATTTTGGCTCCATGCTGGACGGCACTGTTCAATGAATGCCTCCGTACTGGTTTGATCCCGTCTCAATGGCTTGATGCTACACTGCTCGTAATCCCTAAAGGTAAAGGTGACACAACCCAGCTGACTCTCCTGGCGCGGTATAACGAAAAGGAGCACACGCTCCAAGTTGCTCTCGTCGCTTCTCACCAGATGACAAAATCGGTTCCTAGATATGACTGACGCCATCCTTATTGAACAGCACGGTTTCCGACAAGATCGTTCACTAATTGCAGCATCAATCTGCTGGGGGTCATCAGGGAAGCTCAAGCAAAATCCCAACCCCTGTACGCCGTAATCGTCGATTTCAAAACCGCCTTCTACTCAGCTCCCAGAGACATTATTCTGCGAACTCTGGCAGATGTTGATGTCCCTCCTGCCGTTCTCAACCTGTTGGTGGCCGTCTTGCAAAGCGACAAAATTAGAATAGATGACGACGTGTCCGAATTGCCTCCTTTTCTCCAGACTACGGGCGTGACGCAGGGTGACATCTTGAGCCCGTTACTTTTTTGAATCCTTATTAACGACCTACCCGTGAAAATCTGGGGCCTGAGAAATCTGGCAGACACAATATTGTACGCAGATGATCTCGTCATCTACGGGTAGAGTCTCTTTCAGGTTCAACAGGCGATTGACAGACTTCACGCGGCCACGCCTCAGCTTAGACTAACCGTAAAGATGCCAATTAGAAAATGGTACGATAAATGGGATAGACTCACACGTACGGGATGTCCGAATCTCAGTCCCTATTCATGTGAGAGGTTTTTGATATTATCGACAGCTTCCGCCTTCACCGAGCAGCAGGGCCGGTGGCATGCTGTATGGGTCTCCATTTATGGGATTGAACCTACGAGCGAGCACACTAGAAGCCAGGGACGCATGGCGAACCAGCTAGCCAGGCCATGCCGCCACTTACAATCTTTGCGGAGTAGCAAACGAGGGAACTTACAATCTAGAAGCGGAGTCCGCAAACGGTAACATCAAAGGTTGTTTCATATACTTATTAAGAGTAATGGCGGTTAAATAACAACAGCAGCTACCAGTCGATAGCACCACGAGGGTATATGCATACCGCCGGACTGGTCGGCAGGTTCTATGGGAAAAATGGCATGATGGTGAACGAACGGATGCGTCGACTCGATTCTATCCAGAAGATAGATGCGATTGGTCAGAAGTTCGAACAAATATCCTAAAAGAGCATTTTATTATAATGTGTGGCTGTAGATATATGCCGACTGGAAGACATTTTTACATTATTATTTAATAGTATGAAAATCAGCCGGTTTAAGGGAATCACAGTTACGATCGGTACCACTAGTAACAGAAAGATTGATTTTTACGTCCAACACAGCAAACCGATCAAAATCAAAATTCATTGACAACCACTACAACAATACAGACTCGCTGTAAGAAAAAAATATTTGATTGACTGTCGCAGAGGTACCTCTCAACGAGGCGTCAAAACGATAAGGCTGCTTCTCTTCCTTCACGGCAGGCTATGAATGCCGCTTTAACGCTTAAGAACTTTTTCTGCCAGCGTTCACTTAAAGTGTATCCTCATGCTCCTGGTAGCTTGTTTAAGCTTCTCAAAGTTGTGAATGTGTGTGGATGTGCGCTTGTCACAAAAATAGTGGCTATTTCAAAACTAGAATTACTGAAGAAATGGCAACCCGCATATCGAAGGTGACCTATTACTAAGTGCAGCTTGGTAAATTGGGGTCAACCGCGGCTGCTAAATACCACGAATAAATCGTCAAAGGTGCCTCGGCGTGTCCGTAAAACGTATTGCGATCTCGCGCCCCGGTACAGTTCGATTCGAGCCTTGTTGTCGTTTGTAAAAATGTTAGTTCGTAGTCTCGGCTAGGTCGGCACTTTGAGTCTTTACTTTGGGCGTAACTTAGCTACTTGAATCCACTTGAAAGGACCCATGTTAGAACTAGGTATCTTTAACTGGATATCCGTTTAGCACACAAAGACGGAGCAATGCAATCACGGCAATCGCGCTCCTCCGCGTTTACGCTCGACATCGGCTGCAGCTGCGCTAATCGCTTTTTTTGATCCGACCCGTTTGTATTTTGTTTTTTAGGTATCGTGGATACTATCGATAGCTTTCATCACTTTGACTTTGGGGATGTAAGTTATTCTGTATCTTATCTTCTACATCTTAGATGCTTATTCGACTTGGCCGCATAACTTAACATCGCCTTTATTATTGCATAAAAGGGGGCCTGTAGTATATAATCATGGTCAAATACGTTTTGTTTTCAATCTACGTACTTCACAAAGCAAAAAAACAGACAACTTGCAAAACTAATTGCCAAATAGGCAAGTGCTATTTGACTTTGCATGCACATCATTTGGCCATCCGCCAAACAAACTACCTGTTGATGGACTCACCGCGGACCACGACTTTTGGAGTGATTGATCGCTGACTCTTTAGGCTATTGGAACGTACATTAGAAAGTGTTCTAGGCAACTAACACCGCTCAGTTGACGTAGATAGATATGTTGCCTTGCATGAAAATGTGTGTCAATACCAGGAGAAAACATCACCTAGCACGCTTTGAGGGCACCCGATCCGTAGGCGACTCAAGAACGTGTCTTCTGTATTTGGACAGATGAGGCTCTTAGACAGGAGAGCGATATGTAAGTTTAGAAAGCACAAGGAATTTATAAAGGCGAATGTACACATGAGGAGTTGTTAAAATGAAACAGTGGAAGATGTTTGTATAATGCACAGTATTGTCTCAAAAAACTTAATAACACATACGTATTGTTTATTTCGTATTAACTTGCATTGTAAGATATTACATAATTCCATACAGTCGGTATTATATACAATTTGAACAGTTCAGCGACAGTTCAGCGACAGTCCCACCGGTGTGAAAAAGTGCCAAGACCACCGATAAGTCTGCCAGCGCGCTGCGTGTTATTTGCAGCACATCTGCGAGCACAACCGGCAACGACATTAATCACCAACTGGGTCGAGCAAACCAAGTGATGATAACCATACACAATGTACCTTGCTTACACGTGTCGACTAGTGCATGCCATTCCATCTCAAAGCTCCCTGGCGAGGTACACATCTAACTGCTACCTCTGCCGAGGCTTCGGTCACTTTTCCCTGGCATTCCGACAAAAATTGCTGAAGTGGTACTGATAGGTGACCTAAGCCTGACTTCAACTGTTCTCACTGCCTGTTCGCAACTCGCTAGCAGACACACGGAACGGTTTCTTGCCGTCCGCGGCAAGCAAAGATACGCTTCATATATATTGTGACGCATCTTTCTAGCTGTGCAAAATTTGCCCCAACATCCGGCCAAGGCTGCAGCTTAACATTGACATATCTTAAGCTCAAAAAGACGCGCTGCAAACTCAGATACAATCGTCAAGGGCACGTCTCTATGTGAATAGAGGCAATAGCTGTCCAACAAATGTCGCCGATGTGTGGGCAAAAGTCGTTTCCGTATAGTGTAGTTTCAGACCCCAAATGCGGGAAAGAGTTGACAAACTCTAACGGTTGGCTACAACAGAATATTATATTGCTGCGGCCAATTGATCCTTACAAGGAAACTCAATTTCGTCTTCTGCGATTTTTTTTGCAGGATTTTCAGTGACGGTAGCATTCTACGTCGCCGACAATTCGACGATGGCAACTAATGGCATCGCGGCCCCGGTGGGCCACCATAGCAACAAAGTGTTAAGCAATACTATTAGGTACCTTACTCTAATAATAAGCCGAACACGATAATAATATAATCATAATGACAATAAATAAAATTATAAGAAAAATGCAATATAAACACTCCATACTAGCCTTTGATGGCTTTGAGACGCTGTGAACCTCTGTACAAATGTAACACCATTTTTTAGATTAATTAAATTAGAGAAAATAAAACCTATCTATCTATTTATCTATCTATTTATCTATCTAATATGTCATCCGCATACATAACGACGACGGCGTTTCTCAATTCTGTCTGCGATGAGCAATGAGAAGGCCAGGCAACTGGAGGGTTCCCTTGAGGGGTCCTTACGTTTTGACTTGAAGACGCTCGATTTCCGACTAGAGTACAGGACGCACCCTGTTTTATGTCAACCTTACCTGAATCCGAATGCGCCGTAGGTAGGGCCTTTTCCACTCCTGGAAACACCTCGAGACCATCAACTTAGCGAATATTTTCTTAATTTTGGCGCGATACTCCGGTAGAGATTTGGATCATCTACGTTGTCACCGTTCTTGCTCTTGAATAGCAGAGTAAGCCTCGTGCCAAACCCTGGTACATGTCTACCGCTGAGTATTAAACCGATT
>QVRM01004486.1:0-344111 GCA_003439945.1 Dermanyssus gallinae
ATCTTTGATGCTCGGACTTCTGACTGTCGGTTGCAGATCAAGACAACGAGTAACTCGCCGTGGAAGGATTTCACCGCAGACATGGATCTCGCTGCGCTCGGCAGTTCAGCAAACAGATATCCCTAATGTATCATGTGTAGTCAGACTGTAGATATATCGACGTTCCAGTGCATCTCGGATGCACTACTCTGTATACATTGTAACATTAATGGCTTGAAAAGGCATATTCATGATGTAGAAACCGTGCTATCTTGTCTACCACGGTTGCCATCGGTCCTAGCAATATCCGAAACAAGGCTACAGTCGGTAGAATGTCCGTCACTTAAGTTAACTGAATACAACTCCTACTTTAGTTGTAGAGAATGGCGGGGTGGAGGAGTGGCACTATATGCGAGGAGTGATTATGTTGCGCGAGAACGTAATGATCTCAAATTCAAAATCTCAGACGATCTGCTCTGTGAGAGTCTGTTTCTGGAAATAGAGGGTGGCGCTGAAGGGGACACCACTATTGTAGGTGTCTTCTATAGGCAGCCGAAGGGAAACCCAGCGCACTTTGTTACCTCGTTGGAGACTCTTGTCAAGAATCGGTTATAGGAAATCCATAATACTCGGTGACGCAAATCTCAATACAATGGCGGAGTCTGTCAAGGCACAGGAATTAATTGAAACTTTAGAACAGTTCTGCTATAAAGAAGTTGTCAATGTTCCAACCAGGGTGGCAACCACAATACGTAGAGAAACCGCATATAACACTTCCACTTGCATCGATCACATCTATACTAACGTGCAGACGTTGTCGTTACTCGCATCTGGAGCTCTCACAACTACCTTCTCGGACCACCACGCAACATTTATTTCTGTAGTCTCTAAGAGAATAGGCCGACCTGCCTCTATGACCTAAAGATACAATTACGACCAAACATTGGCAGAACTTGCAATAACTAACTGGAACGACTTATACGATATCTCGGATGTAGACGAGGCGTTTGCATGCTTTAACGAGAGAGTGATGGCGGCAGTGACTAGAGGCAAAAGAGAAATTAGGCAAAAGTTAAACAAAGGTCAGCCACGTAAGCCATGTGTCACTGCCGAGCTGCTTGAAATGATAAAGGAGAAGGAGGCAGCCTATACGGCGTATCGCAGTGACCCCAACGCCCGCAGGCGTCAAGCGTATGTTAGACTGAGAAATAAAGTTGTCTCGTTTTCAAGAAAGTGCAGGCTGGAGGCGAATGGGAAGATTGTTTGCGATAGAATACAGGAGAGGCGGTGCCCATGGGAAGCCATCCAGCCAGTCATGGGAGGTGCCCAGGAAAAAAGTGTGTCAAACTAAAGATTGATGATGAGATAGTCACAGACTGTGTACAACTTTCTAACATCCTTAATGACTATTATGCAACTTGCGTAACGGCTGACACCGAATGCTCGGCCGCTTACGAGGTACCGATGTCGATACCTGAACTGCACGAGCCATTTTCGCCTAGGCCAGTCCCTGTGGATCGAGCGCATTACCTGCTGAAAAGAGTCACAATTTGCTCGGTGGGAGAAGGTCACATACCCTCTCAAGTCTTGAGACACTGCGCTGACGTTATTGCTGACGCAGTGGCATTTATAGTTAATCTGTCGACACGCCAGGGGATCTACCCTACGGCCCTCAAATTGTATCGCGTTGTACCACTGTTTAAAGGCGGTGACAGACTAAGCAAGAAAAATTACAGGCCGGTCAGTATCCCCCCTCCAATGTCCAAGATTTTCGAAAAAGCTATATATGAACAGTTGAACGAACACTTTGAGATGTTTAATGGCCTAAGTCAGCGTCAGTTCGGTTTTCGATCCAAAATGTCGACGACTGTACCCATCATGGATTTTGTTGAAGAGGTTCGCAGAAACCTAATGTTAAAAAAGACAGTCGCCGGCGTATTTATAGATCTTAGAAAAGCATTTGATACAGTTGATGTAAATATTCTGATTAAAAAGTTAACTCGATATGGAGCGGATGATATTTTTTTGTCTTGGCTGCGGTCGTTTATGTCGAATAGGAGGCAAGTTGTTCAAGTGGGCAATGCAATCTCGGATGTAAGAAATATATCTGTTGGAGTGGCTCAGGGCAGTATAGGTGGTCCACTTCTCTTCAACATCTTTATTAACGACATATTTAGCGTAACAAAACATGCAAAGTTGACCTTGTTTGCGGACGATATCACCGCCCTATTCGTCGGGAACTCCCCAATTGAGGTAGAGGCTATGGTCCGCGAGGACCTTCAGAGGTTATCATCATGGTTCAGGAGTAACGGTCTCTATATGAATTGGAAGAAAACAGGTGTAATGCAATTCCTTTCCCCGCGGGGTTCCGTTACGATTAATCCCCTCCGTTTCCAGTGCGACGGCATAGCCCTTTCGCTTCTAAAGGAAACAAAGAGCGCATGTCACACATATACGTAAGAAAATATCTGGCAGCAATGCAGCTCTATACAGAGCTCGACGAATTCTTCCCCAAAACTGCCTGATGGCGATGTATTTTGCCTACGTCCATAGTCACCTGACCTACGCTGTAGAAGTTTATGGCTTAACACAGATGCGTCTTATCAGGTCGCTTCACCGACTCCAAAAACGAGCACTGAGAACAACTCTGGACCTCTGGATGCGAGATTCAGTGCAACCGCACTACAAAAATATTAACATTTTGCCGTTCCCAAAACTTATAGAATACTGTCTCGTAGTTGAAATTAAGCGTATACTCCTTGGAGTGCATCCAAACTTATATGGTCTGGCAACATCAGCAACACCCATATCTACAAGGGGTAACGCATCAAACCTGCTTACTCTGTCACACGCCAACTCCAACCAGTCAAGGCTATCAATCAGAAACATTGGGGCCTCCTACTGGAACAAAGTACCGGCCTCCGTTAGGCAGACAAAGTCCCTGCTCAAATTCAAATGCGATCTCAAAGAGCATTATCTTGAAACTTTGGTATCTGGTTAAAAGTGATATAAAAATACAATCATGTTGCAATATATTGTAAATAGGTGAAAATGGCATATATAAATTATACATTGTTATTCATAAAAGGGGCTCCGAACAAGCTATGTGCTTAATGGAGCTTGAAATTAATGTGTGCAATTATCTACAAAAAATGTCAATAAACAAACAGTTGAAACTATATTATTATTATTTCTCAAAAACATGGCCTCGCGTCGATCACCTGTAATGTATTTTATACGCTTTCCAATTTACTTCAGAATTTTTGCTGTACCTGTGCTCTTCTTACTATGGCGTTGAGTTCCGCGTGTCTTGTAAGTTTGCCGGGACTTTTTAGACCGCTTAGCGGGCGTAGACCGTCAGAGTCAATAGGTTGGTCGCATGGCAAACATGAGAAAAACTGACAGACGGGGGCTCCTATCCTAAGGGCTGACACCATGCGGAAGGAGTTGGGGTCCTTGGATTGGAAGGCCTGCTCTTTTCCATAAGATCTCCTCTAAACTAGTTCGTTCAGTAGGCGTTCTTAAGAGGGAATCGTCTGGTCGAGCACGTCACGTAGACGTCGAAGACGCAGACCATTCAAACCGGCTCCACTTTAAATGAACAAGATCTAACGGCCTCATGGATCTAAAGTACCTCAATCTTATTAAGGTTTAAGGCGGCCGCTTGTTGAACCAGCTCTAAGCGCTCTTGACAACCAGGTGGGAAACATGGGTGTTTGTTCCACAGTTCGGACTGTGTGTGCGCATCGTATGGTGCGATTATGCCTGAGAACAGCAGGGTTCGAGCGGCAGAACGAATATCGCCCATCATTTAAAAACCCAAAACACCTGAGGCTCGGCATTTCACTTGCTTATTGTTTCCCCGGCCACAAGTGTACAATCGAGGTTTGCATTCTATAATTTAGATGCTACCTCATGAAACAAGTTACCTAGTCTAAGTAGAACACTTATATTGACGTGAAGAATCATCCTTGCACAGGGTGTTTGTGCTGAGGCTGGAGTGTTTTCAACTCCCAATTGTCAGGATGTCTTTATTCTGCCGCAAAATAGCCTTACTTTGTTTGAAGTGTGGCAATGCATTTTTTGCCAAGTCCGGGGAACTGAGACGAGAATTTCTTCAATTATATATATATATATATATATATATATAAATATATATATATATATATATATATATATATATATATATATAATATATATATATATATAAATATATATATATATATATATAAATATATATATATATATATATATATATATATATATATATATATATATATATATGTATATAGTTTTGCAGAACATCACTCTCATTTGTTACATACCACTGTATACTAGAGGGCGTTTCATAACGTAATTAATGCATATGATATATGTGCGTAAATGAATTCAGGTTACATGAAAGCAAAGCTTCCGGTTACAAAACTACACTGCTTTTCCTCTTCTTCTTCTTCCCATCGGAGCTTTGCAGCCATGTCGATTACCCCGTAGCTCGCTAACACGGCCACTAACTACTCGCCTAGTCAGCTGGGCAGCTAGGCAGGCAGACACAGCACCGGGCTGGGCTTGCGGTCGGTCGGTCGAGCCAGTGATCCAACGACCGAACGAACGGCCGACCGAACCTTCTCGCAGCTGTCGATCAGCTGAGCTTTTGCTTGCTTATGGTGTTGCCGCTGTTGACGCTGACTAGTGACCCTCCGTCATTTGCCCTCGCCCCTATATGAAAACGGTGAGGGCAAACGAGAGCAAAAAAAGATAGAACGTCAGTGAGAGAGAGAGAGAGATAGGGTGAGGATGCAGCGAAATGGGCGAGAGAGGCAGGGAAATAGAAGAAGAAGAAGAAGAAGAAGAGAGAACGTCAAACGTAGATGTCGACACCGAACGCCGAAGATGGGGATACACAATAACACCACGACACATCAGACCCATTGCTGCCAAACACAGCAAAATTGGTAGTTAGACAGACTGGCGGCGGCGGCGACGACGACTTGACCATCCGAACCAATCAGAACTGCTACGCTACAAACAGACACACAGACAGAGAGCTTCGTTGTGTCTGTCAGCCGGCGGCGAACAACGAACGGTGCTGGCACCCACCGTCGTTTACTCTTAGCTCGTCCGTCCGACCAACCACCAACCATCCATCCAACTGACTGACTGACTGACTGACCAAATTTCACTGTCATAGTCTTCCGGCGTTTCGCTACTGGCTGGTTCTGCTCTGTGATGTCATAGCTATTCATATTCGTTTGGCTTATTTTGTGGCTATCTCACACAAATACTAAAGATAATCTTCAGCACGCAAGCGGCTATCTACTTATCTTAGCTCGCGCTGCAGTGTCTACCACCGTTGTTAAGTGTGTTGCCGACCGCACCGTCGTAACAAGGCAGTCGAGCAGTACTGCAGTACGACCGAATGAAGAAGATGAGTGGTGGTCCTAGCTAGAAGGCGAACGAAAGGGTGTCATCATCGAGACTAGGACATCAGTACCACAAGTACAACTTGCACTACTACTACTACTACTACTACTACTACTACGACGACGACGACGACCTGTCCTACGACTCCTACTGCTGTGAAGCATATATGCATGCAGTGTTGTGACTCAGCCGCCACCGGCACCACGCAGCCAACGATGCTCATGAAGACGATAACACACAACAAGGACAACGACAACAACAATAACAACAGCAACGATAACAAAAACTACCCAGCTTCAATCGCTACTCCTCACAAAACCTGATGAAGCGACCAATCGTTACGGGTGCTGGCAATCACTCTCGCCACGGGGGCAACAACAAAGTCACTTCGGAAGTGAGCTCGGTATCTCTCTGTCTCAGCAGGTCCGGTAGTCGTATCGTCTGTGACCGGCAGTGACAGTGTGTGTTGTTATTAATTGTTTTATATATATATATATCATAGTTGTTCGAAACCCTCCGGCATCAAGTAGTGATTAGAGTATTACCAATCATATCACTAATAACAACGAAACTCGTGCTACACACGTGGCGGTACACTGCGGGGTGCTGCGCGCCGAGTAGTTCGTTAGTTGCCAAAATACTTGTTCTTCGCTGCTGCTGCTGCTGTTGTTGTTGACGCAATCGCCCGCCCGAATAAGTAGGTGAGCGCACCGCAGTGTTGTGAGGTGAAGAACGGTGATGTCGGCGGTGTCCTCAGAGGTGCGACGTCGAGTTCCTGACGCCGCCGGCGACGGCGAGCCAAAGAATGACAACGAGAAGAGGAAGGCTGCCGCGGGCTCGCCGACGTCTGAAGGGGGTGACGGCGGCTTCGGGGTATCGTTTGGCCGAGGTCAGAAGCCTCTGGTGCACATCGAAGTGCCGAAGGGCGTGTGGGCACTGCTCTCGCTGACGTTCGCCTGCTCGGTGACGCTTCTCTACGTCAATATCGATATGAGGTCGATCAACATCGACGAGTTCCAGCAGATCAAGAATGTCACCGTGCATCAGGCGGCCAGCTGCGCGGGTACTGTAACTCGCACCGATCCGGTTGTTTGGGTGCACGCCAAAGGTCTGGAAAGCGGGTACCTACGCCATGTCATCGATGTCTTCCAACGCGCCGGCTATCGGGTGGAGACGGGCCGGCCAGCCCGATGGGACGTTCTCTGGTCGCACAACTACCCTTTTGGAGATCTGGGCTATGACATGAACCACCTTACGCCGGGACAACGAGTCAATCACATTCCCGGAGCCGGCTTCATCACCAACAAAGTCAGTTTGGCCACCAGCAGCTCGACGAAGCACATTCCAATCGCGTTCAAACTGCCCCGCCAGAAACAGGAGTTCGTCACCTTTGCCAAAAGCCATCCGGAGACTCTCTGGGTGCAGAAGGCCAACAGTCACCGTGGTATCGTGGCGAGGAGCGCAGACGAAGTTGAGCTTAATCTCGAAGATACGTTTGTGCAGAAGTACATCGAGAACCCGCTCCTGGTTGACGGTTACAAGTTCGATATTGGCGTCTACGTCGTGATGACATCGGTCAAACCTTTGCGAGTCTACATGTTCGAAGGCGACGCACTGCTACGGTTCTGTTCGAAACCTTATGACAAGCGTTCGCGTGATCTCGACACTTACGTTGTCGGTGACAACTACCTGCCCATTTGGGAAGTTCCCTCGTTGAAAGGTTTCTTCACGACGCACAAATTGTCCATGAAAGAAAGCCTAAATCTGTATCTGCGACAAAAGGGTCTGAATCCAGATAAGATTTGGGACCAGATTCGCGAGGCAGTGTCAAGTGTCTACTTTGAAAAGCAACGGGACATCGAAAAAGTGTCGAGGCGTTTTTCATCGCTGACACCCTTCTTCGAACTAGTCCGATTCGACTTTCTTGTTGACAGCCATCTCAATGTGCACCTGCTTGAGGCGAACATGTCACCCAACTTGAGCTCGGCGCACTTTAAACCGAATGCTCGCCTGTACGAGCAAGTCATCTATAGCCTGCTCTCCGTCACCGGATTGCTTTCGGCACCTCGTGAAGCCGGTAGCCGGGAAGGCTACAGCCGTTCTGAAATGGTCGTTTCAGACCAGGACCTGGCTGTATACCCTGGACAGTGTGCGGCCGATTGCGCCGGCAGCAGTAACAATTGCCGTTCGTCGGAGCTTTGTGAACTTTGTGCCTCCTGCTGGGAAGAGGACACGCAAAAAGCTCTAAAGTTGGCCTATGTCGAGCACGTGAAGCGAGCCAAGTTCCGTCGCCTTATACCCGTTCCCGAACGAGATCCCGCGGATAGCGAGTTCTTAAAGAACCCGTCCAACAGACTGATGTACCTTTGGTTCGAGGGCAAATGCCAACTTGACCAAACGTTCTGTAGCTAGGCGTACTGGTTCTGCCTTCCATTAATGTCGACTTCTCACAAGAGCCAGGATACGACGCATGTCTTTATTGCGAGGAGCGGAATTATGTGTTAACTAACATTGTCATATGTGTTTCATATTGATAGATAACGATTTATTATGTACCTCATCACCTGCCAAAGGTACATGATACAATCTTATTCATATTTATCTAGTTCAAATAATAAGTGCTATCTTATTCTAAATGTTGTTGTAAAACAACTATCTAAATCCTTGCACTATTTACCATGAGGCGCTTTGTATGCAAGCATTGCCCTGATATACGATAAATGAAATTTGTAGCATATTATTTTTTACGCGAAAGCCTAGACCTGAGTCCACTTTTCAACTTTATTTTCACCTTCTTAATTTTCAAATTAAAGCATTTATTATAGCGTAGGACCAGATGAAATCCATTCTTATCAAGACCTGCTGCCTGCTTTTTTTTGTTAATCTAGCGTGTGAACGATGTCTGAAACAGTAGATGTCCTATCTCAATGTAATGCACTCGGGTGTGCATGCCCGGAGCAACATAAGTTAAAGCTGTACATAAACTCTTATTTAATTCAATTCATGTTACAGTTCGTGACCGCAAAACCGCGAAAAACGTTTCTCTAACAATGAGTGGAATGACCAACAAGAACAAGGACAGTACTAGTATATATATATAGAGAGAAATTACTGCATTGTAATTTTTCCTTCAACGAGTCATGTTTAAATAGTCCCGGGGGCGGCCGTAAGTTAGACGGACACAGTCGAACAAGTGCATTAAGGTACGTGATATGCATTTGAGATGTACTATAGATAAATTATTTAGTCTTCATGACAAGATGCGGCTCATAATACCACATCGTCGTCGTCATCTTGCTGCCTTGAGGGAAATTGGCAACTCAACAACTCGTATGGCTGACTGCCTCTGCCACGTGAATTGTGAGTTGGAGCTGACGGAGTGCCTTCTTCTATAGAGACAATGACCTGTACGCGCAGTAAACGTCTGCACGACCATACATATCATCGCTTTTTCATGGCAATAAATTATTGTGTAGGTTAAGAATGATCATTGGTCATTCGTCACGCGTCCGTCTAGTTACGCTTAGATACAATCTCGAACAATTCTAAAAGTGGGCATGCACATATATGCATAGTATACACGTATGATGAGTGAAATTTATTCGGCCCGCAATTCGTAATATTATTGCGGTTTACCTGCTGTTTATAAATAATAAGGTTTGTAGTGATTGATACAGATATGTATGCATATATATATATATATATATATATATATATATATATATATATATATATACGTTGGATGCCTAGCCTATACTCTGGAAAAAATTGGAAAGCGAGTACCCCGTAGTATCGCCCACTTCTCTTCCGAACAATAGTTTTGGCAGGAGTGCTCTCATCACATCCACTGGCAAATTGAGTCCCCCAACATGATAAATAAAAGCCCATCATAACATCGTTTTTCGGGGATACGTATCAAATGTATGCTACATCGCATGTAATAATAAAAATAATTACGCTTATAAGAATTATCTACATCTATTGCAGGTATACTGCGCAGGTCAAATAACTGCATCTAGTTAGGTTTTGTCGAGCCCGGTAGTGTGGCGCATTTGCGCCAGCCTTGCGATCGGAAGACACACATAAGCGTACCGAGTTCGATCCCCGCCGTTGCATATTTATATATGTGGGGTTCGTCTTACCAGCAATGCGAATTTCTCCGTGAACGTTAAATGTTGGCTGAAAGTCAAATTTTCGGTCTGACTTTCAGCAGTTTGAAAATTGGTCTGTCAGTCCGAAAAAAAATCTGATCTTTCTGGTCTAAGCAGAATACAACAATTTGCATTACTATTATGGTATGTATTAATCACAGGTTTATATATGTAAAAAAATAAATATACAGTCCAATTAATTTATGAGAAAGATCCGTTTTTGCTATATATATATATATATATATAGTGGTGAGGCTGATGACACAGAATACCTTTAAAACATGGATGACGTTCGATACCTGCAAAGAGCCTGGAAGCAATCTTCTAACGTGATGGAATTGCCGTGAGTTATGATTTATATAGGAATTTTCCTGGCAGTCTTTCTGGTAGAATGGCCGCACACTCTCAGCGGTAAGGTTTATCACCTATTCCCAGAGTGAAGAGAATTGAGGTGAATTCTGTAGCCCATTGATATTAGTCTCCTCCCGCCAAACGGCTAACAGAAGCATAATTTTAGTGGGTAGCAGTTTTTATTAGAGTCCCACGCTATCTTAGAACAAAGTCGTAAATATATATATATATTATATATATATATATACGGCGCATCGCATTAAGAAATAAATGTATATATACAATATCACAACTGGGCTTAGAATATTTATGGGATATCTGGAGAATTCCTCGGAGATCAGATCCAGCAAAGCGTTGAGCTGTAAACAGAACAATGATGTCTGAAATTGACATTGCTTGCGAAATGTTGACTAAATAACATATCATACATTCGAACAATATTGTGGTTTATTAATGGGAAAAATTATGTGCATATACACGAGACAATGCTAGTTTTGATTCGCATCACTGCCGCCTGAAGTGCTGGACATGCTGCAACGCGTAACTGTCTCAGTAGCATAAGCACCCACTTTTTTTTTACAGGGGCCAGGAACAAAAATGCATAACGCACACCCTTTGGTCTGGGTCGTGTGGGACTCTCAAACCCACTAAAAATCTGGTGACCCTCTAACCTACATGACTGGGATACTTGTGGTATTACTTTAGTGCATATAAGCACCCACCTAAAACACTCCTGAGCACCATATAATCCTTCCGTGCTGCATAACACGTGATGATGATAAATCCAAATCTGCAAATGCCGTCCCATGATGAAAAATTGAACTCTATGCAGTAGCTGTAGGTCTGCATCCCCTAGTTTCTCTCATATGAGTGGAATTAAGGGTTTTTCATTGCACTTACGGAATTTTCAATGCCACTCGAACTGTTTTTCCACTCCCTTTCTAGATAGTTTTGAAAACTGCTACCATTCGACGTTATAGTTACCCCCAGATAGATATATTTATTTACAAAATTTACTACATCACCCCTAGCTCGAGAAACGTTGTCTTTCGCCAATCGACCACCTCCTCGAAACTTATCTGCTACTGTCTTTTGCCAGCTAATGCTTAGCCCCATCTCGTCCATAGAATCAATTATCCCTCCAATCTGTTTAACCAACGACCTGAGCCAGTCGCCCTGGGCCACTCCCAACAATCCCCATGGCATTGTCGATACATGTACTTGTACATGCATGTACATATTCACTGTACTCTGCATAAGAATAGTCTCCAAAATGTAACACGGGGTCGATGGCTAACGTCTCTCTATTCTATCTCTCTTCTATTCTGTTTTTAGGAGCATGGTCAAAGGAGGCCAAGCCCCTGAGATTTCAAAATATCCCGTAAAACGGTTTTCTAGCGTCGGATTTGTCAAATTCCTTGGTAGAAATTTGAGTGCCGTCGTATGGGTCGACCTTAATCTTCTAAACTCATGTTGTTCTTCTAGCATTACCTTTTTTTTTGAAAACGCTATTGAGTCTATTTGATATTATCCCCGATAATATCTTACAGGGGCAACTAAAAAGTGTTATTTCCTTCCCAAGATTTTAGCTCCGTTTATATAACTTTGTCTCTATTATTTTTCCACGCGCCTTAGACATCATACATTTTATAGGAATGGCTCGAATATATTTCCAGACAAAATAGAACTTTATTCGTTGGGGGGGGGGGGGGGGGGTTCGAACGAAATGCTCACACCGAGGGCGCCGTTGGGGCTTGCTGCTTTGTATCCACTTATAAATACGGTACAGCAATTACAATGTCGAATATATTTTATCACTGCTTGAGCAAAAAACACTATTATGTTGGCGTTCACGACGGTACAGGCTTCGAGGTCAGCCCATGCTACGTCCCATCAACACACAGATGCAGTCGGAGTTTGATGCTGTTCGTTCGACGTGCAGATATGGCCCTGTCATGTACTGTATCGGAGCGCCTTTCTCTTACTGCTGAAAAGGTGCGCGGTCACTTGGTCCGAAAACACTTTTTACATCAGCATTTCTTACTATCCTGAAAAGACACGGCATGCCGATCCGAATGACATACGTCATTCGAGAGGATTCGCACAAGTTGTACCCAAACGACGTTTGCAAATTGCATTTTCGAGCAAAGTTTGTGTCGTTGGCCTGTGCCGGACTTTCGGCTCAGCTCTTTAAAAGCGTTCGGTTACCGGGGCTGACACACCGGAGATGTCAATTGCACATAACAACAACGGCAAAATCTCTTGACGGTTCCTGCCGACTAAGCCAGTCCACCCCTAAGCAGGGGTTCCATAGCCTCCTCCGCCGGGCGTCTCCAGTCGGAGTGTCTCCCCACATTTGACAATCAGCGTGCTCTTCGATCCTAGGTTAACCTAAAATAGAGTACAAATTTGGAAATACGTAAGAACGAAACATATCGTTGTTTCAAATCATATTCACGCGTTAAGGCGCACCTATTGTCGCACTTTAGAGCCGTGCAGCACATAACTAGTACAATGCAATTACAGAAAAAGATGTCTCTTGAAATGGCTAGTTGATTCCTCACTATGTGTTCGCGCAGATTATTTGCCCTCCTCCGGCCAGCATCTTCTATAGACTCCTTCCCGTTACTTAAACCAACTATTGCCCTAGCCCGACAACGCCTGAAGAATCACGTGGCCTATGTTAATGCTCATAGGCCGAGAAATCCAACAACATTGGCCTGATGAGGGAAGCACGAAGCTTCAAATAAAATAGTTCAAATGTGTTCAACTTATTATTTCAAATAAGAAAATATGTATTCTATAAACAATTTGTACATTGCTGTATTAAGCCTCTGGTAGCCGCAATACGTAACGTGACTTGAACTTCTCGCCAAACTTAGTGACTTTACCTTCACGCCAAACTTAGTGACTTTAACTTCACGCCAAGTTTAGTGACTTTAACTTCACGCCAAACTTAGTAATTTTAACTTCACGCCAAACTTAGAAGGAACTAAGTGCTAAGCTGCAAATACACGATGAAGATATTGCGATATCAGCTCCATGTTGCTAAATGTTCAAATCACCGGACACCTCAACCGCAAACCACAACTGATTTACCGTAGTACAGCTTACATTAAAAACAAGACACTTTGAAACAAGCGTCTCAAGAACTACGCCAAAAATACCAGGCTGGCACAAATTTAAAATAGCGTGGCTTAAGGCACTAATTGCACTAAAGGCGGATTCCTAAGTAGTGAATCCAGAGCTTAGAACAAGAAGCATTTTTAAATATAAATAACGTACAAAAGGGCCATCATTTGGGCATTGGCATTTTCGCCTGAGACATGCTATAAACTCGTTATCAACTCGAAAAAGAGAGCCAAATGATGGGGTTTAGACATAATCTCAGCGCAGGCATATTTTCATTTATTACGGGTGTCAGCAGCCGTCGTCAGGGTGTTAAAGGAAAGCAAATATATGATTTTTTCTACAACATGGAAACATTAGTAAATAACGCACGTGCATACCTGACAACCGTCAGATGTGATAAGGGTATTGCGTCCCTTTGCGCCCTTTCGGCCGCCATTCAGACCGTATGGAGCGAAGACTCGCCTCTCTGTCAGAACGGAGAGTGTAAAGTTTTTGCGGAACTGCAACTCGCGAACAACGCCATCGCCGCCACGAAATTGGCCCGCTCCACCTTGTCGAACACAAGCAAGAAACATACCATGAAGCCAGAGCAAGATATTAGAAGACAAACGGTATGGTAAGACAGAGCAATTTAGAGTTTCCTTTGTTCACAAATGGTATGGAACAGTAAACTAGTGATTAACGTCTGGCCCAAAAACCTACAAAATACCCAAAGGAAAAGGAGCTGTTACGATTGTTGGGAGCTCTAGGTGTTGACCGAAAATAATGACCGGTAGGCTAAAATATAAGACGGAATAATCAATATGCTCTAGCTTTTCGCTATAGGTGTCTACTGTACCTGAATCTTTTCGGATGTGGAAACACTTCACGAGGACCGGATAGCGTCGCTCAAGGATCTCGACGTCGGTGATACGCGTGTTGGTCATATGCGTGTGCACGGCTGATCGGCCATGCCAGCCAGGCCCTGCTCCAGCGCCCCCTGCGATCGTTTCGTAGTAGCCACAAGTCTCATCTCCGAACGTCACGTTGTTCATACAACCCTGCCGAACGCATTGTTGCAAGAACAACAACAACAAGATTATCCCATTTTGATTGATCTATCCAAAAATCAAAAAAACACATACTGTACATGAATTGAATAGGCCTAATACGCCAAGATAGTGGCACAGTTGCTTGCCTTTTAGAATAATAGTCACGATCTCCTCGCAGTCTGGGGAGACGTTTAGTTGGCACGAAGTTACCCAACTCAACGGGGCGAGTAATTGGACCGTATATTTATTCGAAAAATATAGGCGAAATTCTATTCAATTCAGCATGTCTCATTATAGCTTATCCTTGAGAGTATTTTACCTCATCTTTTCGATATGCGTGTGATGCTAGGACAAACATATACAATGACCTATAGTGTATTTAATTAATATTTGTGTTATCAGCGTACAATTGTGAGGTTCGAACGTGTCGCCTCAATTTAAGCAAGTGCTATTTAGCTGTTCATCCCATGGCGCCAATTATAGAAGCGACATTGCCTCTATACACCGCGAAAGACTAAAGCTGTCTCAGATGTTTTGCGCTGGTTCCGTCGTCATTTCTTCCATTCTTCTAGCCAGATCCCAAATGAATTTTGCTGTCCGACTGCTGGTGGGTCCTAATGTTCCCTTAGCTACCGGTACGAAGTGAAGACTATTCGAAATCTGCATGTTAACGTTTCCTTTCCTGTTCGGCGCACTCTGCATCCCATCCTGTGCTGTCATAGCTGTAGTTGAGATACGGCACTTGCCGTGAGACCATAATGGTATGGTCACGCCATCAGGTTTATTGTCGTTGTCCCGGTGAGCTTTAATAATTTTATTTAACTCTATGTGCGGTGAAATTCTTCTAGAGCTTCTTAGACAGCCTAATAGGTGTAATCGTAAATACCGACCTAATTTTTTAAAGCTGCGCAAGGAAAGGGTTCGTATAATGGAGCTCCTATCCTAATAGCGGCAGCCATGCGGAAAGTGGTTGGGTCCAGCATGGTGCCTAAATGTGGAGATGGCAGGACTTTAAGCCAACCTCCACTAAAAACATCTCGGACGGCTTTTTCAAGGATCGATTCACAAAGAGTTTTGAATATCTCTTGTTAGCTTTCTGCTACTACATGTGTCTAGTATATCTATACCTAGTATCCTATAGTGTATCTTTGTATCTGCCTTTGTCGATAAGAGTATATTTCTTCTTCTTTCTATCTTCTGACACCTTCCGAAACATGCACGCATTTTTGCTTAGCTTAGACAATTTGAACTACACGGAACTTGATTTTATTATCATGACAGATTCTCAAATGCGCTCTCTTATGTAGAATACCAATAACCCATTCGATAAGAAAGCCAGTTCAGAACAATACCATATATATAGTCGACATACTCTGGTCAAATTCCCTGTTTTTACCGCTCTTGAATCATACCTTCAAAGACGACCTGCACGAATACAGAAAAAGGCCTTCAATGTATGTAAACAAAATAAAAAAAACTACCTGCGAGGCCGCGCATACGTCGAAAGCCTTGAGGATGACATCACAGAGCCGCTGTGAGGTGAGAACATTACCGCCGACAACTGCGGCGTTATCTGAGGGATGCAGCAGCGATCTTGGCGGGATGACAATCGTCACGGGTGAAAGACAGCCCTGATTCAGCGGAATGTCGTGGCCGACCATACAGCGAAGGCAGTAAATAATTGCCGAATGGGTAACGGCAAATGGAGCGTTACAGTTGCTATACACCTATAAAGACAACAATAGAAATAACGACAACAATAGGAAAAACATCACACTCAATTATGTGTTGTACTGGTAAGATTGGAATTGCCACTAGACGTCCCCTTGATGTTGACGTAGCTTCTCTAAATGAATCAAAGAACCCGCGCTTGCGCAATCCTAACGGAATATTATTCACCAATACACAAGGATACACTTACTGAATATATATATGTATATATATATATATATATATATATATATATATATACGATGTGCTCCAAGTAATAAGAATGCGTACCTCAATGGCAGTTCCAGTGAAGTCGAATGTTGCCTTGCCGTTAACGCAGTCGATTTTGACACGAAGCTTGATCTCACTGCCGTCATCCATCGAATCTTCAGCGTAAAGAACCACCTGTGAACGCCATCAGTAGCACATTATTCCAGACCAAATTTAAGAATGAGCTTATCTTACATGTTTGAAGATAACACTGATAAAAACGGAATTTCATCCGCCGCAAAAGTCTGTAACAAGTCACTGTCTAGCGAGGTGTGTTAGCCTATTAATTCGAGGCAGCAGAGCATTCCATCGGACAATTCAAGGAGCTGGACGTTTTGCTGGGCCGGTAGCCAACACCATCTAACCTCGTACGTGAATGCAACTTCCATATTTTAGCTGCATATATATATAAATATATATATATATATATATATATATATATATATATATATAGATAGATATATATATATATATATATATATATATATATATATATATATATATATATCATACCTTCACCTGATTTAACTTCGTCATATACTTGTCGTGAATATATATATATATATATATATATGTATATATTCACGACAAGTATATGTCGAAGTTAAATCAGGTGAAGGTTTGATTGTGGCGCAAAACCTCATATCCCCAACTGAATACTGCTGCATCCGCAATGTCGCGTCGCTGTTCGCGGGAGATGAAGAACAAGATTTACTTGTATTTCGTCGCACCCCGTCGCCCTATGCTTAAGGAATAATAGATTACCAAGTAGGCCACTCTCTCTCTCGCTGTAACAATTTTTAAGTCCAACCTAAAGAAAAACTAAACAACCGGACTTAAGCAGCCAAGTATGAATTACGACATAAGCACATAGGCCACTGCAATTTCTAGCAAACAGCTGCCTTGGAAACGTTTCGGTATGAGTATTGCGAACAAATGTATCTAGTCCGTAAATAACATAACTAATCCGGCCTGAAACTAAGTTTGACAGATCTGCTCTTTCTCCTTTTTTTTATTAGAGTTTATTGTAACAGTAATTACAATTGATGGTTTCATCTCAGAAAGCCGAAGCACATCACATTTGACTGGTCTGGAACGAGCTGCCATTGGCGCTTCGAAATGCAAGCCGGGCCGCTGTTTTTAAATGACATCTTCTCTTACTGCTGAAGAACGAAGAAACAAGTGACTCCAAGTGAATTGTTTTAAACTTATTTTACTATATAGGTATTAAACTTGTATTAGGTTGGTTCTAAAGTTTTAAACTTGTATTGTGTTACTTATACTCAATTTTGTTGCTTTACACTTCTGATTTGTGCATACATTCGTAAACTTCTGTTGTGCTACTTATACTCAATTTTATTGCTTTATCGCGTACACACTTTTTTTTGACTGTCTGTCAACCCTACTCAGGGCAGCTCTATATCATTCATTTAGACGATTAATTCAGCATTTCTAACAAATTGTAAGAGTTCCTCTATATAATGGTCTCGCATACGAATGGCAAGTTGGCTTGCATCGACTTGATCAGCAGCTACAGCGTTCTCCCATACTTTCCGCTCAGTATCGTATTTTTTAGATTTATAGAGGACATGCAATATATAATCGTGTACCAAACATACATCACATAGCGGGCTCTGCGCAACTTTAATGTGGAACCTGGTGCTCTGCGTCATCCCTTTAGCGCAACGTAGCCTGTGAATAGTAACCGCTTCTCTTCTGGAACAGGGCATCAAGCCTTTTCGCCGTGGTGCAATCTGCATCGTGTCCCTTTTAGTTGTAACTCCCTGCCTCCTCCAAGTCTCATAGTGCTTATCTAGGGCTTCTTTCCTAGCTTTCAACACAGTTTTACCGAGGGATATTGCTACTTCTCCTTGGTTTGCAAGCAGACCTCGTTTCGCAAGTGCATCAGCCACCTCGTTTCCGTAAATGCCTACATGGGAGGGTGCCCACTGTAGCTCCACAGGTTGGCCTAGATAACTCATAACCTTAATGATAGATTCCACTAGAGATGAGGCGGGTCCTGACGGATCTGCAGCCCGGATGCTCGAGATGGCGGCACGCGAGTCACTGACGATCACGACCATTTTATTTGACGGCTCCTTCATTTCCTGCAGCAATGCTTCAACAGAACTGCTGCAGTTGACGACATGCTTGCTGACCTCCATGTTGTCGTTGTTTTGGAATACACCTATCCCTCCCGCAGATCCATCCACCGATCCGTCCGTGAAGTACATCTGTGCGCTATCCACTGATATGTTGCCCAAATGGACCTCACCCGTAGCTCGTAGTTCACTCTCGTGGTGGCTCATTTTCGATGATATACCTTCTATTGATAGCCGAGTCGACAAGTTTTTGATTGTCGATACGTCAAATACATGAGACCCCGGTACCAGCAGAGGTTCTCGAAACCCTTTTCTCAAATAAACTTAAGATGAGACTGTACCTGCTGCGGCACAGTGTCAGAAGATGACATTCTAAGATGAATTGTCTATTTAATTCCGCGGGCATAATACCGCATTCTGACAACACAGCTCTAGTGCATGTCATAGAGAGAAGTCCTAATGCTATTCTACCACACTGAGCAACAGCAGAGTCTATCACCCCATAGTCTTTTTTTGTTAATCGAAACATTGCGCCAAGAGAATAGTTCATCTTTGATCCTAACAGTGCCTCCAGTATCCTCCTTGATAATGTCGAGTTCCTTGTTCCATTTGCAGTTATCTTGAAATGTCACTCCCAGAAATCTCACCTGGCTCACTTGCTCAATCTGTCGATTGTCCAATCTCAGCAGAAGCTTCTGTCCTCTTTTCACATTGAATGCCATGCTCTTGGTTTTACAAGACTCAATGGAGAGTCCCATGGCTCCTAAGGACGATACGATTTTTCTTAAAATCAGTTGCAGTTCCATCACTGCCATTGGATTAATCGTGCGACCCTTGAGGCGAATCCAAAGTGCACCGTCGTCAGAGTATTGAGACAACCTAAAGCACTCCGGTATGACATCAGCCAGCCCAGCTAGTGTCATGACAAACAGTACTGGAGAAAGTACTCCTCCCTGAGGAAGGCCGACATTTTCCAGAGTTTTTACCTCCGTGTGTGTTCCCTTGCACCGGATTGACATGCTACGATCGTTCAGGAATGTCACAATCAATTTGAAGATAGCGCTACTAGGTTTTAATCCTGCTTTTATCAAATTAGTGACAACGGCAGTGTGATCGAGATTGTTATAAGCTCCTTCGACGCCGAAGAACACGGCCATGACATGATCCCCTCTGGCGACTGCTTCTTCGATATCAGTAGCTAGATCCAGAATATTATCTTCCTATCTCCCTATATATACAGGGTGTTGCAGGAATATTTGAAGCGCGATATACAGAATTGTAGAGCTCGTTAAACCAAATATTTTTTCCAATGGAACATGGTCTCTGAGAAGTCTTGTTTCGGAGTGAGAGTGAAATTACTACAATTTGTGACACTGGTGTTTTTGCCCGACATAGGAGCACAAAATGTGCTGTTGCGAGAAACTAAGCACACCATTGTGTTCGTGATAAAATTCTGCTCCGTCTGAAGAATATGCAAGGCCGGTCAGAAGACGCGACATGGTCGCTTAGAAGAGAATTCGCCAAAAATACAGTTCTTTATTAGCATTCACGCCAAATACTTTAGAATCATAACCCTACAACCACTCACAGCGCTCAAAACGGACATATTCAGCCAATGCGCATGGCGCATTCATGGCGATCATTTTGGTACCAAACATGTGTCAATGCGAGCTGTGGTTGCCAAGTAATTTCGATTTTTCGAGCGAAATTTCTACAATTTGTGACACTAGTGTTTTTGCTCGACATAGGAGCACAAAATGTGCTGTTGCGAGACAACCAGTCTTCCTAGACAGAAACTAAGCACACCATCGTGTTCGTGATAATCGTTCTGCTCCATCTGATGAATATGCAAGGCCGGTCAGAAGACGCGGCATGGTCGCTTAGAAGAGAATTCGCCAAAAATAAAGTTCTTTATTAGCGTTCACACCAAATACTTTAGAATCATAACCCTACGACCACCCACGAGTTCAAAGCTAACATATGCAGCAAATGCGCATTTCATGACGATCATTTTGGTACCAAACTTATGGCAATGCGAGCTGTGCTTGCGGAGTAATTATGATTTTTCGGCGGGATGTCCAGATTAAGTGCATGTAAAATGACTGTGTGGCGACGTTCACTACCGCCGACGTGTCGCGCGACAGCCGCAGCGCGTCATTTTTCATGCACTTAATCTGGACATCCCGCCGAAAAATCATAATTACTCCGCAAGCACAGCTCGCATTGCCATAAGTTTGGTACCAAAATGATCGTCATGAAATGCGCATTTGCTGCATATGTTAGCTTTGAACTCGTGGGTGGTCGTAGGGTTATGATTCTAAAGTATTTGGTGTGAACGCTAATAAAGAACTTTATTTTTGGCGAATTCTCTTCTAAGCGACCATGCCGCGTCTTCTGACCGGCCTTGCATATTCATCAGATGGAGCAGAATTTTATCACGAACACGATGGTGTGCTTAGTTTCTGTCTAGGAAGACTGGTTGTCTCGCAACAGCACATTTTGTGCTCCTATGTCGAGCAAAAACACTAGTGTCACAAATTGTAGAAATTTCGCTCTCACTCCAAAACAAGACTTCTCAGAGACCATGTTCCATTGGAAAAAATATTTGCTTTAACGAGCTCTACAATTCTGTATATCGCGCTTCAAATATTCCTGCAACACCCTGTATATATATATATATATATATATATATATATATATATATATATATATATATATATATATATATATATATATATATATATATATATATTTATATATATATAACGTACGAGAGGTGAACGATGCTATACTGTCCTACTTGTACAGGACATCTAATATCTATCAGTTACGGGAAGGTTTCCAACAAAACCAGGCCTAGAAATAACAAGAGCAGTACTTACTTCCTGTTGACCTTGCTTGCTCAGACGCTTTCCGACATCTTTGAGGAGAGCCGTCACAGCAAGTTCAGCATTTTTCTGAATATGATGCATGTAGGCTTGGGTTCCCTCCAAACCGAACTCGGCGATCAGAGCCTTCACTAAGGCAATTCCTGAAATGCATCAAATAGTTAATCTGCTTTTACTGGTGAGAATAAAGCCACACCCGCTGAGATTTCCCGTATCGCTACCATTACCGAACAATGAAATCGTATTATTATTAAATTAAATTACAATTTTACTGACTCAATCTTAAAAGTAAAAAATAAGTTTGACAGCCCCGACGCCAAGAGAAAAGACGCGCACATAAGAACGTTCACCTGCAAGTGGTGACATTATCGCGACAATGCGCAGTGTTTTCTCTGTCAATGGTCTCGCGCTAGACGAATCACAGTAAATAAAGACTCCCTCACCGTGTACCGTGAATTCATTAGCCCGACAAACGTAGTATGGACGTAATAAAATCTGCATTTCTATAAATATGTGCATTAGTTAACTGTCGAGATCTTCGCTTGTAGACCTTTGCATGTAAGTCGATATGCTACTGAAACCATCAACATGTATAGTATATATTTATCTGCTTAGGTTATCGTGTCAACGCCTCCCAGATTGCCTTCCAGACACCTCTAACCAGACCATCCTCTCATACAACAAACAAATGTGTGTTCAAATTTAAATTAAGCCAAAACTGAATTCAGTCTCTCGCTTATGCCGCTAATACCTACCCTTATTATTGGCGGCAATTTGGGCCTGTAGGTCAGCGATGTTTTCGCGAACATTGCGTGCTCCCGATGAGTTCTCGATTTTACCCGGTGCGGCAAAGCGATCGGTCAGCTCGTCCAGCTGAAACACTCCCCCCTTGACGATCTTGAATGAGACGAATACGGCGCCCTCCTGATCAAGACGCTGTGAGGTAGTCGGCATCGAGCCCGGTGTGATGCCGCCAATATCCGCGTGATGACCCCGGTTGGCCACGAAGAACACCGGCTTCGGTTGGCCCTCGATGAAGACCGGCGTAATGACCGTTAGATCAGGCAGGTGACTACCGCCTGCCTTCGGATGGTTGGTGAGGATCACATCGCCTGGGCACAGGTCACTTCCGAGAGCCTTGATTTGGTACTGCACGGCCACCTGCATTGCGCCGAGATGAACCGGAATGTGTGGCGCGTTGGACACCAGGCCTCCGTTCGGACCGAAAAGAGCGCACGAGAAGTCCAACCGTTCCTTGATGTTCGTTGAGATCGACGTTCGCTGGAGCACCTTGCCCATTTGTTCAGCGATACTCATAAAGCGGTGAGAAAATATCGATAGCTGGACATTATCAAGTGCCACGGCTAGCGGCTTGCGCGACTCTTTAGAAGGATGGAGGCAGATTTCGATATTACCTTGTCCCGTGATTTTCGCGTCGCAATCCGGCTCTACCACAATAGTGCCAATCTGATCTATAATGATTGCTGGACCTTTCATTAATGATCCCGGAGGAAGCTTCGCCAAAATATAGACATCGGTGTCGAGCAGGCCCTCTTCAAAGAAGCATTTCGTCTTTTTCTCGGGTGTTGCCGCAAACGGCTTGGTGAGTACAGCCTGCGAATTATCTACCCGAAAATCGGAGCAGCCTATAGCTCTCACCCGAATGTCGTCGACGATAACTTGGCGGTCGGGCAGGACAAAACCGAACTCCGCCTCATACCGCCGCTGAAAGCTTCCAAGAAAATCGCCGTACTTCGGAATTCCACTGTGGGGTTGGAATACCGGTATAGCCTGGCACATCAATGCACAGTCCGTTTTTTCGTAGCGCATATTGAGGTAGATTTCAGCCTTTGTGCGCTTCTTGGAGTATCCATCTTCTGTCAAAAGCTTATCGCATTCCTCAAGCAAAGCTTTGATTTTGGCCTCGATCTCAGGGAAGTTATCAATTCGATAAACGAGGGCAGTGGGCAGCTGGCGCTCCTGTACAACGTCGGCAAGTGCAAGCCCATATGCCGACAAAATACCTGAATATTTGTGTATGAATATCTTAGAGATGGCAAGGTTTTTAGCCACAGCGCACGCATGCTGACCACCGGCACCACCGAAGCACGCAAGAACGTGCTTCTTGGCCTCAAAGCCCTTCGACTCGGTGATGGATCTGATTGCACGGCACATGGTCTCGTTAGCAACGCGGACAAAACCCAGTGCGACTTGCTGAAGACTTAATTTTGACTGGCCGGATGCTTTCAGGAATGCGTTCACTTCGTTTGTCATGACTTCCATCGCTGCCAACGAGCCAGCCCTATCCAGCGGCTCATCTTCATTCTTACCAAAGATTTTTGGAAAATATTCCGGCAAGATTCGTCCAAGGCAGAGGTTCGCGTCAGTGATGGTTAACGGCCCGCCCTTCCTATAGCACACCGGTCCTGGGTGGGCACTCGCTGACTCCGGGCCGGTCACAAACAAACCCGAGCGAAAAAACAATCTCGAGCCGCCGCCGGCTGCAACTGTATGAATGTCCAGCTGAGGCGACTGCACAGTCACGCCAGCTATCGTTGACTCGTAGGTGAAGTCAAAGCTGCCATCGTAACGGCTCACGTCGGTTGACGTTCCTCCCATGTCGAAACCTATCACAGGTATTTCTCCAGTTGTTCGTGAGTAGCCAACTACGCCACCGGCCGGTCCCGACAGGATCGAGTGAGATCCACAAAAGCGTTCCATACGTGTCAGGCCACCATTTGACTGCATGAAGAGCACTTTCTTTTGGGTGAGGTTTTCTTTGAAACCGTGACAGAAGCCTTTCAAGTACCTCGTAATGCACGGCGTCAGGTAGGCATCCATAGCGGTTGTAAATCCGCGCGGAACCGCCCGCACCATCGGCATAACCTCCGATGATACCGACACATGTGTAAAGCCAACGTCTTTCGCGATGCGCTTAACCAGTGCTTCGTGGTCGGGAAATGTGAATGAGTGCATCAGTACGACAGCCAGACTGGCGATGCCCTTCGACCTCACTTTTGACAGGTCTTTGCGAATTTTGTCCTCATCAGGGCTCTTCATCACCAGCACCTGTTCGCCGCTGATTCCCTCACGTACCCTGACTCCGGTCCAGTCCATCTGACAACGGTCGTTCTTTAGAACGACACGCTCGTTAATTTCCACCACCTCTTCGTACAGCACATCCGGGCACTGCATCTGAAGATCGAAGATCGCCGGCCGGGCTTGGTTGCCAATGTAGAGGAGATCGCGAAAGCCCGCTGTCACGGCGAGCGCCATTCGTTCTCCTTTACGCTCGAGGAGAGCATTCGTCGCCACGGTTGTGCCCATTCGAATCCACTCGATACGCGAAGCGTCGATTCGCTCACCTGGTGCTAGCGAGCAGCCTGTCACTTCACTCAGGATACGTCGAATTCCCTCAGTAGGCGCATCCCGATAATTCGCGGGGTCCTCGGATAGAAGCTTGAGCACGCGCAGCTTGCCATCGGGACAGCGTGCACACACGTCGGTAAAAGTGCCACCTCGATCAATGGCAAACTGAAACATCTTTGCCGCACCTTTGGGCTAGCGTTCTAGCACGAACCGTCGCCAATAGTCGACTGACTCCGTTTGAGTAGCGCTGTGCAGTCAATACATGTTCAACGTGTTTATTCTCATAAGCGCTCTCACTGCCTACTCACTGCTCGCCGCACAGGATCGTGGACTTTGCGCTTTTACAGTGTTTCTTTGTCTGCCTGTTATGGCCTCTTCTAGTGGGGTGAGAGAAGGAGGGTTATCACGGAGGAGAGTGAACGAGATAAGAGAGCTGGAAAAATCTTTCCGGTCGCGACTCCGTCGGGGTTCAACGGCCATGCGGTGGCCACTCCTGGAAAGAAATCAGTAAACTTGCCTCAAAGACACGTTCAACACGCTAGCAACAACCACCTAACGAGCTATATATATATATATATATATGGCCCTCTCACCGCCCGTGGTCAGCAGCCTCTCTGACCTTACCATTTACATTTGAAAAACTGCTCTCATTCATACGGCCATACGGCGATCGAGTTGTGTTTGGTTTGTATTTTTTCGGTTGTCCATTGGACGAAATTATTTCATGCAGACGATATGTTTCTAATTGCCATCGCCCACCGCAAGAAATTAGACTGGACCCTGAATTGCCTACCATGCACTTTTGCGAATATGCCACAGTACTGTGTTTTGTGGTGGACCAACTTTCAGCTGGAAGTTGTTGTTAGAAAAAAAGTTGAACGCATAAGAGTACAACCGCCTATTCTACTGTTTATATAACAGCTTCTTATTTTTTAATGTTATACTTCGATTCAATTGATGACGGCATATCACCGAGTCAAATCATCATCACGTACACATGCAATGAGCATCTTCAGCTCAATTGACTTAAGACTTCGTCAAGCGTGCGCGCGGAAGCCCCCACATAGACACATTTAGTTCACAATGTTCCCAATTCAGTACAAGTTCAACTACCATTAGGACTATACTAATACTGCTACTGTCATTGCGTACTCGGTCCTCCAAGAACACGTCATAATCGTCAAATTGAAGCCAAATCGGCTGCCTAAAGAACGAATTCTAGGTGTTCCATTGTACGTGTCTTTGTGGTTAACACCCAAGTAATTTACTACCTCCCCACACTAACCGCGCAATGTCGTTAAGTTTACGAATGACTAACAGCAAGCTACTTGCACTTAACAACTAAATCGATGACACACGTATGTAAAGTTCAACCATTGCTGAAGGGTTTTATTTAGCGGCACTACGACTGCAGTGTTTCATTTAGCGGCATATGCTACGGTTACCCCCAGTTACCTAAATGTTGTTCCCATATTAGAGCAAATAACCAGTTAATCAGATCAGTTGCTAAAGAATAAAATATAAAGCAACCATGCTTAGATTAACATATACACCACCAGCAAAGCACAATGGTGTATTTCAGCATGTTGTTGTACTTCTTTTATCAACCGAGCTAACATTATTGCCATTCCAAAGTCATAAGGCAGTTCAAACGTTCGTCATATGAAAATTTGAAGTTCCGTTTTTCTCTCAATTAATATTTTTACAAACTATTAGATTGTCAGCAATAACATTTTGAGTATATATATATATATATATATATATATAATCGGGACGTCCAGCAACCATTTCCATTCCAAAATGTCATAAGGCAGTTCACACGTTCGTCATATGAAAATTTGAAGTTCCGTTTTTCTCTAAATTAATATTTTTACAAACTATTAGATTGTCAGCAATAACATTTTGAGTATATATATATATATATATATAATCGGGAAGTCCAGCAACCTTAAAAAATGTCATACGCCTATTTAATCTACGAGTGATACATTCAGAAGGAAATGAGTTTGGAGCACAAGTTTGCACCAAATGAGCACAAGTTTGGAAATATCCGATAACAGAGTCACGTATACGTAAATCGATGTATCTAAAAACGGTTAAAATTTAAAAACGGTTAACTCCATATGCTCTACATTTGGCACCGTTTTGATTTTGTAGATTCTCGTATAAATAATTGTAGGAATATAAACATCTGTCTGTGGAATGAACACACAAGTTGTGCTCTATGAGGACCACGCGAGACGGTTTTAATATTCAAATGACGTGTTTATTGGCATCCGCCGCCAGAAAATTCGTCTGAGAATTTGCATTGAACCGATACACTCGTCAATTATATTCTAAAACAAGCAATCATTTCACTACGCCGCTTCATTTCATCGAAGCAGATGGAACTGCACTACAGGCAGCATTTCTCAAAACACTTATGTTAACTTTACGATACGAAAAATTGAGAACAATGAAATATTACTGGAGAAGCAGCACAACCTCGATATACACACGCAATATGTACGCAGAAAATGGTCTTAAGTTCACAACTCAGTTTATATTACCAGCCGCATGTCTTTTGTCGTTGTTTGTGGGACACTCGCGCAGCAGGCTGAAGCACGACGACAGAGCAGCTGAGACGTTCGGCAGGTGTCCGGTTCAACAAAAATGTTCGATTAATCCATACTACATACTGCACACGTGATTGTTGGCAAACATACGAAACCCTACTCTTACTAGTGACAACGACACCAAAACAAAAATGCATAGCTTTGACGCGTTACACTATCATGGCTACGGTCGCTAGTTAGAAAGTATGAGAGAGGGAGACAGTGACGAAGGCGGGAGGATAGATAAAGTATTCTGATAGACGCGTGCGACTATGTAGGAAAATGTCGAACCTACTTTGCACATATATATATATATATATATATATATATAATGGTTATAATGCAATGACAACAGTGGTATTATTTACCCAGCGCATGAAATGTACTTGATGCTAACTTCTTATGATGGACCATGGCAGTGATGGTAAACTGGCTCGCTTGCCCTATCTGTTACCGGCGATAGCAAGAAAGGCTACCAGCAATGCCCACTTTTGGGATTTAAGCATGTATGGACACATGCACATGAACAAGTGCGATAAAGATTAATAATAATAATAATAATTAATTGTAATTATCGTAGAGTATCGACATCGTCGTGAACCGATATGGACCTGCAAGTGTAGTGCAGCACATGATTTACCAAACGATTATTATACCAAAGTCTACACACAGTAACATGCACATACACGCTCAACAACACCCTTTACAATACATTTCCAGAGAGAGGGAGAGAAAGAGACTACCCAATTAGAGGTGTCTAATCTTCCTCCTATACCTCTGTCGTAACCTCTTTACGACTAACACCGTCTACTACAGCATACTGTGCTGCTGGACCGAAGAGCGCGCTGACGGTCGCGGGGTAGTTCGAGCGGAGTTTTTCACGCGATTTGTTTATTAGACGAAAAGCAACCATCCCAGCTCGTCCTGGAGTGAGCGAAGCTTCTATGCGACGTCGCGTCTGCTGCCGGCTGTCGGACCGCCCGCCGGCAGCGGCAGTACGTCTCTCTCCCCCGCTGCTTTTAACTTAATCCTTCTCTCCTTTGACCGCCCTCTCTGTCTGTGTGTGTTTATCGTATGCCCCCTCCTCGCCCTCGCCTTCGCTCTCGATGCTTATGTATGTGTTTATCGTATGGCCTTTTTCTCTATTCATCGTATAGGCTCTCTCTCTCTCCTCTTGCTCTATGTATATTATAGTTCTCTCGTCGTCTGCGTTGTCCCTGTCTCAGCTTATATCGAGCGGTATTCGCACACGTTCGCTAACGTGCTGGCGGGTGGGTTGCGGTCGCGGTGGGTGAGTGAGTGATTGGGGGGGGGACGTGGGAAGGGAGCGTGTGTAGTAAGTGGGAAGTACTAATGTTATGATACCCTGCTGCTGCTGTTCGATCTTTTGCCGTCTGGCTATTCGGCTGGTTGTCTGTCAGTTTGTCGGCGGAGTGTCGGCGGTCTGTCTACGAGGCAGACGGGCGGGCGGGCGGTCGCTGTGGCGCGCGGGTTCGACTGGTTGAACTGTTTGTTGGTTGGTTGTGCCGCCCCTCGCCTCCTCTACGCTTTCGTCGTCGTCGTCGTTGTTAAGGGCCGATGATGATGATGGTAATGATAATGATGGTGATGATGTTGATGAAATGTTAGCTGTCGTCTGTCGACATCGTTCTGTTTGCATTGGCTGTGACTGTGACTGAGCGATACTGAGCGATCGAATGAATGATTCTCTCTCTATTTCTCTCTCTCTCTCTCAGCCTATTTGTCGTCGTCGCTGCTGTTGGTTAAGGTTAGTTAGTTCGTTGGCTCGTTCGTTCGTTTTGGTTAGTTGGTTGTTGAGTCGTCGTCGTCGTCGTCGTTGATGATGCTGTTGCTGCTGTGTATTGTTGTAAGTGTGATTTTATTTAGTGCGTGTATTATTATTCTTATTATTATTATTAGTAGTAAGTCGTTTTTTTTCAGTAGCAGTAAGTCGTCGCAGTAGTAGTATTCCGTGTGTCGTCGACATGCTCGTTTGCTGCTCGTTAGACCGAGTGAGTCAGTAGTGATGGTGGCGGTGGTGGGTCTATTGGTCGGTTGATCGGCCAGGTGTTTGCGCCTTTGTATTTGGTGTTGCTGTTGTTATTGTTGCTGTTGCGGCTGTTAAGTATCAATTTGGAGTGAAATGATGGTGCAGTTTGATTTTTGCAGTACGTTTTACACCCTACCGCCCATCGATTGACTGACTGACTGACTGACTGATCAATCGACCGACCGACCGACGAAGAAGATACCAAGCGTCTGTTATTCAACGGCTCTGCCGTTCTATCAGCCAGCTAGGCATATATATCCATGGCTGTGGTTATTCAACGGATCGAATATATATACACCTATCGAACTGTCTATATATATATATATATATATATATATATAAAATAGCTCAGCTCGATAGAAGGGAGATTAAATAGGTACTTGAGTTGAGTAGGTGGTAGGTATCCATTCGGAGCGACGTGCGTCGATCGATCGATGATAACATGGAGCCTGGCAGGCGCAGCAGGGCAAATGATTATTAGGCGAGGTGAAAAAACAAGGGTGGGTGGGTGGATGGATGGTTGGTTGGTTGGTGGTAGCCAGCCATCACCGACAAACAACATCAGCAACAACTGATTACGCCTGCTAGCCAGCCGTATTGTTATTGTGGCTGTTTTTGTTTCTCTTTTTGCTGCTGGTGCGCCTTCAATTGTTGCCTTCTATGATCTTGGTGGTGGTGATGGTGGTGGTAAAGGTGGTGGTGGTGGCCATTAGGGCTTGCTGTAGTTGTTGAGCTTCCGCTCCTCTACGATAAACAAACACTGTCTGATACTGTGCTTGTAGTCATTGCTTCTGTTGTTGGTGTTGTTGTTGTTACTGTTGTTTTTGTTGTTGTTATTGCCATCGTCGTCGTCGTCGTCGTTGTTGTTGGTGGTAGTGGTGCTGGTCATTAGCACCGTTATGGCAAGAAGAAGTGAAGGAAGGGAACACAGCAACGTCCGCAGCTAAGTTGTGGTTGTTGTTGCTGTTGCAATTTGTTGTTGTTGTTGTTGTTTCTGCTATTGCTGGCATAGGTAGCATCTAGCTCGCACATCTGTCGCTGTCTCTCGTCTGTACGAGGCAGGTGACTGCTGATTGTAGCATCAACCACCACAACAAGAACAACAACAGCAACAACAACAACAACTGCAATACACTTCTGTGCTTTGACTACCACTTGTACGACTGTATGCTCGACACCGTCGTCATCGATTATATCTGAATCATCATCATCATTAATATTAATATTATCGACACCATCATCAGCAGCCTCATCACCACCACCACCACCACCACCATCAATCCTCTATGGTTAGTCATTGTTTGGAAGTCTGCTGTTGATATTCGATTGCTTACAACTGCTCACTGACGGTTAATGATACTACCTACCACGGTTGTTGTCCGATTTGCTGACCCTACTGACTGACTGACTGACTAAGTTGGTATGGCTTGATGGACAAGTCGAGTTATTTCTTGTGGTTATTGTTGCTCGTATCCCTCTGCTGATTGATGATAGCCCCTTAGTCAGGAAGCAATTGTTGGACGACGACCACAACAAATCAACCTGCTGAAAAGTAGTGTAGCTTGATTCGTTGACACATAGTAGTCGAATGGTGGTCGTCGGATATCGATCAAATTTATTGTTTGTTTATTTTGCATTGTAATTTATTGTTATCGTTATTTATGCTGTCCCTGCTGATGTAGGTGCTAGTAGTCTATTACTACTACTACGACTACGACTAATGTTATGATAATTGTTATTATTACTAGGTGTACTGATTGTCAAGTGATTTTTGGAACACAGTTTATTCGACTGCCAATTTTGTCATTCAAGTAAAAGTGTAATGTTAGTTACACGGGCCAATTATTTTGAGGTGATTATTGTCGTCGTTGTTATACATTTATGTGTAGTAGCTTTGCCAAAAAATCCTTGTGCCAGAACACGTAGGAAGGACCCGAGGGACGAAACAAGCCAAATCGTCCTACGCGTGCATCTGCTAAAAATAACACATTAGTATATATATATATATATATATATATATATATATATATATATTTATTATATATATATTTAATTAATTACATCCTGCCACTAATAACAAGCAGGAATTTTGGCAAACGCAAAAGTTAGTTTAGAGGGGGAGCGACGACCTATATACGCATTCAACGACGTGCACAAATATTGGCCACAATCAAACGTTATCATCGGTGTCCGTTGTAGATGTTCAAAGAGACACTATCCACACATTTAAGTCTATCGCTCGACTCGTTAGTTTGCTGCTGTGCTGTAAAGAACGCATGTTGTTTTCTGTGTCGTGTGGTACTAGCTACTCCAACGTATTTTTTGTGCGACTCAGAGACAGTGCCGTCGAGCTGTACTTAGCAAAGTGCCTAATTCTCTAGAGAAATACCGCTGTTTCCGACAATGGTAACGCTATCGACATGTGCTGTGCGTATTAGTTGCATGGCTATTAACTTTGATATATTTGTATTATTCCTTTATGTATACTGTTAAAACTGTAATATTGGTTAGCTTGGTGGCCATTCTCTGTAATATCGAAATTGACTGCCAAAGCGTATATTTACGTAATTTCCATTGTCGCTATAGAGTGAAGATATCCTAAAGTTGCATGTAAATTTGTTATTATGCATACTAAGTTAGTTTCTGATTAATTGGCGTATTAGGTAGCATGTTTACATATTTTTTTTTATATTCATACTAGTTTAGGTTATGATTAAGCAGTGTGAGTAGTTAACAATTAAATTATAATTTAAAAATAGCAATTATAGCGCATCGCGTGCGTGATATTATATTTAATGTTAACATTCGTGGCATTTGTATATTAATGCGTCTGCAATATATGTCTCTTCGAGTAGCCAATATTCGACTGTTGCACAAATCACAACAACTTCATTGACCTAACTTTTAAAAGATACATAATACGAAGAATTAATGGGCGCTTACATTTTCAATTGTTTTTCTTTAACACTTCATTTTTAATTGTACGTGATTTTGTGCGTCTGGCGGATGAATAGCAGGTAGTAACGAGTTTAGTGCCAACATGTGTTATCTGTCTCTTTGTTAGGTGTCACCGGGGGACGGCGAGGTGGCTGTAAATGAAATGGCAGCATAGGAGAACCGCTAGTCATCGAATATCAACGACGCCCATTCAGGACGACGGCCTCGTGGGGGCTCTCAGCCCTCCTCGGGGAAGGGGAAGGAGGTTCTTGGTCATTTGACTGCCAACAACGACAGGATCTACCTATATATGACGAGCAGTTTGGTTAGCGAGGTTGGTTGGGAGATGGGATTGGCGATTCTGATCGTCGCTTAACGCTGCTAAATCGGGACGCCTGGCTACAGGCTTTGGGCAGTCCGGGAAGCTAACGTTGCACTCACTGCCAGTTAATTTCCTGAGTGTCGGCCACTTCCGGATGTTGAGCACGACGACGAAGTCATCATAAAGGGCAAGTACGACGCGAGCAGTCGGATACGTCAAAAGTCGACTGCTCTGAAGAACACCACCAGCAGCAACAACACCGCAAGCCCTGAGTCGAAACAATGGCCGACCAGCTGACTGCGGAGGAGGTTAGTCGTACGATTTAAATGCAATGCAGTATATATATATATATAGTAGGCGAGCACTGCCGAGTGTGCAAACGTATTGTAAATGATTAACAAATCATCACAATATTTTCTATATATATATATATATATATATATATATAATGTACCAAATGTCACACAGAGACGTACTAGGGGTACCACACGCACTTATGCATAAGCTGCGAGGCGTGTTCGCGTGAAGTGCCGGGATTTCACGAGTCTGTATAGTTAATGTATATAAAGTTATTCCACTTTTTATTTTACCGAAGAGATTTAGGATAGTATATGCATTAATTATGGCAGATTGTGAATTTGCAAATCGCATTTTAGTCTATTTTGCACTTTTTAGGGGGGATAAATGCAGTTACACACTATCTCCATATGCGGGGAATTGTACATTCTATCTTGAGCAGGGTCGAACTCGATCCCAGCTGTTGGATTTTAGTCTGTTGAGTCTCATACCTAACAAATGCACCTGCCTCTTAAGCTTCGCTTTTTTACGGCCCAGAACAGTACTACTGTTGGCTATCAGGAGAGGAGGCGCTTACAGATCAATGGGCTGGGGTCGCCCGCGGGTTCTCCCACCTGTTCGGCGCACTCTGTTCTTCCATGTTTCTCCTGAAGGATCTCCTTTGTCATAGCTGCTTCCAGCAATTGCATAAAGTATCTGCGTTATGACTACGGTTATAGGCCAGAAATAAAATAGTATATATAATTTTTAGGGCCCCTAATTTTCGCAATTACGCGTAATATGTGCGGTGTAATTTGTGTTTCTAATTACCTTTCCTTACTTATTATATCGCTACAGACCCTTGCTGTCGGAATGGTACGGCTGGTGAAATACTATATTTTTTTCAAAGCATAGCAGTGTTGCATCCTATGGCCTAATACAACGTTTTTCAGGGTATCACCTTTGTATGTAAATTGATTGGCCTGGGTTAGGCTACAAAATACAACTCGCTATAAGTTAAGTTAACGTAATGTAACGGAGATGGCCGGCAATTCTGGAATAGGATGATGGGTTTTATCCCGACGCGATATATACGTTTTCGATGCGAAAATATATATATATATATATATATATATATATATAGGAAGAGAACTATGCGCTTTTTACATGGCCATCCTTGTTTTGTGATTTGCAGCTGCGGAGGAAGCGTTTGGCTCGACTCGCAACGCCTCCCGTGGAGTATAATAATAGTTCAAGAGGTGACAACGACAATAGCAGCAGCAGCAGTAGCAGCGGCGGCGGGGTCAGTGGCGGAAGCACCACGACTTCGCCCGTTGAGACACCGGCGGGACATGTACGAGCAGCCGTTTCATTGCCGAGTCCGACGGAACCGCGAAATGCAGCAGACACAGGCCCACCCAGCGCCAGTGCTACGATACACACAACGCCGTCCACCTCGAGTGTCCCTCAGAGCAAAAAGGATATTGGTACGTGCAGTACCTGCGTTTTGTTCTTCTGTTATCGCTCGTTGTTCTCTTCCCTCCTCCCCTCTTTCCCGCTCTTGTAGTTATAATTGACAATAGTACTACGAAAAGTAATTATTATTTATACTACGATCATCATCATCCACACCGTAGGGATGGCTAGACACCATGATTCATATTGTATAAGGAGGCAAGGGAGCTAGTCCTCTCGCTTTTTGCGCCGGACGAGCCCTCTAATGAGATTATAAAGTTCGTTCGTTTTGCGAAAAGTTCAGTCAGTTTACAAGATTGCGTTCAAGTTCCAGGCTGCTGGAGAATCAGAATCGGAGTTTTGAACCTAAGTGAGGCAATGCAAATTTTTTTGGGGGAAGATGTCTGTAAGCGGTTTAGATCGTGAATTGAAGCGATGGTTCAAGCAGACGGAGGTCACATTATATATATATATATATATATATATATATATATATATATGTATATATATATATATATATATATATATATATATAAATGTGGGGTGCTCATGCTTTTATTGCGTTTGCAGATGATCTATCAAGCGTTGTCTCGGAGGCTACCGCTCGAAAGTCTTCGGCAGACACCGGCCATATGGAGCTTGACGAGCCTGAGACCAATATCAGCAATAGCGGACACACTAAAAATAACAACAGTACTGCTAGCAATAATAGTAATGGACATGACGTGGGCCGTTCCGGCCTAACGCACCATCATCATGCCGTTCCGAAGAAGGGGCCCGAAGAGCTCTCGGTTGAGTCATGTAAACGTCAAAAATCGCTGCAGAGCGCAGGTTTAACGCGTGTCCCAGGAGCCCCGACGAAAGCTGACTGCCACGATTCTGGGGCGGCACCTCCACCAAAACGGTTATTAATATATCACTTAGTTGCGGCACTGACCTGCATGAGAACACAAAATATGTCTAGAAGATACGTTGAAATAGCATAAGGGCACCTAAATGTTTGCATAAGTGATATATATTTATATATATAACGTTAAGTAATATGTTATATATAATAGTGACAAAAGTGTTTGCGCACATGTAGCATGCTAGGGCAATTCGCTCATAATGTGGCTTTATCTACCTTGAGAATCTCAACGAATACGTTGCCATGGATTGGGTTTGCATATGCATATCTGGCCATCTGTCATGTAAAAAAAATCATTAAATAATTATAAATAATCACAACGAATTATTTGTTTATTCTTTATCAGCCTTTTATCATCCAAATGTCTAATCTGTTGCCAAGGCCAGCACACTGCGTGTGGGTTAGTATGCAGCATTCAAATGATGCATTCAGTTAACAGTGCTTGGCAATTTTTTTCTATAAATTAGTTTATTTAATTGTCTGTTTATGGTTTATAACCACAGGTCGACGCCCGATGGTGAGGCGGAGCCAATGGAAGTCGATGAGGAGCCAACAGTCATTGAAGTAATCATTGGGGAGGGGATGCGATCCATTCAGCAGAATGTTGCTGCTGCCGCCGCTGCCGCCGCAGCTGGGGGCCATGCGGTAGCTGCGAAAGGTGGTCCACAGCGGACGGGCTGCTTATCAGCCACCGCTAAAGTGTCTTCGGTCACAGAGAGCACGCCACTTTTTGAGAAGGTGCGCGCTATTCTGACGAGAATATTTCTTGTCGAACTTGGCGATGCGGGACTTCGGAATAGTGCTTCGATTGTGGAACAGCTGACGTCAACGACCGATCTCGTCCACATGGTGCGTGTTTGCTATATATATTTAAGCGTATATACTAGGATTTTGTTGTTTAGTTTCGACTCTTCATACTACCAGACTATTGATATCAGTTATTTGTAATTCGATTTAAATTGCTTGTGCTATTGTTTGTTGCTTCTAATTATTGATATTAAATACGTTTTAGACTTTTCATGGATGGTTTCGCTTTTTTAGATTTTTAAGCCTTCCAAGGACTGCCAGGGACTTCCATTAAGAATGCCTACACGAGCTTGGTTTTCATTGATCATACTCCACATTTGTCCTTAGGGAACATGCACAGCTTGGCCACCTCCACGGCATAATGTCACAAACCGTGGTTGAGACTACTCCACTTGCCCGCCTAGTGTTGCAGCAGAGATGTCCTGGGTATCGATTGATAGCCGCTGTCAAAGGAAGCTTTGTCCTCGATGGCAGACTCCTGTCGTTCTGATCCTTTGTAGAGAAGTTGCGTGGCTGAAAGCCAGGTATCTTTAGTTGTATCACCTCATATTATAACGTGTGATCTCACTTCGCCCAGGTTGTTGCCGAGTGCGTTGTTCTATGCGAGGAACTCAAGCTGATGAAGACGATGACTACGGGTCCTGAGTTGGGGTCGCCGTGTGCAACCGGGTTACCGCCAGCAAGCGGCGACATGCACAGCAATGCTGAATGTCGTCGTGAAGACTGTGGCAGCCCACTAGCGTTCCTTGCAAATTGCTATCAGAGAACTTTTACCGAAGAGAAGGAGTTCCCCCGTCGAAGTGCAGAGTCGCCCATCAAGGAACTGCTGCTCGATTGCCGGACGCAGTGTCTCGCCTACAGTAGGTTGCTGCTGTCCGGCGCTATACCTTGTCCTACTGCCGCCGCTGCGTCCAACGAATCATCAGCGTCGACATCGGTATGCCGGGAATCTAGTAGAGGGTCTCAGGAGGCGGCCGCACTACACGCGCTCCATGAGGAGTTCTTCTACTTGATGCTCAAGGACAAATTACCACCAAATTTTGTCGTCGACCTCATTCTCGGCTGTGACCAGAAGGTGGGCAAATAACTTTAAAAAAAAAAAAAAAAAAAAATATATATATATATATATATATATATATAAAACTTCATGTTTTATTTATGAGAGTACCATATTTTATCTGTCTGAGTAAGTTTTTGCAAGTGGCGCAACGTGGAAGGCGATTTCTACTTATTGCTTATCATGGGCGTTTTTGTGTGTGTCTCCACACAGATGTTTGCCGATATTTTCAGTCCGGTGATAAAAATGCTGTACATTGGCATGGCAGGAGCTTCGTATGCCCGGCCAGAACATCGCGAGTACCTGAAACTGCTGCGCGAGCTTTGCTTAGTGAAGAATACCGTCAATAATGTGCGGCCGTTCTGCGACTTACTAGTACACGATGAGGCATTCCTACCAAAAGAGATCTTCGCCACCTCCATTGCAGGATTTGAATTGATGAAGCGCTCGTTGCTCGGTCCCTTCTTTTCGCTCAGTCTGTTTGCACAGGATGACACTGAGGTATGTATAATATCCCTCCTTCTATTGTTCTTTCTTGCGATGAGGCACGCATATATACATATGTATGTAATATGTTCTTTCTCACGATGAGGCACGTATATATATAATGAGACGCGTTCTTTTTTTATTGGGGTAGGTGGTGTCGGCGTTCTTTGGCGAGGACAACCGAACCACAGCAGCCGCGGCGGCCGCTCCGTCTTCTTCTTCTTCGTCGTCGTCACCGCCACCGCCGTCATCGACGACAGTGAATCGCGTTAGCACAACGGAGGCTAGTGTACTGCAGGACATGATGCAGCTAAGTCGGCAGCTGCTCTGCGATATCGTTCATGCGATCCTTGTCAATGTGACTTCACGCGCCGAAATGCTTCAGTGGTTGGTAACCGTTGTTAGAGTCAACGAGAAGCGCTCCCAACTGCGTCTCGACGACATGGCAGTTGCGACCGATGGTTTCATGATCAATCTCATGTTCGTAATGCAACAGCTGAGCGTTCGTGTTCGAGTTGATAAGGTAATAAATTGGGTATATACTAGGTAATTTGCAAGAAAATGTTTGGTTCCTAGGAGTCGGGCCACTGCAGCCATCAACAAACTGAATGTGTTATTTGTGAAATTTCTCTAAGGGTGCTTGGACAAATGACAAAGCGAGCGAGGTGCTTGAGCTGGCAAGCCAGTGTTTTTGTTGAAGGTAATATCTAACTCATTGCGCGTAAATAGGAGGATCGTTTATAATAAAGCAAGAAAAAATAGTATCCGTAAACATTATCGGAGATGCCATGTTCTAATCAGTCTATAAGTAGTACTAATAGACATTCGGCGTTCCGTTCTAGAATCACTGGTTATCAGCGGTAACCTGGGAATTACCTGAGTTTCTATACATTGGTTTTAATTAAGGAGCATTTTAGCCTTATGAGCGAGAAGGCGACTCGATTGTATTGCTACTTTTCGGCAGAGGAACAGCCAAGTAACTTTAGTTTGGCTTCTAACCGCCGGGACACTCGATCGATACCTATTGTATAAGCAAGCATCGGTGTAATATATTTATATATATATATATATATATATATATATATATACATTAATTCATTCATATATATAAAGCCCACGTCTCATCTTTTGTTAGGTGGATCCATATTATCTGTTCCACCCAACCAGCCAGCTCGCGGAACAGTACAACGTCACTAAGGATGCGTGTCTTCGCATGACTGAGCAAGAGCTGGCTGAATTTCGAGCCGAGCTCGCAGCGGACCCAAGCTGGCAGGTGAAGGAGACTAAGTTCATGACAGAGTGTATGTTCATTAGCGTCTACGTGCACCACCTATCGATCGTACCGTGCGTCCAGCGATACGTGCGCCGAGCACGATATATCCGCGAGCTGCAGCGTGCCATCAACGAGCTCGAGATTACTGAGAAACTGTGGAAAATGGTGCCGCAGTTGGCGGCGCAGAACGGCGCTAGTCTAGCGAAGTGGCGTGAACAGCTGAAGAAGTTACATATCAGCAAGCAGTCGGCCGATGTCGTCCTCTTTGACCGTGTGCTCGTATTGCGATGCCTCGACTTCTACGGTAATCTGGCGGAGCTACTGCTGCACATCGTCGGTGCGCCGATTTCAGCGCAGGGCAACATCAGTAGCGAAATTCCGCCTGTCTCGAAGCTGTTCTCGGCGCTGCCGGGCTGGTTCGTCGAGGACATCGCCGACTTTGTTCTCCTGGTCATTCAGTATAAGCCTCGTTTCGTGTGCGAGCTGAACTCGCCAGCGCTCATCCACCTACTCGTATTGCTTGTTTGCGCCCCACACTACGTGTCGAATCCTTATCTGACGGCGAAGTTGATCGAGGTCATGTTTCTACTCTCACCCGCTATCCAGAGGTTCACGGAAAATCTCTACATACAAATTCGGACCGACCCGATCGCCGAACAACACTTGGCCGTATCTTTGATGAAATTCTACGCCGATATCGAAACGACGGGCGCCTCGAGCGAGTTTTATGACAAGTTTACGATACGCTATCACATCTCGATTCTCTTTAAGTCACTCTGGGAGAACCAGAAACATCAGATGCAGCTGATCCAGGAGTCGGCCAACGGGAAGCAGTTTGTCAAGTTAGTATGGACGGCGGTTTTTGCATTTATTGTATTCTGAAGTAGTGATATTAATCGAGGATGCAGAACAAATGTATGTATATATATATATATATATATATATATGATTGTATCCTATATATATATATGAAAGGTAACTAGAGGGCAACGATTCAGCCTTGTGATTTGCTTTTTCTAGGTTTATCAACATGTTGATGAACGACACGACATTTCTGCTCGATGAAAGCCTTCAATCTTTGAAGCGGATTCACGAACTCCAGGAGGCGATGAAAGATCAAGAGACGTGGAACGATCAACCAGGAGAGACTCGACAGTCGCGTGCCGCCCAGTTGGCCACGGACGAGCGCCAATGTCGATCTTACCTTACGCTGGCTCGTGAAAGTGTCGACATGCTGCATTACCTTAGTATGCACATTAAAGAGCCGTTTACGCGGCCAGAACTCGCTGATCGTCTTGCGGCAATGCTCAACTTCAATCTGCAACAGCTCTGCGGACCGAAGTGCAAGAATCTCAAGGTGAAGAACGGCGATAAATACGGCTGGGAACCGCGGCGGCTGCTCAACCAGCTCGTCGACATCTACCTGCACCTTGACTGTGATAAGTTCGAACAAGCTATCGCGAATGATGAACGCTCATATAGGTTTGTAAATCACTGTGCTGGTCTTACATGGTTGTAAATCACTGTGCTGGTCTTACATGGTTGTAAATCACTGTGCTGGTCTTACATGGTTGTAAATCACTGTGATGGTCTTACATGGTTGGACAATAGAGCGCATGCGTAAAAACATCGTCCTGCTTCATTTTGTTCATGTGTTGAATCCATTCAACATTATTTATTCGACCTTGATTTGTGGTTTTTCTGTAAGTGAGTTCAGTCCGGTTTTTCTTCACTAATCTGGCGCTATTGTTATTGGAAGCATCCAAGAATTTTTTTTTTTTGTAAAATTATGCTCGAGCATCGTCTGGTTTTGCAGGTTCAAACCGTCTTACGTTTTTTAAATTACTAAGCGCGCTCGAATACGTTTGTATTCCTCACTGCATTCCCACAGACGTGAGGGAATGCAGTTAGGAATACATTCTTACTGCATTCTCTCACCTATGAGGAGTTTCCATTTCGGATCATTTATTGATAATAATATCCTGTGTCCTATCTTTCATAAGAGTGTCTGCGGTTGTTTTTCGGCCTACTTTGTGGAGTATTTTTTGACAAGATTTGTTGACCTGTTACAGGCCAGAACTATTTGACGATGCTGTCTCGCGGATCTCCAAAGCAATGCTAAAAAGTGAAGCCCAAATACGGCAGTTTGAGGAGCTTGCAGCCCGTGTACAGCGAGTTCTTCAGGTACTTATAGAAGTCACCACAAACGAATATTGGGGACAATTTAAGGCACCTTACCCATACATTTTCACGAAGCCTGGCAGGCCAAATCCTGTCAATACAGTTGCTTCTATTTAGGCTGTTGTAGCCGAATGTTAGCTCTTAGCTTCGCTTGCGCTTAACGTGACCTTACTGTTACAGGAACGCCATGAGTTAGACCTGTCGGATGCTCCCGACGAATTCCGTGACCCTCTAATGGACACTCTTATGGAGGATCCCGTATTGCTGCCGTCAGGTCATGTTATAGATCGGTCAACCATTATTCGTCATCTGCTCAACTCAGCCACAGATCCGTTTAATCGTCAGCCTCTACAAGAGGACATGCTCACGCCAGGTACGTTTATTGATTATTAAGAGAATGTGTATTTGTTTACTGCTCTAGTATTAAACCAATACCTCAGCATCTACGCATTATGCGTTGTATCAGGATTTACTTAATTTTTTTCAGGGTTCCTTTGTAAAAAAAACTACTAGTTTACGCTGTGTTGAGTCACTGACTGAGTCGATTCTCCCAGACGCAACGTGTAAGATAATGGCGCACATAAGCATGCTGGTGCGACAGCAGCCATACCCGAAGGTTGGGCTGTGTATTCTTCTTTTTTACAACCTTAAAGACGCTTAGATGCACAAGATCGACCATTGGGGATGAGCCTATAGCCCCATTCCTGGGGAGTGTGCATGGGAATGGTAAATAAAAAGTATAACTGGACATTCCAATCGACAAACGGTTTGTGCGCAGACTGCGATTGACGAACAATTCAAATGTTAAATATCAAAACATCAAATCCATAACCTATGCATCGCTAGAGGAAGCTTTGAACTTGGATGCCAAGTCTTTTATTATTTTCTACTTAAGTCCCAGAGTTGGTGATGGTCAGGCGTTAGATCGTCTTTTATATGATGGTTCCTTCACAACGAAAAAGTTCCAGCTCGCCGAGTTGAAAACATTAAGGCTTTTCTCGCCGCATTTAGAGTCACGCTGGCGAAGCACTCAGCTTATTTGTCCGATTTGGCATCATGTAATTTTTTCTTCTTTCCGAGAAAAGGAAAAAGACGTTTCGATTCACGCGGATCGAAGCTTAGAGCCATTGAGTTGGAGCCAGAAAACACCGAGAAACGCCTTTTGAAGGTTTTATCGATCGACCGTTTTAAGGAATATATAGAAATTAGTGGAAATTACGTCGAAATCTAAATAATTGTTTTACCTTCAGAAGAACAACTATTTCTGTCTGCATTCGGTCATAGAAATGTTAAGACCCTAACCCCACAACCAGGTTCTTATCCTACGTAATCTAGAAAAGAAGTTTTTTGCGGTTGTTTTTAAGTATAACGCTAGTATAGCATTATATAGGGCTGCGTACATTTATAAATCGTACGCTTAATGGGTTGGTTGTTCGACAAATTGTGATTTAACTTTTTTTTCTGGAAATATGTGGGTCAGTCACACGTAACCGTTTCCTAGGCGTTAAATTTTCGCGGTTTTATTGCTATTGTGTTGCAGCAACGGATCTGAAAGCTGAGATCGACGCGTGGAGGGCACGAAAGTTACAGGCTGCCAGATTTGGTGGCGGAAGCGTCTCGAGCAAGAGCGAAAATCGGACCGCGTCAAAGATTGAGCCGATCAACGATCACTCGACCGCACTTCAGAGCACCGCTAACCACGACGACGACGAAACTTGTGCGGGTCCATCTGGCAGTCGATGAAAAAGAGTCTCAACCTATTATTGTAACTACTACTGAATAGCAAAGGAAGTCCTCGGGATAGGAAAATCAGAAAGTGGCAGGATTACGGTGTGCGTGCGGCTGCAATTTCAGGTTGGTCTTGCCCAGGATAATGGCAGTATTCGCCGGGTCGTGTGAGGCCCAAACAGCAGCAGTCCCAGTGACAGGGCTTCGTCATTACGAAGGGATTACGGATAAACAGAAATCAATTGGTTGAGTTTGAACCTAGTAGGTAATTTCTTTGGCAGGCATATATATATATATATATCTAGATTTAAATCTCACGCACATCTACTGCACTGTCGGACCTGGGACACTGTGTACTGTATGAAATTAGCTTGTAATTTATTTTCTGCTGATATGTAGGATATTTCCTTGCAAGGTAGGGAGTAGATAATATGGTCATCTGTGTACTACACACACACATTGTTAAATTGTGTGACTCTGAGGCGCTAGAACGACACGAGCAAAGTGAAACGTTTTTACTACAGTCTGCATAACAGCCGTTTATCACGTTTTCTACGCATAACAAAGCGATATTTCCCTCTAAGGCCAAATCTCCGTAAGCTAATGATGGACGTGGGTAGCGAAGTGCTGTGAATATCTAGAGATAATTTTATTTAACTGGTAATAATTAACTAATGCCTAGCTCGTAATCGCATGTCTTGCGCTGTAATGCGGTGCCAACATCATGTCTGATTGTGCAGCATATCACGGCATTCTCAGATCGACCTCGCTGCGATATAAAATATACACGGCTATACGTTTTATGCGATCGTCTTAACATCGTACAGACATTATAGAAATAGATAACAGAACAGGAATTGGCTCTGCTACCGGAGGGCATCAAGTGAGACAGAATGTATGGGTGTACGTATGCATGCTTGATAGTCAATCCAGATTTTTGTTCTGTAGTGTATAACAATTATAATATATGATGCTTATTAATATTATTATTATTATTATTATTATTATCAATAGCTCTTATAAGTAGACGGTCTTGTCTGATCTCGTTAAACGGAGGTCTCGATCGAGTTGCTGGGGAAGCAAGGCTAAATAGAATGGCGCGAGGCAACGTGCTATCAAATTTGGTCATGTACTATATCGTTTTCGGGTTATTTCTAGATAATGTTTTAATTATATATATATATATATATATATATATATATATATATACAGGACGTGAGAGAAATAAGAACAAGGAGGAATAGCCAGACAATGCATTATTTCTGTAATAATTAATTCATGAGCTTTTTACGATTAGTTTTTGTCCACGGGACCTCTCCTCATTCAATGTTAAATATAGCTAGGAAAGAAACGTTTGTTCAGAGAGAAGCGACGAGCCCCAACGTTCTGGGGCGACAAGTGGCTGACCAGCGTCAATGTAGCTACGAATGTAAACAACATGCGTGTATAATGTCGCTTCTCGTATCAGCACGCACGAGCGATGGCTTGGTTGCCGACCTCTGGACTGTCTAGCAGCTGGACCTTAGCTTTTGACGATGTCTTACACGGTTATCGAGTTGATAGCTATTACCACATCTTTTCAACAACTTTAGGGGACTGGCTTACTTTCCCATGAAGGAAAGGCAACCGAATACGGTATCGACATCACGACGATTAGCTCCTGAGGTAGTGATATGCTCGGGCCTGCAGTAAATGAAGCACTTCATGTTTTTATTGCGGTGTATTGGCCAAACAAACGTATGAAGCTACCCTTATTTATGTATATGATTAATACTGTTGTTATAAGCCTATTACTATCAAGCTGTCGAGTTAGCTTTGTATTGATAGTGATTATAGGTGTGTGTGTGTGATTTGACTTAAGCGTCTACAGCCAATCGAGATTCTGCAGGTCCGACGCCATTATTAAAACCTGGAGCCGACAAAAATCACCTCACTAGCCATCTGACTGCATCTGTACAAAGGACATAGATGGTATAGTTACGAATGTTCACCTGTGGAATCTAGAAAATAAACATAAGACATGTTTCACATTCTGGTGAGCATCTCAATGTATTCCTTCCATATATATATATATATATATATATATAGTCTTCCATAACCGTATGTACTTACTTTAAGGCTTGGTAGAACTCGGCAAGAAAATAATTTTCCTCAATGAAAGGAGGCAGCGGGAACGTCTTTCTTAGGAGTAAGGATGAAATTTATAAATGTAGCTATTCTGTCTTTTTACTTAGTTGTGCAGAATCTACGTTTGCGGGAGACCCAGTCAACGCATGAAGGAACCGATCATACCATGTTCGGCGAAAAATCTGCATAATCTGAATAAAACACGCCGCAAGCTAGCGAAAGGCGAATATTCGGATTAAGGAAAGTTATAACATTTCAATATACTGTTATGTCTTACGTTGAAGCTTTCACGTGCATAACCGTAAACATTTGCGATTACGGCCACAAATTTACGTTCAGGGGACTATTCTCAATTATTTTCGTACAAAAGTGATGGCGCCGCTTTACGCAGTTGCCAAGTAACTAAACTTTTTCGAGAGCCATATCGAAAGCGAAAACATGTATACTTGTTAGCGTGTTGGCGTGCTTTAGCAAGGGTGTATGAAAAAGTTAGGTACATATTTTGTGGTTTGGTAGAACTCGGCAAGAAAATATTTTTTTTCAATGGAAAGAGGGGGCGAAAACATCTTGGCAAAGTTTTAAGGTTCCAAACGTGAAAGCTTCAACGTAAAACGTAACAACTATGGCTGTCTTTTTCGACAGCCATAATTGTTATGTTTTACATATATATGCTTAGTTACTCGGCAACTACGTAACGCAGCACGATCACTACTGCAGCACGATACTTTGGTACGAACATGTTGGGCATCAAATGAGCTACTGCGTGATACTTTAGGCGTAAATTTTTCGTCGTAGTGGCAACATTTTACGGTTCTGCATGTAAAAGCTTCAACGTAAGACATAACAACATATCGACTTTTTCTGACATTCCTTAATCTGGCTATTCGCCTTTTACTAGCTTGCGTCAATACATATTATATATATATATATATATATATATATATATATATATACCGTCCGCAAAAAATATACAGCCACATTTATATTTATACAGCCACATTTATATTTATTATAACAAATCGTGTAAAGACTAGTGACACATGCTCATAGAGAAACAGCGGAGACTTCCATCGACGTCAGCCTCTTTAATTGCAAAACAATTTCCCGTCAATTGGGGCGTTGTTTACAAGCAGTGAACAACTTCGTGAATTTAGGTGAAAATTACGCCGTTGAAAGGAGTTCCGGGCTCGTCTCGACTTTGCCCATGATAGGATGTCATGGACCAGTGAGTGGCACAGAGTGTTCTTTTTGGATGAAACAAGTTTAACTATGATGGACCGGATGGCTCGCCCAAAAGGTTTACACCGACGAAAAACAATTATCTAATCAAGTAGAACTAAGAAAAGCAATTGTGAAGGTTGGGGCGAGTTCTCGCAGGACGTCATCCGAAACTTGTTCAACACTATACTAAATCGCATTTTTGAGGTTATGCGACTTAACGGGAAGTTCACTAAGTATTAAGTATATTTGCCAGGTGCACTCGATGTGTCGGTTTTTGTTCCCGTAGAGTTGTGAAATGAGCCCAAACGTTTTTATTCTGCTCGTTAACACATGCTAGGGGCTGTATAATTTTTTGAAGACCTGATTGGAGGCACACGATTATAGGTTCGCCTTAGAGAAGACCGAAGAGATGTACCTCGCTGGCATGAAGAAAACAAAAGGACTTCATCACCGCGGCTGGCCACCCGGTTGAGACCAAACGGGACGCGAAATACCTTTGAGTAATCCTGGATACGCACCTCACGGGATCCGCTTATCTGCGCTATGTAAAATAAAAGGTCCAGCAGGTACCTCGAAATCTCGCTATGCTGATGCCCAGAGAGGGGGAGCGTCAGAAGCCAAGAGAAGACTCCCGGAAACGGTGGCACAATCTATCGCACTATCTACGGCCCCAGTCTGGGCCGATATGCCGCTCAGGGACAGCAAAGAACCAGCACAAACTCCGCTTCATCCGAAGGTAATGGCCATCAGGGTGAGTCGGGCGTACCGTACCATATCGACAAAAGCCGTCCTAGTCCTCATTAGAATGCTTCCCTGGGATCTGAAGACGAGCGAAAAAAGGGCATAGAAATCAGATGAACTACCTGACCATGCAGGTCTCAAAGACGCAACCATGGCTGCCTGGCAGAATGCTAGGAGCGGACGGAGCACGGGCAATAACTAGACCAAGAAACTCATACCAGATCTCAGGGCCTGGTACGGATGCAGCCCCGGGGAGTTCTCGTACTATACCACAGGTGCTCACTGTCTATGGGCAGTTCCAGTCAAACATGGTCAGGATTCTGAAGACAGAGTGGGATGCATGCATCCTCTGTTCCTCGAGGGAGTCAGACGATGTGGAGCACACCATCTATTGTTGCACAGTGGTGGTGACGCACATAATGGCCTCGGAAGAGGTGTGGTGCAAATGAATGGCACCTGAATCCATCATGAGGCTAAAGATGACCCTAGAACGGGACAGGAGGAAAAGAGTAAAAAAAACCCTCACAAGGGAGGTCAAGATGAGAAGCCGAGGGAAGGCGGAGGGTGCGGCTACATCCTCAGCGCGGTCTCGACGTATCCCCTCGGGCCGAAGGAGCACAGGTTAGGCGCATAGAGCGCTAGAGACGGTGTCGAAGAAGTGCCACGCAATTCCAAGCCTGGGAAATGGGGAGAAATACGGGTCTAATGGGTTTGGCGAGTCTCACACTAGTTGCTGACAGCCGCCAGCGACGCATCTGTATTATGCATTCCCGAAACCTGTCATAAATAATGATTTACGTTATTAATTAAATATTAAAGCATATTCCTTCACCAATTTCCCCATCTGTATATATACGTGCAAGCTTATCGTTTTTATTGGTATGCCATTATTGGTGAGATATGCTCTCATCTTATTCTAGGGACCGTAACACATATATATATATATATATATATATATATATATATATAATTGTGCTTACTATTTGCTAAATGCTTACTTTGAGTCAATTCACGATCGTCTGTGGCATAAGACCAAAGCCTGTGCTCCTACATCTTCTTGTAGGAAAATGTTAGCGCTAAGGCCGTATGGTTACCATTATTCTGTACATGTGTCACATATATGTTCAAAACTCCGAAATGTATTTGATCATAAATGTTGACCGCGATGTTGAGCCTTCTGGCTCATTGCCTTGGTCGGGGCTTGTCTGGGCTTTTGTGTGTGTCGTGATCTCAGTAGCTTCGCTTGCTGAACGAGCAGTGCTAGATTATTGGAAACTCTCATCTTCCTTCTCGCTCTCGCTGTTTCGCCATTTCGGCTTTTCTCTTGCGCACCACTAGGACAATATTTTTGATTTGCCGCTCGCTTACCATAGTGTTGAAGCCGTGAAGCCTCCCTTATGCAGTGGTGCTACTGGTAACATTAGCGACCTTATTTCGACATATTTGTTGTAGGTTTTATAGAGTCGGTCAGCAATAGGTTCTTGACAAGGTAAAGACACCATACAATAACTCGTAAACTATTTGCCATTTGTTTGCATAATATAATAGCTCAACGGGTCAATATTGCCTATCGCAAATGTCCGACGGAATTAGGGTTGTGTGTTAGTGTCGACAAATCTTACGTTCACTGCACATATAAAAAATCTAGTCAAGCCTTCACCTATACGTGTAAACATGTTTTTCCATTGTTTTATCATTAACGATCATACGGTCTATAGTCGTCTATATAAACCAGTTGCGTGTGTGTGATATCTAGACCCTTATATTACTTACCCGTCTGGAGACCATAAGTGTGCAAACACATACGTTTGTTTAAGACATTTAGAAACGGCACTGCTGAGGGTGTGATATCGATCCATATGCTGTTATTTCTATCGACGCTAAATGTATGTAAAAACAATGGCACACGGGTACTATCACAGCTTGTGAGCCTGAAACCTATTGACCGCTTATTTGATGTGCTAATGAACAATGTTAGGAGACAAATTATGCTTACGCCCAAATATATCGCAAGAATTGAAGTCGCCAAGAATTTGTTTGCCAATAGTACAGCCACGCTTTCCTGTATCGCAGCCTCTTCCAATTTCTTACTGTATAGTAAATCAAAAGTTTTATTCAATTCGATTGATTCACCTTGGGCATGGATGGAGAGACAACACCCTATTGACAACATGGTCTAAACGTAATCAAGAACGGCTCGGTCAGCACGTCGGTCAGCTTCACAAAGATGCTCGGAAGTAATCCGTGGGCGGCGTTAGGTTGCATTTGTACCTTGTGTCATAAGAATTTTCTGTGCAAAAGTTTAGGGGGTAAATAGCATATAGTTTTAAACTGTTTGTCACCTGCTTCACGGGTATTCGACAGTCGGTCGATTGTATGTAGACATTTTCGAAGTGATTTTGTCGTGAAAGAACAGATTTTTTTAGCATTCTCGGTGATTGTAATTCGTTGGTAGGAGCGACTCATCTGCTCAGCTTCAGTCGACCGTTTGCTGAAAGCTCTCAGCATCTGGACGTTAAACAGCTAAGGTTTGTGTGTGTGATAAAATTATGCAATTAATTATCTCCGTTTATTATGCAGGGGTGTAAGAAGCTTGTCTAGAGTTTTATGGTAATCGATGAGCAGTTTGTGTTGCCTGTCCTACAATTGGCAAAATATAGGCCAGAATGCCTATATTCTATGGTAAAATATGTCTTGCATTGGTATGGGCGCGTCCCATGTATACTAAAATGTTGCAGATTGAACTAGTTAAAAGCAAAAGCTAGGTTATCTGATTTTGGTGGTGTCTCTACAATTAAGTTTATGGTGATATCCTCATCACTGGTCTAAAACGCTCCGCGTGTCTTTGTTGTACCCGCGTCAGGCTACGGACGAATGACACACGTTGCCTAGAACGAACTGAACAAGTAGGTATTCTTTGGTGCCTTCTGTCCCAGTGAAATGTCCAGTCAAACTGCAGAAGAAAATTAAGACTCATCATCGCCAAGTGACAATTCAGTAGAAGAAGTATTGTAAACATTATCCATTATATCTATCTTCTGTTCTATTTGTATCGTGTGTTTACGCAGTTACGCATATTTAGGCATAATAAAATGAGAATGCTCGTAAAGCCTTACCGGCGGAACCAGCATGCAGTGAATAGAAACACAAGCAATAAAAATGGCTTCAAACTATCTCTCCTGAGCCTCTGCTCGGAACTATGATGGACCCTAAATCCTCCCACATAGCGTGGGTGTTGAGAATAGAGGCTCCAGGCTGCACACATTATATTGTAATCTATGTAGAGGGGCTGCAAAAGCGCATGGCCTACACCCACATAGATGTCTTAAAAGCCTCGCTAGGCTCTCTATACATGCAGAGATAAACAATGCAGCTAAAGTGCTTCCGGTCGTATTTATTCCCTTATGGGCATACGGGGAATGCTTAGCGGTGGACGTCATGCTCTTAGGCATCTTGGCTAGTAAATAACTAGGATTGGTAGCAGGTCATACGTAGCAGTCGTAGAAAGGAGTAAATATTCTGAACTAGAAAATATATTAATTTGTGCATCTATGGCATTGGGAACTCTGGGATTTGTCGCTAAGGACTTCTTTCTCAAGTGTTTTTCCTATCTAAACGCACTTAACGGATCACATGCGATCAACTCTAGACCGGCTAGTTAAGAGCGATGCCCTTTAAGGGAATAAGATAGGGGGAGAGCAAGGTGCAAGTCTTTAACAGCAGTCTGTCAATAAAGTCCCCTCTCCAGTATATAAAATATTCTATTCCTACAGGAATAAACTAACCTCAAAACGAGTTTCATGATATTCCTCTATTCAGTAACTGAAAATGTGCCGCTAATATCTGCCATGTGAACGCTATAGCGAATGCTGCTATTGCCTCTGTTGTAATCTTAAAAATGCAGGTTCGTTGTGTATTGAACGCTTGGCAGTTTTTAATTGCTGCTGCCGCTTGAATTGCTTTTCCCACTCGACTTTCAATATGCTTTCAAAAACTGCTACCATTCGATGTAATAGCACCCCTTGATAAGTCAATTTATTCACAAAGTGTCTTACATCACCCCTATGTCGAAGAATGTTAAATTGTGTCAATCAACCACCTCTTAGAAATGTAACTGCTGGCTTTTGCTCATCTTGTCTACAAAACAACTAGTATCGCCAACTTGTGTTTATCACTAAACTTCTCGGGTCCACCCCTGCCTCACCCGTAAGGTGAGACGGGGGTGCCAATCCTGATGATACTCAAAAAGGCAACGGGCTGAGTCCGTTGTCCTGGGCCACTCCTGTGGGCTGCGTTTCCCCAAAACACACAAATCTACTGTTGATGCTTACTGTACTCCGTAAGATCGGCCCCCAAACATTTTAGCAATCGGTAAGAAATTCCTTTTATGGGTAATTTCTCTATAACTCTGCTTCCCGGCATTGAATCGAAGGCGGCCTGAAGATAAGTGCCGCGTATAAGACTCTCCTCGGTTCCGATAGAGTTTCCCAAATTGCTGTTAGCTATTAAAAGGATTCTTGTTGATATTATGCCCGAGAATATCTTACAGGAGCAGCTTTTAAGTGGTGTTTTCTTCCAAACTTCCGACTCTGCTTCGATGCTTTTCCCTTCATAGAACGATAAGGGGATTCTCCTTTTACGCTTTAGGCGTGCTTTTCCGGATTTGAATAATTTGTTTAATTTTGTTTTTCAGGATGACGTTTCAATGATTATTTTAATTGTTCGTTTCTTATAGTATAATTTCCCTCACATGCCCTCGCAGCGCCGTGGATTGCTATTGCACGAGTTATCTCGTGCGGATTCTGTATATTTCTTCATTTTTCTTCAAAGGTCCATTATAAAGCTATATTTTTGGGCTAGGGCCGGTTACTTGCAGCACACTAGAAAAGTGCCTAATTTTGTCGCCTCTTTCTCCTCGGGCTCGACCTCCGGTTAAGAGGGGCTCCTTGACCTGAAGGGTCCGCCACTAGGCCACTCTGTTTGACGCGGCGCGCTTTGTTGGTGCGTAGGGCTGTTGCCCTACGTACCAACAAAGCGCGTTCCTGCACGTTCACTCACGGAGCACCTGCTTTCTGTACACCGGGCAGGGCAGCGCGTCCACGCGATGACCCTCAGCATCGCAGGTGATACACCTCATGTTCGCCGAGGTGCAGTCTCTGGTCTTGTGCCCAATGTTCCCGCAACGCAGGCAGAGGCATCCTTCGATAGGCTTCTCAAGCGCGCAAGCGTCCGGGCACCAGCGCGTGCCTCCGGCGGACTTTCACTTATGTGCTGGAGCTGACACTAAAATAATCATAACATCGATGTTGACGTCAAGCCAATCGTGGAGAGCAAGAGCGCCATACCAAGACCAGATTATCCGAGAAAAAAAACTCGTCTGGAAGAAGAAACCCGCGCTTCTCTTGCTAGAAGAGATTGCGAGAGGTCCTTACAGTCCTCGGAGGCCGTGCCAGATGTGTAGAGCGGACGACTCCCCCGAGCATTTTGAAAAACTGGCAAACAGTACCGGAATAACTCTTGTCGGCTTCGGACGAATGTCGGAGAGTTCTCGTCATTAAGTACTGAGAGTTCCGAGTTGGCCAGCCAGTCCAGTAGTAAAAGGCCTCGAGAGATGGGAGCGCAGGAGCCCCATAGGGGATGTGCCGCCTTAAAAACACCTGTCAAGAGTAGCCGGTTGGGGTTAAGGGAAGTAATGAGATCAGTGAGAGATGTGAGATAGTTGCTAAAATTTTCTAGTGGGTGGTTTGGTGAAAAGTAGCAGAAAAGAATATATGTGCCGCTGTCTAGGTGCCATGCCCGAGACGGAGACCTTTGGGTTCCGTCCACCATATTGCTGTTTCTGCGGCAGGATCAGCATAATGGTTTGCTCGTTTTAACGTGATATTGACATTGGGCTCTGACATGAGGCATAAGGCATCATACTTCTTGCAGCAGCTCCCACTCCCGGTTTTCCCAGCATTTTTACTTTTCCCCTTTGTACTCCCGCGTCATTTTCACTTTTATCGAAACGGCCTTACTACCGGAAAAATTCCTTACATTTTATCTTGGCATTTTCCGCTGTTTTACACTGGTCGCTAGCCAAGGCCTTCCCTTTCGTTCTTGGAATGTAACCATTGCGCTTTTGATCAGAGTTGTCAGTATAAGGTTGGCTCCCCTTAGGATCCCACCGTCCAATGTTGTTTGTGTCCCCAGCCTACAACTGCCCTCCTTCTTAATGCTACTAACCTTTAACGCCATCCCCACTCCTTCCCGAAATGACATATTTTTTTCAAAAACATTATATCGTCAACGTTTCGGTCTGTAACAAGATATGTTTATTGCCAGTTGCTTTTATTTCAGGCGTAACATATACTGTCTGAACTTATAAAGTCTGATGACCTCATTAAGGTTCTAAAAATCTTGACAAACTGACAGCAAGTCTTGAGTTCTGTAGCAAAAGCGCCTTCGACGCGGCGTGAGGGCAGATTTAAGAACGACTATTTTTTTCACCTACACGCTGCGACCATGCACATTACAGTCGCCATTTGACATTTTTTTTTGGCATATATATACAGGTAGTTCAATAAGTTCTTAGAATGAGCTTTTTAGAATTCGAATTTTGGCGCGCTTCCACCGCTATTAGGAACTGCAACTTTTCGACTGCCAGCAGTCAAAATATTATGGTGATTGGCCGTTGCGATTTCGTTTGATCGCTTTTCCCGTGCAACGTATCGGCGTGATTTTGAAAAATGGAGAAAAAATAGTTTCGAGTGGTTATCAAGCATTTTATTTCAAAGGTTGGAATGCGACCCAAGTGAAAACTGAGTTAGACGAGGTGTACGGTGACTCTGCGCCATGTTTTGCCACTGTTTCCAACTGGATTAATGAGTTAAAAAGAGGTCGCAGGAGCACCGGGATGAACTACGTTCAAAACGCCCAAAAACGGCAACTGATTAGGAAAACGTGGAAAAGGTGCGGAAAATCGTTGCCGCAGATAAGCGAGTGAACATTAGGGAGATAGCGGAGGCCTTGGGGATCAGTTTGGGTAGTGTGCATTTCATCCTGCACGAAAACTTGAAGATGAAAGAGTTCAGAGAAAAATGGCTGCCGCATTTGCTCAACCAATGCCAAAAAAACGCGTCTGTTCTCGCTTCACAGCGAAATTTGGCCAAGATGTCGAACAATCCGTCGGATTTTTGGCGCAGATTCATGACCGTCGATGAAAGCTGGGTCCATCACTACACTCCCGAGACCCAAGAAGCATCTTGCCAATGGTGTGCACCTGATGAAGGACCTCCGAAGAGGGTGCGGACAACGGCATTGATCGGAAAGGTGATGGCTACAGTTTTTTAAGACCAGCGTAGAATAATGCTGGTCGACTACCTTGAGAGCGGTAAAACGATCACAGGAGAAGATTAGGCAAGACTGTTAGACTGCCTTTAGCAAGAACTCATCGTGAAACGGCCCGCTTTGCAGAAGAAGGTTGTCCTGTTTCACCAGGACAATGCTCCTGCACACAAGTCCCGGCAAGCATCGGCAAAACTGGCCCAACTGAGGTTCGAACTTATTGAACAACCTTCCTATTCTCCAGACCTGGCCCCCTCTGATAATTTCCTCTTCGGACATTTGAAGAATAGTCTCGGTGGAAAGCGTTTTTCCAGCAATGAAGAGGTTAAGGCTGCTGTCAATGCCTATTTTCAGTCTAAAGACGCTGAATTCTACTTAAGTGGTATAAAAGCTCTGAAATCTTGGTGGGAAAAGTGTATTGAGCATCTCGGGGAGTATATCGAATAAGATAAATTTAAAAACATGATTTGGAAAATTCTTGGTTTTCATTCTAAGAACTTATTGAACTACCTGTATATATATTGTACCCGGCAGGATTTTCTCCGTTGTGAGACTTCGATGTCGCATTTCTGCACCGCTTTCACACAAAACACAGTCCTAGAATTAAAGAATTTTGTTGAGAAGGTTGTTTTTATTCTAGACTATCCTTCGGCCCCTACGGGCTTGGAACTTATCCTGAGGTACATCTTCAATGCACTGAGAGCCGGACATGTCGAGATATCTAGAATCTTCCCAACATTTCTTGTGGCAGCATGGCCACTGACTCTCAGCGGTATAATTTATCATCTATTCTCAACAAGCATCGCTCAAAGAAATTTCGATGAAGCAGAAGGATCGAACCGGCGACACCCCGGTAGATGACAATCATGACTAGCGCACTAGTCCTCTAGACCGCGCCGCCACATGAAAAGCACAGTCCTGGCATGTTCGAACACCAAAAATAGATCCTCACATCCGGCATCGAACCTGCGATCAAGCATACCACAAGCTAACAAAGTAAAGCGCACTATTCACCCAGACCGTGCCGCCAATATTATTTGATTTACTGAGGCATAACTAACCGACGTGCTTGGACTGAACAAATACAGTAACCTTATGGTTATTTTGTTGTATTATGCCTACTTTATGAAAGAGATATCGCAACATAAGCACTGCAATCTGCCGTAACTTTGTCATAGTAATGCCTTGTGCAATTTTCTTACTATTTATATAAATCACTATGTTCTATATATTCTCGTTAATTTTTAGAGCTACTGATACATTTCTATTATGCAAACTTTAGCGTAGTATAGGACAGCTACGTCACTAACCTGTATTATGAATCTCGTATATATATATATATATATTATTTTTATGCAAACGGCAAATTTATTTTAATTCGGTAATTTTTCATTGAGCTTGAAATTTCCATAATTACACAAACAATTGTAACTATTCAGGGCCTTTTGCAGAAAATGCTATCGTCTATGTCTATATATATATATATATACCCGCCAACTCCATGAAAACTTGATGGTAACAGTCTAAACATTTTCTTGAGTAAAGCGTATTAATAACATATATATATATATATATATATATATATATATATATATATATATATATATATATATACAGGTAGTTCAATAAGTTATTAGAATTAAAACCGAGAATTTTCAAAATCATGTTTTTAAGTTTTTCTTATTCGATATACTCCCCGAGAAGCTCAATACACTTTTCCCACCGAGATTTCAGAGCTTTCATACCTCTTGAGTAGAATTCCGCGTCGTTAGACTGAAAATAGGCATTGACAGCAGCCTTAACCTCTTCATTGCTGGAAAAACGCTTTCCACCGAGACTATTCTTCAAATGTCCGAAGAGGAAATAATCAGAGGGGGCCAGGTCTGGAGAATAGGATGGTTGTTTAATAAGTTCGAACCTCAGTTGGGCCAGTTTTGCCGATGCTTGCCGGGACTTGTGTGCAGGAGCATTGCCCTGGTGAAACGGGACAACCTTCTTCTGCAAAGCGGGCCGTTTCACGATGAGTTCTTGCTAACGGCAGTCCAACAGTCTTGCATAATATTCTCCTGTGATCGTTTTACAGCTCTCAAGGTAGTCGACCAGCATTATTCTACGTTGGTCTTAAAAAACTGTAGCCATCACCTTTCCGGTCAATGCCGTTGTCCGCACCCTCTTCGGAGGTCCTTCATCAGGTGCACACCATTGGCAAGATGCTTCTTGGGTCTCGGGAGTGTAGTGATAAACCCGGCTTTTATCGACGGTCATGAATCTGCACCAAAAATCCGACAGATTGTTCGACATCTTGGCCAAATTTCGCTGTAAAGCCAAAACAGGCGCGTCTTTTTGGCCTTGGTTGAGCAAATGCGGCAGCCATTTTGCTCTAAGCTCTTTCATCTTCAAGTTTTCGTGTAGGATAAAATGCACACTGCCTAAACTAATCCCTAATGCCTCCGCTATTTCCTTAATGTTCATTCGCTTATCTGTGCCAATAATTTTTCGCACTTTCTCTACGTTTTCCTCATCAGTTGCCGTTTTTTGGCCTCCTGGACGTAGTTCATCCTCGGTGCTCCTGCGACCTCTTTTTAACACATTAATCCAGTTGGAAACAGTGGCAAAACATGGCGCAGAGTCACTGTACGTCTCGTCTAACTCAATTTTTACTTGGGTCGCATTCCAACCTTTGAAATAAAAATGCTTGATAACCACTCGAAACTCTTTTTTCTCCATTTTTAATAATCACGCCGATACGTTGCACGGGAAAAGCTATCAAACGAAATTGCAACGGCCAGTCACCATAATATATTGAGTGCTAGCAGTCGAAAAGTTGCAGTTCCTATTAGCGGTGAAAGCGTGCCAAAATTCAAATTCTTAAAAGCTCATTCTAAGAACTTATTGAACTACCTGTATATATTATATATATATATATATATATATATATATATATATAATATTTTTTTTTTTTTTTGAGGAGGATTTAAATTCTTTAGGCACTAACGCATAGGGCAAGTAGATGGAGACTCAGACCCTATGCAGTGTGGGACTCACCCCAGACGGTTGGATATTATTCCGCCGAGATCATACCCACTAAACGCACCTCCCCCCTCAAGCTTCACTCTCTGTCAGCCCGGCTCTCCTTTTAATAGTACTACGAGCCGACAGAAGGAGTAGTGAGTGTTCTTCGAATCAATTGGCCGAAGACCTCTTAAGGTTCGGCCCTATAGCCATAATACTGCGTTCCTCTACCTGCGAAACGATTCCTCTAGAGGCACGAACGTATTCTGTCCGTTCTGTTGCAAATCTGTCTCTCCTGAGGCGCTCCAGGTTCCCCTTTCTAACCAGTACCTCTCGTGCCACTGCAGCTGCTATATGCCAGTTAGAGGTGCTTTCACAGATGAATTGCACAAACTGTGCAATTCCCTGTGTAGGCAAGTCCGGAGGGTTCGTACAATTCAGCGTCCGCCCAACTTCAGTCGGTCCAGAACTTTTATTTTAGTCTCTATTCTGACTTGCGCAAAGACCGGACAGACCAACAGAGTATGGGCAACGTCGTCTACGACACCTAGGTCACAGAGTACGCATATGTCCGAGGAGGCTTTTCCTATTCTTGACAGATATGCCTGAAAGTTGCCATGGCCCGTTATAACCTGCGTCAGAAAGTGATCAACCTCTCCTCCGGGTCGATTTAACCACTTCTTTATGTCAGGAATAAGGTCGCGCACGCGCGCACCCGGTGCATCATCTGGAATGGCATCCCATTCGTTCTGCCATGCAGTTAGGGTGCCTTCTCTTTCATCCTCTCTGACTTTCCTATTAGAGCTTTCTGGGCCCCCATCCCATAATCTTTGCCTTTCCTCTGCCTTTAGGTCCAAGGGAGGAGTGCCAGCAAGGACAAGTGCAGCGGAGGTGCTAACAGTCCTATAGGCCTGAGTAATCCGTAAGACCGCGATCCTTTGTGTTCTTCTTAACATATGTTTTAGTCCTTGCGACTTTTTAGCCGCTGTGAACCACACCGGTGCTCCAAACAATGCTATAGATTCGACGGCCGACATAATAAGTCTCCTGCGTCTTCTTTTACTTGGCCCATGAATGTTAGGAAGGATCTTGGCTATTGTGTTATCCACCTTCTCCGCTTTCTTCACAGCGTTTCTAGCATGGTGCATACCCCTCATTCCTTTGTCCAGGTCTATGCCCAAGTACCTGGCTACACTGACCATCCTTATCTGGACCTCATTTAGGACAAGGTTGATAGGTCGCACTTGCTTCTTTCCTATCAGCAGAATACCTTCACTCTTCTCCGGAGCAAGAGCCAGCCCAGCTTCCTTCATCCAATCCTCTACAAGTTTTAGGGCTTTGTTGGCATATAATTCTACCTCCGTAGTCGTCTTAGCCTGCACCGTCACAGCCAAGTCGTCTGCGTATGCCAAAAGCTCAACTCCGACGGGGAGGTTACGTAGTCGGAGTACATCGTCGTACGCTATGTTCCACAGTAGGGGCCCGAGGATGGAACCCTGTGGGACACCCGCCGTCATAGGCATCTCCTTGCCCTCACAAGTGATGACACGATCTTTCAAGTAGTCCAAGGTTAGCCTTACCAGATATTGTGGAACCTTCCTCTTAACTAGTGTATCCAAAATAACCTTCCAAGGCAGACTGTTAAAAGCATTTTTCACGTCCAGCAGCACTGCAAGGTATAACTTGCGGGTGTTAGGCGTGGAGCTGTGCAGCGATTCTGCCTTGGTCACCACTTTGTTATTTGCCGTTAAAACCGACCTGTTTCTTCGAAATCCGTATTGTGCATTGGACAGCAGGCCGTTTTCTTCGGCGAAGACTCGAAGCCTCTCTGCTACAATAGCCTCCACGCCCTTTGCTAACGAACTAGTCAGGCAGATAGGCCTATAACCGCCATTTCCTTTAGGCACAAGGACTACCTCCGCTGTTTTCCATACTTTCGGGATTTTTCCTACTTTTATAAGCTTAGTCGTCACCTTTGCTACAACCTCAGGGAACTCCTCGAACAGAGCTTTCACAGCCATTGGAGGAATGCCGTCAGGCCCTGGCGCTTTACCTTGTTTGATTCTCTCAGCTGCTTGTAGTACTTATACAACAGAAACCTCAGATGCATACATTTCTGATCCTTCCTCTAATTGGTTATTCTCGTAAACTCCTCTAGAAAAGTCTGCGTGCTGGGGAAACAATCTTATCCGTAGACTCGTCCTCTCTGGATCTTTCAGAATAGTTTTTGGAGCTCTGATTTGCAGCTTGCCTCTAACCATTTTGTACGGCTTTCCCCACGGGTCGTCGTCGAGGGTCGCGAGGAATTCTCTCCACCTATTGCTTTTGCTGTCGACAATTTTCTTGTTAAGTAAAGCTCTACAGTTTCGGTATTCCATTACCAGATGGGGGAGTATGTCCGCATTCCCTCTAGCTCTCTTTATGGCCCTCCTTGCTCTTAAACACTCTTTTCGGGTTTTCTCAATGTCCCTGTTCCACCAGTGTTTCCCCAGCACCGGCTTTCTTCTTTTAGGATGTGTTCTTGACCTGCAGGCCTTACGGCAAGCCTTTCTCAAAGCCTTCTCTAACTCTATTGCATCCCTTGGGAGCCCGTCTATCTTGAAGATATTTCGTATTGCGTCTTTAATAACCCCACTATTCTTGATAGCGAACCGCTGCCGAGGCACGGGAGGTATTTGTCTGGTGTTCCTTGTAATTGTATACTCGATGCAGTGATGATCACTCAGATTCTCCTCCTCAGTGAGTACTCTCCAATCGGTGACCAATGCAGCCATCATCTCACTGCAGATCGTCAAGTCTACGCTTGACTCCTGTCCTGCTCTATGAAACGTCGGATCAACTCCATCATTTAAGACAACTATGTTTTTGGACGCCATCCAGTCCATCAGCAGTAAACCTCTTCTATCTGCACGGGAGGAGCCCCCCACCTCTGACGCTGCATTGAAGTCTCCTGCTAGGAGCACCCTATCCGGTGTAGGAGCTTCGCCAATTGATATTGCTAGCTCGTCTAGAAAATCCTCAAAGGCCTCTAATTCAATATTTGGGCTTATGTAGCAAGAGTATATCCTGCCTATGCCTGCCGCATCTATCCATGAATAGCCACTACCTGTCCCATGACCCAATTCTTCTATGATGCAATTTCGAACTATGCAGGTATCTGCGCGAACGTCCGCAACCCATTCGCTTCTATCTTGCTATATATATATATATATATATATATATATATATATATATATATATATATATATATATATATATATATATATATATATATATATATATATGTATATACGATATTAAATCCAAAAATCATAGGCCACAATAAGGCTACGCCTTGTTGGTGATCATTACATGATCTATTAAAATGATTTGACGAGACTCGAGACGTATTTCTTCAGAAAGTGGAACAGAATTTCCCAAATGTGTAACCACTAGTCTAGCAAAGTAGCAGATGTCTCTCACGGTTATCTTATGATACGATGGCGCCTATCTACTCCGTGAAACAGGGTTCAGAAGGAATATTCTATAAGTTCCGCACTGTTTCTTGGTAAATCAGACTGTACATTTCAGATACAATGCCTGTTCCACGTCTGAACGTATTTAGAGAACACAACACTCGGTTAATATCGTGGCGTTGGATATACGCTAAATGAAGAATCTTCAACAGCAAGTAAACCGATCACTAAGTAGGGCGAAGTGCTTATTCTGGACGTTTAAACGTTTGTGGTCATTTGCACGCGAAGTGCGAAAACTAGACGCGTTCAGTCGTGTTGCTTCCGCTGACTTACAACCCTGAACGCCGGCGTCCTTTCAAACATCCTAATAGGTGGTTTTAGCAAAAGTGGCCGCAAAATCCGCTTGCAGGATTGCCGTGTTCACACAAATGGCACGTCAGACCGCATCAACCCACCTCGCACGCGCTCTCACGAAAATGCGTCCACTCAACATGTCCTCAGTGGCATACACAAGCACGTGCTAATATATATATATATATATATATATATATAACAGCGCATAGCCAAACATAGACAAAGATCTATCCCATTCATTTGTATGGCGCAAACCTTAAAAACGAAATGTACGTTTGTGCATATGTGCAATGTACTTGTCTGCCTACTAATCTGGCATATACCCTCGCCCGTCTTTTCACCGTAAGGGGTTATGCGCCAGATCAAAGCGACGCCAGGTCAAATCCAGTCAGTCGTTGCGCTTTCAGCGAGTAACAAGTCAGTTATCACTTTTTAGCACTATAACTGATTATTATTATTATTAGAGAAATTGTGGTTTGTACATTTTACCATTTTTTCAGAGTTTGAAGTCTTATGTCTACTATTTACCTTCCACTACTGTTTTCGACATTAACTCAGGAACTTGTATATATACCGTATACCTAGTAAATAATATCAATTATGCAGAAAACAAATTATTCTTAATCACGTATAGGGTTTTCAGCAGGCTCTTTTCTTAAGCTGGGCCGCCAACTCATTTTGACACATGTGGGTTGTTTTCCTCAACCAACGGCTACTTAGCTTCCTATTTAATACTTTTGATTACATTATTTACAGGGGAGTGCAGCCTCGCAGGTTCGAGATTTTTTTATAGAGGGGAGAAATGCGTTACGCACGAACGGAAACCACCTTTGGATGTGGGCCGAACAGTGTCGAACTCACGGCTACCGGCGTTACCGACTAAGACTCCGGGTTTTCGAAGTTCTGAAAACCGCAGCCTCTCATAAGATTCACTCCAGACCTCTCAGATCTTCGGTTTATAGTACTATGGGTAGGCTCGAGATCTTTTTTTTTTTTTTTATTGTGAGGTTGGGGAAAAATGCTTTATGCACACCCAGCGCAGTTATCACTGTCCGGGCGTGTAGAAGCGCGTAGGTAGTGTGGGACTCCCCGATGGCATGGGGTTACCCACTAAAAAACCCTAGTCCTCACATTTACCCCCCCAGGGTTCGGTACTGTTTGCCAGTTCATCAAGGCCCTGGGGGGGGAGTCGTCCGCTCTACATCTACGACATGGCCTCCGAGGCCTGTAAGGACGTCTCACAATCTCTTCTAGCGAGTGAAGCGCGTCTTTCTTTCTCTAGGCAGGTTTTTTCTCTGATGATCCGGTCGAGGTATGACGCTCCTTCTCTCCATGATTGGCCTGACGTCAACATCGATGTTATGATCGTTTTAGTGTCAGCTCCAGCTAGTACATATTTGGAGGTCTGCCTGAGGTTCGAGAGCCTTGGGCATCCTGCGACCGTGTGGTCCACGTCGTCAGGTTCCCCAGTTGTGCACAAAACACAGATGTCTGAGTGAGACTTGCCTATTCTCATCATGTACGTTTGGAATTGGCCGTGTCCCGTTACAGCCTGTGTGGCGTAGAATGATAATGAGCCTTGGCCTGGGCCGTTGTACCATTCATGCAAATCACTGACGAGGTGGCGGGTCCAGCCCGCGCGTGAGGATAGGGCACGCCATTCCTCCGCCCAAGTCTGCATCGTCGCCTCCCTCGCTTCGTTGTAGTCAGTATATCCGTCCCTTCGCTTGGTGCTCCTCTGTCCTGCCAGGAGGTCCCATGGGAGCATTCTGGCTAGTACTAGCGCAGCCTCCGTGCTGACGGTTCTATACACTCTGCTGACACGTATCGCGATTGATCTTTGAGCCGACCTAAGGAGCTGCCTGTTGCTGATCGTGCGGAGGGCCATGTCAGCCCACACTGACGCTGCGTATAGTGCCGTGGATTCCGCCGCCGACGCTATCAATATTCTCTTCTCCAAATCCGCGCCTCCCGACCGAGGCAGGATTTTAGCCATTGCCCTAGCGATTGTATGCACTTTTTTGGATATGGCCAAGATGTGGGCGCGGCCCGTAAGGCCGGAATCGAGAGTGACTCCTAGATATTTTGCCGTTTTCGACAGCATGATAGCGTGGCCGTCCAATGTCAAGTGAATGCCGCGGGTGCGTTTGCGACCTGACAGGTAGATTGCCTCAGTTTTTTCTGGAGCCAGCTGAAGGTTGTTTTGTGCCATCCACCGAGAGACACAGCGCATGGCGTTGTTTGCTGTGGCCTCGAGTATGGTCTCATGGCGTGCTGTTATAATAAGTGCCAGGTCGTCTGCGTAAGCCAGCGTTTGTGCCCCTGGCGGAAGGTTTGGCAGACGCAGAACATCGTCATATGCCAAATTCCACAGAGTTGGGCCGAGTATAGACCCCTGTGGGACCCCGGCGGTGATACTAAACGTGCCATGATGTGTCAACAGGTGGCGGTCACTCAGATAGGAGGAGATGATGCGAACCATATAAGGAGGTATATTTCGTCGTTCCATGGCCTCAAGAATTTTCGCCCAGTTGGCGCTGTTGAAGGCGTTTTTGACGTCAAGAAGTATCAGTAAAACAAACTTCCTGGTGTTGCGCGACGCCCTGGTTTCTTGTCTTGCTTTTTCCAGGATTTCCTCGATAGGGTCGAGTGTCGAGTGACCCTTGCGGAAGCCATGTTGGTTAGGTGCCAAAGCTTCTGTGTCCTCTATAGCCTTCGTGAGACGCTCTTGGATGATGTTTTCAAAAAGCTTGCCAATAGTGTCTAGGAGGCAAATTGGTCTGTAGGTACCTGGGGTGTGCTTGGGAATCAGGGCTAGAAAGGAGGTCTTCCAGGCAGGTGGGAAGAACCCCTCCCGGAGGAGATGGGTCGCGGTATCTGCGACTATTTTCGGATGCTCTCTTGCCATAAGCCGGATCACCCCAGGAGGGACACCGTCAGGACCCGGTGCTTTGCCAGGGGCGAGGCGCTCGGCTGCCTGAAGGACCTCGTTCTCTGTGACGAGCGGAATGTCTGCTGGGTCTATATTGGTATAAGTTACTGAAGGGCGAGGAGCATGCGACGGGAAGAGTTTCTTGACTTGGCGGAGAGTTTCTTCTTGTGTAAGAGGGGGTGGAGATGCCTTGAGTTTTTCCCGGACTATCCGATAAGGAATTCCCCAGGGATCATGTTGTACAAGATCGATTAGAGCCCTCCAACATTCCCGTTTCGCTGTCCTGATTTTTTGGCGAAGAGTGTTTCTTGCTGTTCGGTATATGTCTAGTAGTGTATCCTCCCGGGCCAAGGCAATATGAAGTATGTGCTCGTGTTCACCGTTTCGGCGTCTTCTCGCAAGCCAGGTTCGAGCCCTCGTAAGAGTGCGCTTGGCACGTATGCATGCTAAGCGGGCCTCCTTTATCTCGGATGTCCACCATGGCTGTGGGGAGCGTCTACCAGTGCGGCGACGCGGCGGGCCGCCTGCGGCCCTGCACGCCTTTATTACTATTTGCGTTAGGTCTTCCGGAGAGGGTTGGGAGTCTTGATACATGTTGAGTTGTGCAGCTATGTAGCGTTTTAGCTTGTTGATGTCTAGATGTCTCATCTGCCAAGTTTTTCGGCTCGAAAGTGGCTGTCTAGGTGCCCCGTCGTAATCGAAGACTATGTATTGGTGGTCACTGAGCGTTTCGGCGTCTGTGACGACTCTCCATCCGTTAATCAGACAAAGGGAAGCATTGTTGGTAAGTGTGAGATCAATGAATGACTCTTGTCGACCTCGGACGAATGTCGGAATGTTCCCGTCGTTAATAACTGAGAGATCCGAGTTGGCCAGCCAGTCCAGTAGTAGGAGGCCCCGGGACGTGGGAGCGCGGGAGCCCCATAGAGGATGTGCCGCGTTGAAGTCACCTGTCAGAAGTAGTTGGTGGGGGTTGAGAGATGTAATGAGATCAGTGAGTGATGCGAGGTAGTCGTTAAATTCCTCTAGTGTGCGGTTTGGTGAGAAATAGCAGGAGAGAACATATGAGCCGCTGCCTAGGTGAATCCATGTGCACCCAGAGCAAGCTCCGTTGCCCGAGACGGAGACCTTTGGGTCCTGTCCCGTCCACCATATTGCTGTGTCTGCTGCGGAATCAGCATAATGGTTTGCTCGTGTTGATGCAATATTAACGTTGGGCTCTGACATGAGGCATAAGGATATCTGGTTCTCCTGTACGTACACGTTAAGAGCGTCATGAGCGGCTCGGCAGCGGTTTAAGTTTACTTGTAGGATCTTTATTTTGATAGCTTAGTTTTAGATCGTCTCTGGACCGTCGTCCAGTCTGATCTGTTGTTCTCTCCTGTTCTGCCTCACTTGGCGCAGGTGCGACCGGAGGAGTGTCGCTAGAGGTGGCCTCCTTTTCGACGAGCTCAGCTTCCGGTTGGGAGGGGGCCCTGACCCGGAGGGTCCGCCACTAAGCTCCACTCTCTCTGCCTCGGGGCGCTTTGTTGGCATGTAGGGCTGTTGCCCAGCCTCTGTCCTGCATTTTCGCTCACGGAGTACCAGCTCTCTGTACATCGGGCATGACATCGCATCCGCGCGATGACCCTCAGTATCGCAGGCTATGCACTTCATGCTCGCCGAGGTGCAGTCTCTTGTCTTGTGCCCAATGGTCCCGCAACGCAGACAGAGGAATCCCTCGATGGGTTTCTCAAGTGCGCAAGCTTCCGCGCGATGGCCAGGGCGCTGGCAACGGTGGCATATTGGAGGCCTGTACCATAGATCTGGACGACAGTTGCGGCCTGCCAATCTGACTGACGTGAGCTTTGACAGACGTCGGGCCAATGGGGCGGGTAATCGCGCCAAGGCGTACCAGCTCCCGTTTCGACCTTGACGGGGTTCGGTAATTGCGACCAAGGAGTGATCCGTCACTCCTAGGTACGCGGTGAGGTCGGCCTTTATCTGGGACTCGCTCGACAGGGGGTTGATACCCCATAATGCGACCTCTAGGGTAGGGTCAAATAGCTTGGCAGAGGCCTCCAGTCCCGCGTCGCGGATTTTAGTACTCAGCCGTTCTCCTGCTCCTGGTGTGATTTCACCCAGTCGGATTGCTACGTCCCCGCTAGATGTCTTCTTCACTTCGCGAATAATAGTGTCCGCCGCAATGTCTGCATTAAGGTTTTCTCTGACGGTCCGCAGCGTGTCAGCGAAGGTTTTGCCATTGCCGACTTTAACTAGTATTGAGGTTGTATGTCTATAGGGGGCGGGTGGAGGTGTTCGTGGCTGGATACTTGGTGGCGGTCCGGTGGGCCCTGCTTGAGCCGTGCGGGTTTTGTGTAGCGCCAGTCTCCCAGGAGTGGGTGACTGAACCACCAGCATTGCTATTATTCGGTGGAACGTGATGGTGCGCATATCCGGGGGAACGTAGAGGAGGGGCAGGGTGTCATTCGGAGTTTGGTCTGTCATAAGGAGGATTCGGTGTATAACCGCTCGCATCAGAGTCAAAGATGTTTCATCCGTAGTGGCATCCTCGTGTTTTGGTGGCAGGATGCCTACTACTAATCGATGTTCTTGCTGGGGGGTAGGCGCGGAGCCGGGGCTCGAGATCTGCCGGCAGCATAGTGCATATCGATCGGTTTACAGTACTAAGGTAAGTCGCCTTATTAGTAGAATTACAGTCTTAAAATCTATTTAGAATGTTTCAGCTGTGCCCGATTTACTTTTCTTCTGTGAAAGTCGAAAAGAAAGCATTATCTCGTGCTCTGTATTTAAAGCAACTAGAACCATCGGCCTCGATCTAAAACAAGCTCGTCTCATTTATGCTAGATCATGCTGACGCATCGGCTAGTGCGTAAATTAATTTTTGCATCATCATCATTTAGTCGAATCAGTCACTAGAATTCAATATTGTTATGATGCATGCAGGTCTACTTGTTGGTGTTTGCTACTTTGTTTTTTTACTTTCTAAATACTCCTGATCCTGCGTGCCGTAAAGTTCATATCTTCCTTTGTATAACAACTGGTAGAGCAACCTTATTAGTTAGGTACTAATAGTTAAAAAGACAGTCTGGCAATATGCATGATAGATAAACAAACATATTTGAATGTTAAGTAACCAATTGTTAGATGCGTATCTGCCTTCATAGTACTTCATCTATGACGAAACGAACTTAACTTTTCAACGTCATGAACTGCATGTTATATTAGTATTGTGCTTTATTAGCCGTTGATTGGTTTCTACATTGCCCACACGTTATTACTGTTCCTCCTGTAGAAGCTAACAAATAATCTAGCTGATTGCGGCTAATATGACATAAGATCAACACGTTCATCAAGAAGTTAGCTTTAATGCAGTTAGGGGGTCTGATATTATCCTTAGTTAGATAAAGCCAGACAACCTGTATTCCACACGAGTCTATTAGCGATATCTTCAAGTAGTTAATTGCCTTTAGGCTTCCTAAGACGTTTTTACAAAGCAGCTTATTAAGAGTAACTCCTATTGTTTCTCTACTTAATGAAGGAGATATGAAATTCCATGTCGTAGACAATGGCATAGTCATTTGTGTGATTTATATTGAATGCTTAGTCAGGTGGCAAGTCGTTTTTGTCGAACCACTGCCATGCAAATCCGAGTCTGAGGTAGTGGGCGCCTTGATCCTTTTGTTGTCAAAAATTCTTAAGTAAGAGGTATTAGAAAAAATGACCACAGGATAACTGGCTTGTGGCGGCCAAGCGTGAGACGGATACGTTTTTGTAGCGCGGTGTCGAATGCACCCCTGAAGCCCTGCACAATATATATATATATATATATACGTATATATCAAACCGTAAACTCGTAGTCTTGACTCGTACTAACTATCTGAAGTTGCTGTGTCATCCGAAGAGGACAGTATGTTAATTATAATTCTGAACAGACAGGTAATGGTATAGTCAACGATTATGGTGCATATATGTTGTTGTTCTAGTGTCTGCGGGGTTATGAATATGGAATGAAGCTTTGTACAGACGCGAATCAAATGGGCCTGACACTCTGGTGGAAGAGGTACGTTCTATTAGAAATGCAATTATTTGTAAGATAATATATTTACAGAAATTATGCTGTACACAAAAGCAAATATAGGTATTGGAGGCATGTCGCTTAATTAGGTAACCTGAGTACACACAATAATGCCAAAATTATACCCATACTAGCTTTTTTTAGTCGTCACGTAATGAGCCACGTATGACAGCAAATGTATTTTCATCCAATTCCAGCAAATTTCGCGTGAAACAGCCAACCCACGTCTAGCCAATAAAGTTTAATTCAAGCGTTCGTCTAACCAATCAAGTTCAGCTCAAGCGTTTGTCTGGCCAATCAAGTTAAGCTCAAGCGTTCGTCTAACTAATCAAGTTCAGCTCAGACGTTTTTACAAAACAGCTTATCAAGGGTAACTCCTATGGTTTCTCTATTTAATGAAGGAAATATGTATTTCCATGTTTTAGACAAAGGCATCGTCATTTGTGTGATTTATATTGAATGCTTAGTCAGGTGGCGAGTTGTTTTTGTCGAAGCACTGCCATGCAAATCCGAGCCTGAGGGAGTGGACGCCTCAATCTTTTCGTTGTCAAGAATTTGCAAGTAAGAGGTATCAGAAATAATGACCACAGGATAACTAGCTTGTGGCGGCCAAGCCAATAGTTTCTGTAGCGCGGTGTCCCTGAAGGCACCCCTGGAAGCCTTGTACAATATATATATATATATATATATATATATACTCGTGGTCTTTGACTCGTTCTAACTATCTGAAGTTGCTGTGTCATCCGAAGAAGACAGTATGTTAAATATAATCCTGAACAGAGAGGTAATGGTAGAGTCAATGATTATGGTGCATATATGCTATATATATACAGATATATATTAACTCGGGAAACTTACCGGTCTTATAGAAATATATACATACACATAAGTAAGCAATGTTTTGTGTTCGCCTGTTGTTGTTCTAGTGTCTGCGGCGTTATGAATATGGAATGAAGCTTTGTAACGCGCGAATGTGACGCGAATCAAATGGGCCCGATGCTCTGGTGGAAGAGGTACGTTCTATTAGAAATGCAATTATTTGTAAGATATTAGATTCACAGAGTTTATGCTATACACAAAGGCAAATATGGGTATTGGAAGCATCTCGCTTAACTGGGTAACCTAAGTGCACGCAATAATACCGTAATTATACCCATACTAGCATTTTCTTTAGTCGTCACGTAATAAGCCACGTATGACTGCAAATGCATTTTCATCCCATTCCAGCGAATTTCGCGTGAAACAGCCAACCCACGTCTAGCCAATCAAGTCCAATTCAAGCGTTCGTCTTGCCAATCAAGTTCAGCTTAAGCGTGCGACTTGTCATTCAAGTTCAGCTTAAGCGTTTGTCTTGCCAATCAAGTTCAAGTCAAGCGTTCGTCTTGCCGATCAAGTTCAATTTAAGCGTTTGTCTAACCAATCAAGTTCAGCTCAAGCGTTCGTCTAACTAATCAAGTTCAATTCAAGCGTTCGTCTTGCCAATCAAGTCCAATTCAAGCGTTCGTCTTGCCAATCAAGTTCAGCTTAAGCGTGCGACTTGCCATTCAAGTTCAGCTTAAGCGTTTGTCTTGCCAATCAAGTTCAAGTCAAGCGTTCGTCTTGCCAATCAAGTTCAATTTAAGCGTTTGTCTAACCAATCAAGTTCAGCTCAAGCGTTCGTCTAACTAATCAAGTTCAATTCAAGCGTTCGTCTTGCCGATCATGTTCAATTCAAGCGTTCGTCTTGCCGATCAAGTTCAATTCAAGCGTTCGTCTTGCCGATCAAGTTCAACTCAAGCGTTCGTCTTGCCAATCAAGTTCAGCTCAAGCGTTTGTCTTGCCAATCAAGTTCAGCTCAAGCGTTCGTCTTGCCAATCAAGTTCAATTTAAGCGTTTGTCTAACCAATCAAGTTCAGCTCAAGCGTTCGTCTAACTAATCAAGTTCAATTCAAGCGTTCGTCTTGCCGATCAAGTTCAATTCAAGCGTTCGTCTTGCCGATCAAGTTCAACTCAAGCGTTCGTCTTGCCAATCAAGTTCAGCTCAAGCGTTTGTCTTGCCAATCAAGTTCAGCTCAAGCGTTCGTCTTGCCAATCAAGTTCAGCTCAAGCGTTCGTCGTGCCAATCAAGTTCAATTCAAGCGTTCGTCTTGCCAATCAAGTTCAATTTAAGCGTTCGTCTTGCCAATCAAGTTCAATTTAAGCGTTTGTCTAACCAATCAAGTTCAGCTCAAGCGTTTGTCTTGCCAATCAAGTTCAGCTCAACCGTTTGTCTTGCCAATCAAGTTCAGCTCAAGCGTTCGTCTTGCCAATCAAGTTCAGCTCAAGCGTTCGTCGTGCCAATCAAGTTCAATTCAAGCGTTCGTCTTGCCGATCAAGTTCAATTCAAGCGTTCGTCTTGCCAATCAAGTTCAATTCAAGCGTTCGTCTTGCCAATCAAGTTCAGCTCAAGCGTTTGTCTTGCCGATCAAGTTCAACTCAAGCGTTCGTCTTGCCAATCAAGTTCAGCTTAAGCGTTTGTCTTGCCAATCAAGTTCAGCTCAAGCGTTCGTCTTGCCAATCAAGTTCAATTTAAGCGTTTGTCTAACCAATCAAGTTCAGCTCAAGCGTTCGTCTAACTAATCAAGTTCAATTCAAGCGTTCGTCTTGCCGATCAAGTTCAATTCAAGCGTTCGTCTTGCCGATCAAGTTCAATTCAAGCGTTCGTCTTGCCGATCAAGTTCAACTCAAGCGTTCGTCTTGCCAATCAAGTTCAGCTCAAGCGTTTGTCTTGCCAATCAAGTTCAGCTCAAGCGTTCGTCGTGCCAATCAAGTTCAGCTCAAGCGTTCGTCGTGCCAATCAAGTTCAATTCAAGCGTTCGTCTTGCCAATCAAGTTCAATTTAAGCGTTCGTCTTGCCAATCAAGTTCAATTTAAGCGTTTGTCTAACCAATCAAGTTCAGCTCAAGCGTTTGTCTTGCCAATCAAGTTCAGCTCAACCGTTTGTCTTGCCAATCAAGTTCAGCTCAAGCGTTCGTCTTGCCAATCAAGTTCAGCTCAAGCGTTCGTCGTGCCAATCAAGTTCAATTCAAGCGTTCGTCTTGCCGATCAAGTTCAATTCAAGCGTTCGTCTTGCCAATCAAGTTCAATTCAAGCGTTCGTCTTGCCAATCAAGTTCAGCTCAAGCGTTTGTCTTGCCGATCAAGTTCAACTCAAGCGTTCGTCTTGCCAATCAAGTTCAGCTTAAGCGTTTGTCTTGCCAATCAAGTTCAGCTCAAGCGTTCGTCTTGCCAATCAAGTTCAATTTAAGCGTTTGTCTAACCAATCAAGTTCAGCTCAAGCGTTCGTCTAACTAATCAAGTTCAATTCAAGCGTTCGTCTTGCCGATCAAGTTCAATTCAAGCGTTCGTCTTGCCGATCAAGTTCAATTCAAGCGTTCGTCTTGCCGATCAAGTTCAACTCAAGCGTTCGTCTTGCCAATCAAGTTCAGCTCAAGCGTTTGTCTTGCTAATCAAGTTCAGCTCAAGCGTTCGTCTTGCCAATCAAGTTCAGCTCAAGCGTTCGTCGTGCCAATCAAGTTCAATTCAAGCGTTCGTCTTGCCAATCAAGTTCAATTTAAGCGTTTGTCTAACCAATCAAGTTCAGCTCAAGCGTTCGTCTAACTAATCAAGTTCAATTCAAGCGTTCGTCTTGCCGATCAAGTTCAATTCAAGCGTTCGTCTTGCCGATCAAGTTCAATTCAAGCGTTCGTCTTGCCGATCAAGTTCAGCTCAAGCGTTTGTCTTGCCAATCAAGTTCAATTCAAGCGTTCGTCTTGCCAATCAAGTTCAGTTTAAGCGTTTGTCTTGCCAATCAAGTTCAGCTCAAGCATTCGTCTTGCCAATCAAGTTCAATTTAAGCGTTTGTCTAACTAATCAAGTTCAGCTCAAGCGTTCGTCTAACTAATCAAGTTCAATTCAAGCGTTCGTCTTGCCGATCAAGTTCAATTCAAGCGTTCGTCTTGCCGATCAAGTTCAATTCAAGCGTTCGTCTTGCCGATAAAGTTCAACTCAAGCGTTCGTCTTGCCAATCAAGTTCAGCTCAAGCGTTTGTCTTGCCAATCAAGTTCAGCTCAAGCATTCGTCTTGCCAATCAAGTTCAGCTCAAGCGTTCGTCGTGCCAATCAAGTTCAATTCAAGTGTTCGTCTTGCCAATCAAGTTCAATTTAAGCGTTCGTCTTGCCAATCAAGTTCAATTTAAGCGTTTGTTTAACCAATCAAGTTCAGCTCAAGCGTTTGTCTTGCCAATCAAGTTCAGCTCAACCGTTTGTCTTGCCAATCAAGTTTAGCTCAAGCGTTCGTCTTGCCAATCAAGTTCAGCTCAAGCGTTCGTCGTGCCAATCAAGTTCAATTCAAGCGTTCGTCTTGCCGATCAAGTTCAATTCAAGCGTTCGTCTTGCCAATCAAGTTCAATTCAAGCGTTCGTCTTGCCAATCAAGTTCAGCTCAAGCGTTTGTCTTGCCGATCAAGTTCAACTCAAGCGTTCGTCTTGCCAATCAAGTTCAGCTTAAGCGTTTGTCTTGCCAATCAAGTTCAGCTCAAGCGTTCGTCTTGCCAATCAAGTTCAATTTAAGCGTTTGTCTAACCAATCAAGTTCAGCTCAAGCGTTCGTCTAACTAATCAAGTTCAATTCAAGCGTTCGTCTTGCCGATCAAGTTCAATTCAAGCGTTCGTCTTGCCGATCAAGTTCAATTCAAGCGTTCGTCTTGCCGATCAAGTTCAATTCAAGCGTTCGTCTTGCCAATCAAGTTCAGCTCAAGCGTTTGTCTTGCCAATCAAGTTCAGCTCAAGCGTTCGTCTTGCCAATCAAGTTCAGCTCAAGCGTTCGTCGTGCCAATCAAGTTCAATTCAAGCGTTCGTCTTGCCAATCAAGTTCAATTTAAGCGTTCGTCTTGCCAATCAAGTTCAATTTAAGCGTTTGTCTAACCAATCAAGTTCAGCTCAAGCGTTTGTCTTGCCAATCAAGTTCAGCTCAACCGTTTGTCTTGCCAATCAAGTTCAGCTCAAGCGTTCGTCTTGCCAATCAAGTTCAGCTCAAGCGTTCGTCGTGCCAATCAAGTTCAATTCAAGCGTTCGTCTTGCCGATCAAGTTCAATTCAAGCGTTCGTCTTGCCAATCAAGTTCAATTCAAGCGTTCGTCTTGCCAATCAAGTTCAGCTCAAGCGTTTGTCTTGCCGATCAAGTTCAACTCAAGCGTTCGTCTTGCCAATCAAGTTCAGCTTAAGCGTTTGTCTTGCCAATCAAGTTCAGCTCAAGCGTTCGTCTTGCCAATCAAGTTCAATTTAAGCGTTTGTCTAACCAATCAAGTTCAGCTCAAGCGTTCGTCTAACTAATCAAGTTCAATTCAAGCGTTCGTCTTGCCGATCAAGTTCAATTCAAGCGTTCGTCTTGCCGATCAAGTTCAATTCAAGCGTTCGTCTTGCCGATCAAGTTCAACTCAAGCGTTCGTCTTGCCAATCAAGTTCAGCTCAAGCGTTTGTCTTGCCAATCAAGTTCAGCTCAAGCGTTCGTCTTGCCAATCAAGTTCAGCTCAAGCGTTCGTCGTGCCAATCAAGTTCAATTCAAGCGTTCGTCTTGCCAATCAAGTTCAATTTAAGCGTTTGTCTAACCAATCAAGTTCAGCTCAAGCGTTCGTCTAACTAATCAAGTTCAATTCAAGCGTTCGTCTTGCCGATCAAGTTTAATTCAAGCGTTCGTCTTGCCGATCAAGTTCAATTCAAGCGTTCGTCTTGCCGATCAAGTTCAGCTCAAGCGTTTGTCTTGCCAATCAAGTTCAATTCAAGCGTTCGTCTTGCCAATCAAGTTCAGTTTAAGCGCTTGTCTTGCCAATCAAGTTCAGCTCAAGCATTCGTCTTGCCAATCAAGTTCAATTTAAGCGTTTGTCTAACCAATCAAGTTCAGCTCAAGCGTTCGTCTAACTAATCAAGTTCAATTCAAGCGTTCGTCTTGCCGATCAAGTTCAATTCAAGCGTTCGTCTTGCCGATCAAGTTCAATTCAAGCGTTCGTCTTGCCGATAAAGTTCAACTCAAGCGTTCGTCTTGCCAATCAAGTTCAGCTCAAGCGTTTGTCTTGCCAATCAAGTTCAGCTCAAGCGTTCGTCTTGCCAATCAAGTTCAGCTCAAGCGTTCGTCGTGCCAATCAAGTTCAATTCAAGTGTTAGTCTTGCCAATCAAGTTCAATTTAAGCGTTCGTCTTGCCAATCAAGTTCAATTTAAGCGTTTGTCTAACCAATCAAGTTCAGCTCAAGCGTTTGTCTTGCCAATCAAGTTCAGCTCAACCGTTTGTCTTGCCAATCAAGTTCAGCTCAAGCGTTCGTCTTGCCAATCAAGTTCAGCTCGAGCGTTCGTCGTGCCAATCAAGTTCAATTCAAGCGTTCGTCTTGCCAATAAAGTTCAATTTAAGCGTTCGTCTTGAAAGACAGGCCGTTGTGAGAACAGCTGCAATCCGGGTCTCATCCGTGGTTTCCTCTGACAGCTGTCGACAGCCCTCGTCAATCTTCTCTGCCAGAACCCGCTGGTTTAGCTTGCGCATCTGCCAGCGTCTGCGCGGAGTGGCAGCTGGCTCGGGAGGGGTAGCGACCTCAAACAGGATGTATCTGTGGTCACTTCCGTTTTCCTCCTCATCAACCTGCCAACCCGATATCTTTGGGAAGGCTATGTCATTCGCCATCGTGAGGTCCACGAAAGACTTCTGGTTTCCCCGCGAGAATGTGGGTACTTTCCCGTCGTTTACTAAAAGCAACCCATTTTCTGCCATCCATTCTTCTAGTACCTGGCCCCTATCATTTGTGGTTTTGCTGCCCCACCCGACGCTGGCTGAGTTGAAGTCCCCGGTGAGGACGATTCCCTTTCCCGTATGAACGCGTAGGCTCTGCCCCAGACTATCGAGAAACACATTGAACTCCCTAAGTTCCCTATTTGGTGAAAAATAGCAAGAATATAAAACCCCTAGCCCTTCTATTTCTACCCATGCGAACCCTGAACCGGAACCCCGACTTCTAGCCGATAAATGCCTACTATTCCCCGTCCACCAGGTGCCTGAGTCATGTCCCGTATCAAGGCTGATAACACCCTTCCGGAGTGCAATGCCTTTGTTCGGTTCCGAGACTAGAGCAAGCTCAATACCCCTGTGCTGGATTGTTTGGTCCAGCAGGGCGTGGGCTGCTCTACATCGGTTCAGGTTGACCTGTATGACCCTAATCATTGTGATTGTTACCTGTCCCTCCCTCGATCCCCTCGGAACTAACCTGTTGCCTCCTGGCTGTCGTCCTAGGCGTCTTGAAACCGTCCTCGTCGACTGTTGGCACCCTGGCCTTCAGTTTCCGCTCCTTCTTAGCCAACTTGCTCTCCCTTTCTTCTATCCTCTTTCTTTCCTCTTCTGTCCGCTGTATGGCCCTCTGCTTTACAGCCTCGCGTCGCTCCTGCAGAGCTTTAGCAAACGCCGGGCAGGCCGTTGAGGCCGCCGAGTGCCCCTCTTTATCACAGACGTGACAGTGAGAGTTGGGATTGTCGCATGCCCTCGCGAGATGACCTTCGTTTCCGCACCGATAGCATCGCTTGGCGTCCACCTTCGGCTCTTTGCAGTCCTTCGCCATGTGTCCCGCACCCCGGCAATTGTAGCACATGGGCACGGAGACCCATTCCTCAGGTCTGCAAACGGAGCCTCCAATGGTGATGCTCCGTCTGGACAAAAGCCTGGCAGCTGCAGCTGATGGCAGCGTTGCCAGACACTGCCAATAGCCATTTTTCCCCATGCGGGGGTCTTCAGTGCGAACGGGGATGTCCTCGGACAGCCCCAACGCCTGCCGTAGCGTTGCTTCTATCTGCTTTTTGTCGGCGAAGGGGTCAATGTTCCGAAGAACAATGGTCTTGGGGACCCCGCCTACCCTCCGATCAACCTCCATGTTGGAGCTGTTCCGGAGAATGTCGGCGAAAGAGCTCCCGGCGCCGGCCTTGCTCTCCCAGACCTTTATAACCAGTTCCCCTTCTTTGGTTTTGGAGACCCCGCCAACTTTCAGGCCCGTCACCCCCGGCTGAACGAAAGGCCGGACGCTCTGTAGGGTCTCTTGAAAGGTCTTCCCCTCAGCGGTCTTTATCCTGATCGTGCTTTGAACCAGAGGGGGCCCAGCACTACCATGCTTTATCGACCCACCTGTGGGAGTTTTCGAGGTGACTAACTCGGCGTCACAGCCCACCCGGCGGCAGAGGGCCTCAAGGGCCCTTCGTGTGCCGTCAGTTTGGTACTCTTCCGGCACCTGAAGGGTAAACCTCTCCTCATTTAGCTCCGCCTTTGCTTTCAGTACCACCTTAGTGAGTAGCCGGAGAAACCCGCCTGCTGGCGCCCCTTCAGGGGTTACTCCAACGACTAAAGTGCGTGACGTGCACTTGACACTCATGGGAGTATCCTCGGTTTCATCACATTCCAGCTCCAAGGCATCCCTGCTCCGGAGAACCGCGAGCCTGTCCACCGGGACTTTGGCTGCCTCTGGGGCCGAGGGGAACTGCATCGCTAGTTGGGCCAGCAACGCTGAGTCCCTCTTTGAGCCTTCCCGTATGATAAGAGCCCGGGTCTCCCTTGCTGACAAGATGCCTTGCTGGGTTAGCGAGGCCCTCTGGAACATCTTCTCGGGCCAGTCTTTCTGGAGAACCGTGAGTAGCTCTTCATCCGACTGAGCCGCCTGAAGGGCTGTGTCAAGCTCAGCGATAACCTGGGCTACCCTAAGCTCCTCGGCCCTTTCTTCATTCATCTCCTTACCGCATCTGGAGCACAGGGGAGCACTATCCGCGGCTTTTTTTGCCGTCTCTCCTGGTCCTTCTCCCCCCCGGAGCTTTCCCTCAGATAGTTTTTTTAACTAGGTAACCTGAGTGCACGCAATAATACCGTAATTATACCCATACTAGCATTTTCTTTAGTCGTCACGTAATAAGCCACGTATGACTGCATATGTATTTTCATCCCATTCCAGCAAATTTCGCGTGAAACAGCCAACCCACGTCTAGCCAATCAAGTCCAATTCAAGCGTTCGTCTTGCCAATCAAGTTCAGCTTAAGCGTGCGACTTGCCATTCAAGTTCAGCTTAAGCGTTTGTCTTGCCAATCAAGTTCAATTCAAGCGTTCGCCTTGCCGATCAAGTTCAATTCAAGCGTTCGTCTTGCCAATCAAGTTCAATTTAAGCGTTTGTCTAACCAATCAAGTTCAGCTCAAGTGTTCGTCTGACTAATCAAGTTCAATTCAAGCGTTCGTCTTGCCGATCAAGTTCAATTCAAGCGTTCGTCTAGCCAATCAAGTTCAGCTCAAGCGTTTGTCTGGCCAATCAAGTTCAGCTCAAGCGTTTGTCTAACCAATCAAGTTCAGCTCAAGCGTTCGTCTAACCAATCAAGTTCAGCTCAGACCTTTTTACAAAGCAGCTTATCAAGGGTAACTTCTATGGTTTCTCTATTTAATGAAGGAAATACGTATTTTCATGTTTTAGACAAAGGCATAGTAATTTGTGTGATTTATATTGAATGCTTAGTCAGGTTGTTTTTGTCGAAGCACTGCATGCAAATCCGAGCCTGAGGGAGTGGACGCCTCGACCCTTTTGTCGTCAAGAATTTGCAAGTAATGGGTATTAGCATGTTATATTAGTATTGTGCTTTATTAGCCGTTGATTGGTTTCTACATTGCCCACACGTTAATCCTGTTCCTCCTGTAGAAGCTAACAAATATTCTAGCTGATTGCGGCTAATATGACATACGATCAACATTTTCATCAAGAAGTTAGCTTTAATGCAGTTAGGGGTCTAATATTATCCTTAGTTAGATAAAGCCAAACAACCCGTATTCCACGAGTCTGTTGGCGATATCTTCAAGTAATTAATTGCCTTTAGGATTCCTAAGACGTTTTTACAAAGCAGCTTATCAAGAGTAACTCCTATTGTTTCTCTACTTAATGAAGGAGATATGTATTTCCATGCTTTAGACAAAGGCATAGTCATTTGTGTGATTTATATTGAGTGCTTAATCAGGTGGCGAGTCATTTTTGTCGAACCACTGCCATGCAAATCCGAGTCTGAGGTAGTGGGCGTCTCGATCCGTTTGTTGACAAGAATTTTAATGTAAGAGGTATTAGAAAAAATTACCACAGGATAACTGGCTTGTGACGGCCAAGCGTGAGACGGATTAGTTTTTGTAGCGCGGTGTCGAAGGCACCCCTGAAGCCCTGCACAATATATATATATATATATATATATCAAACCGTAAACTCGTAGTCTTTGACTCGTACTAACTATCTAAAGTTGCTGTGTCATCCGAAGAGGACAGTATGTTAAATATAATTCTGAACAGACAGGTAATGGTATAGTCAACGATTATGGTGCATATATATATATATATATATATATATATATATACATATATATATATATATATATATATATATACATATATATATATATATATATATATATATATATATATATATATATATATATATAGATTAACTAGGGCAATTTATCGGTCTTATAGAAATATTTACATCCACATAAGTAATCAATGTTTCGTGTTCGCCTGCTGTTGTTCTAGTGTCTGCGGCGTTATGAATATGGAATGAAGCTTTGTACAGACGCAAATCAAATAGGCCGGACGCTCTGGTGGAAGAGGTACGTTATATTAGAAATGCAATTCGATTCACAGAGATAATGCTGTACACAAGAGCAAATATAGGTATTGGAGGCATCTCGTTTAATTAGGTTATCTGAGTACACACAATAATACCGAAATTATACCCATACTAGCATATTTTTTAGTCGTCACGTAATGAGCCACGTATGACAGCAAATGTATTTTCATCCCATTCCAGCAAATTTCGCGTAAAACAGCCAACCCACGTCTAGCCAATCAGGTTCAATTTAAGCGTTCGTCTAGCCAATCAAGTTCAGCTCAAGCGTTTGTCTGGCCAATCAAGTTCAGCTCAAGCGTTTGTCTAACCAAATTAAGTTCAGCTCAAGCGTTCGTCTAACCAATCAAGTTCAATTCAAGCGTTCATCTTGCCGATCAAGTTCAATTCAAGCGTTCGTCTAACCAATCAAGTTCAATTCAAGCGTTCGTCTAGTCAATCAAGTTCAATTCAAGCGTTTGTCTGGCCAATCAAGTTCAGCTCAAGCGTTTGTCTAACCAATCAAGCTCATCTCAAACGTTCGCCTTGCCAATCAAGTTCAGCTCAGACGTTTTTACAAAGCAGCTTATCAAGGGTAACTCTTAAGGTTTCTCTAATTAATGAAGGAAATATGTACTTCCATTTTTTAGACAAAAGCATAGTCATTTGTGTGATTTATATTGAATGCTTAGTCAGGTGGCGAGTTGCTTTTGTCGAAGCACTGCCATGCAAATTCGAGCCTTAGGGAGTGGACGCCTCGATCCTTTTGTTGTCAAGAATTTGCAAGTAAGAGGTATAAGAAATAATGACCACAGGATAACTGGCTTGTGGCGGCCAAGCCAATAGTTTCTGTAGCGCGGTGTCCAAGGCACCCCTGATGCCTTGTACTATATATATATATATATATATATATATATCAAACAGTAAACTCGTGGTCTTTGACTCGTACTAACTATCTGGAGTTGGTGTGTCGTCCGAAGAAGACAGTATGTTAAATATAATCCTGAACAGAGAGGTAATGATATAGTCAATGAGTATGGTGCATATATGCTATATATATATATATATATATATATATAAATATATATATATATATATATATATATATATATATATATATATATATATATATATATTAACTAGGGCAACTAACCGGTCTTATAGAAATATATACATACACATAAGTAATCAGTGTTTTGTGTTCGTCTGTTGTTGTTCTAGTGTCTGCGGCGTTATGAATCTGGAATGAAGCTTTGTACAGACGCGAATCAAATAGGCCCGATGCTCTGGTGGAAGAGGTACGTTCTATTAGAAATGCAATTATTTGTAAGATATTAGATTCACAGAGTTTATGCTATACACAAAGGCAAATATGGGTATTGGAGGCATCGCGCTTAACTAGGTAACCTAAGTGCACGCAATAATACCGTAATTATACCCATACTAGCATTTTCTTTAGTCGTCATGTAATAAGCCACGTATGACTGCAAATGTATTTTCATCCCATTTCAGCAAGTTTCGCGTGAAACAGCCAACCCACGTCTAGCCAATCAAGTCCAATTCAAGCGTTCGTCTTGCCAATCAAGTTCAGCTTAAGCGTGCGACTTGCCAATCAAGTTCAGCTTAAGCGTTTGTCTTGCCAATCAAGTTCAATTCAAGCGTTCGTCTTGCCGATTAAGTTCAACTCAAGCGTTCGTCTTGCCAATCAAGTTCAATTTAAGCGTTTGTCTAACCAATCAAGTTCAGCTCAAGCGTTCGTCTAACTAATCAAGTTCAATTCAAGCGTTCGTCTTGCCGATCAAGTTCAGCTCAAGCGTTTGTCGAGCTAATCAAGTTCAGCTCAAGCGTTCGTCTAGCCAATCAAGTTCAGCTCAACCGTTTGTCTTGCCAATCAAGTTCAGCTCAATAGTTTGTCTAACCAATCAAGTTCAGTTCAAGCGTTTGTCTAGCCAAACAAGTTCAGTACTAACTATATATATATGGTTTTATTTCGCAATAACATTGCATTTCAAGATGGTACATAATTTCAATACAATTCATTCCTTTTATACAATTTAAACACTTCAGCGACCGTCCCACCCGGCGAAAAAGTGCAAAGACCGCCGATGCTTCTGGCAGCTCGCTGCGTGGTATTTAGCGCATATCTGCGAGCAGAACCGGCAACGACATTGATCGTCAACTTGGTGAAATCCTTGGGTCGAACATACCAAGTGATGATAGCCATGCACAATGTATCTTGTGTACACGTGCCGGCTAGTGCATGCCATTCCATCCCAAAGCTCCCTGGCAAGGTACACATCCAATTGCGCTACCTCTGCCGAGGCCTCGGTCACTTTTCCCTGCCACTCCAACAAAAATTGTTGAAGTGGTCCAGTAATAGGTGACCTAAGCCTGACTCTGATTGTTTCCACTGCCGGCCCGCAACCCGCTAGCAGGTACACGAAGCGGCTTTTTGCCGTCCGGGGTAAGCAAAGTACCCGCTTCATATATAGTGTGAAGCATCTTTCTAGCTGCGCAAAATTTGCCGCTGAAAGATGGCCCCACACCCTGCCAAGGCTGTAGCTCAACATTGGCACAATCTTAAGCTCATAAAGACGCACGGCCGCACTCAAAGACAGTCGTCGAGGGTCTCTCACCTCTGTGTGAATAGAGGTAATAGCCGCTCGACACCTGTCGCCGATGTGCTGGGTAAAGGTCGTTCCCGTATAGTGTAGCCTCAGACCCAGATACGGGAAAGAGTTGACAAACTCCAGCGGTTGGCCACAACAGGGTATTACGTCTGCTGCGGCCAATCGACCCCCACGGCGAAACTTCATGGCTTTCGTCTTCCGCGCATTTATTTGCAGGCCCTTACGGTGAAGGTAACTTTCGACGTCGCCGACAATTCGACGAATGGCACCGCGGTCCCGGTGGGCCACTACTATGTCATCCGCATACATGACGACGACGGCGTTTCTAAACTCCTCCCGCACATGGCGAGCTAGGTCTGCGATGAGCAAGGAGAATGCCAGGCAACTGAGAGGGTCCCCTTGGGGGGTCCCTACGTTTTGACAGAGCTGCAAGGTGTCTTCGCCCCTTACGTTTACTTCAAGGCGGTCTTCAGTCAGTACTAACTATCTGGAGTTGGTGTGTCGTCCGAAGAAGACAGTATGTTAAATATAATCCTGAACAGAGAGGTAATGATATAGTCAATGAGTATGGTGCATATATGCTATATATGCTATATATATATATATATATATATATATATATATATATATATTAACTAGGGCAACTAACCGGTCTTATAGAAATATATACATACACATAAGTAATCAGTGTTTTGTGTTCGTCTGTTGTTGTTCTAGTGTCTGCGGCGTTATGAATCTGGAATGAAGCTTTGTACAGACGCGAATCAAATGGGCCCGATGCTCTGGTGGAAGAGGTACGTTCTATTAGAAACGCAATTATTTGTAAGATATTAGATTCACAGAGTTTATGCTATACACAAAGGCAAATATGGGTATTGGAGGCATCTCGCTTAACTAGGTAACCTGAGTGCACGCAATAATACCGTAATTATACCCATACTAGCATTTTCTTTAGTCGTCACGTAATAAGCCACGTATGACTGCAAATGTATTTTCATCCCATTCCAGCAAATTTCGCGTGAAACAGCCAACCCACGTCTAGCCAATCAAGTCCAATTCAAGCGTTCGTCTTGCCAATCAAGTTCAGCTTAAGCGTGCGACTTGCCAATCAAGTTCAGCTTAAGCGTTTGTCTTGCCAATCAAGTTCAGCTCAAGCGTTCGTCTAACTAATCAAGTTCAATTCAAGCGTTCGTCTTGCCGATCAAGTTCAATTTAAGCGTTCGTCTTGCCGTTCAAGTTCAGCTCAAGCGTTTGTCTTGCTAATCAAGTTCAACTCAAGCGTTCGTCTAACTAATCAAGTTCAATTCAAGCGTTCGTCTTGCCGATCAAGTTCAACTCAAGCGTTTGTCGAGCTAATCAAGTTCAGCTCAAACGTCCGTCTAGCCAATCAAGTTCAGCTCAAGCGTTCGTCTTGCCAATTAAGTTCAGCTCAAGCGTTCGTCTTGCCAATCAAGTTCAGCTCAAGCGTTCGTCTTGCCAATCAAGTTCAGCTCAAGCGTTCGTCTTGCCAATCAAGTTCAGCTCAAGCGTTCGTCTTGCCAATCAAGTTCAGCTCAAGCGTTCGTCTTGCCAATCAAGTTCAGCTCAAGCTTTCGTCTAACCAATCAAAATCAGTTCAAGCGTTTGTCTAGCCAAACAAGTTCAGTACTAACTATCTGGAGTTGGTGTGTCGTCCGAAGAAGACAGTATGTTAAATATAATCCTGAACAGAGAGGTAATGATATAGTCAATAAGTATGGCGCATATATGCTATATATATATATATATATATATATATACAGGTAGTTCTACAAGTTCTAAAAATGAGCTTTTCAGAATTCGAATTTTTTCGCGCTTTCACCGCTATTGGAAACGGCAACTTTTCGAATGCTAGCAGTCAAAATATTATGGTGATTGGCCGTTGCGATTTCGTTTGATCGCTTTTCCCGTGCAACGTATCGGCGTGATTTTGAAAAATTGAGAAAAAAGAGTTTCGAGTGGTTATCAAGCGTTTTTATTTCAAAAGTTGGAATGCGACCCAAGTGAAAACTGAGTTAGACGAGGTGTACGGTGACTCTGCGCCATATTTTGCCACTGTTTCCAACTGGATTAATGAGTTAAAAAGAGGTCGCAGGAGCACCGAGGATGAACTACGTTCAGGACGCCCAAAAACGGCAACTGATGAGGAAAACGTGGAAAAAGTGCGGAAAATCGTTGCCGCAGATAAGCGAGTGAACATTAAGGAGATATCGGAGGCCTTGGGGATCAGTTTGGGTAGTGTGCATTTCATCCTGCACGAGAACTTGAAGATGAAAAAACTCAGAGCAAAATGAGTGCCGCATTTGCTCAACCAAGGCCAAACAGACGCGCGTGTTTCCGCTTCACAGCGAAATTTGGCCAAGATGTCGAAAAATCCGTCGGATTTTTGGCGCAGATTCGTGACCGTCGATGAAAGCTGGGTCCATCACTACACTTCCGAGACCCAAGAAGCATCTCGCCAATCGTGTGCACCTGGTGAAGGACCTCCGAAGAGGGTGCGGACAACGGCATCGGCCGGAAAGATGATGGCTACGGTTTTTTGGGACCAACGTGGAATAATTCCGGTCGACTACCTTGAGAGCGGTAAAACGATCACGGGAGAATATTATGCAAGACTGTTGGACTGCCTGAAGCAAGAGCTCATCGTGAAACGGCCCGCTTTGCAGAAGAAGGTTGTCCTGTTTCACCAGGACAATGCTCCCGCACACAAGTCGCGGCAAGCAACGGCAAAACTGGCCCAACTGAGGTTCGAACTTATTGAACAACCTTCCTATTCTCCAGACCTAGCCCCCTCTGATTATTTCCTCTTCAGACATTTGAAGAATCGTCTCGGTGGAAAGCGTTTTTCCAGCAATGAAAAGGTTACAACTGCTGTCAATGCCTATTTTCAGTCTAAAGACGCAGAATTACTCAAGAGGTATAAATGCTCTGAAATCTCGGTGGGAAAAGTGTATTGAGCTTCTCGAGGAGTATATCAAATAAGAAAAAACTAAAAACAAGGTTTGGAAAATTCTTGGTTTTCATTTTAAAAACTTGTGGAACTACCTGTATATATATATATATATATATATATATATATATATATATATATATATATATATATATATATATACAGATATTTATTAACTAGGGCAACTTAACGGTCTTATAGGAATATATACATACACATACGTAAGCAATGTTTCGTGTTCGTCTGTTGTTGTTCTAGTGTCTGCGGCGTTATGAATCTGGAATGAAGCTTTGTACAGACGCGAATCAAATGGGCCCGACGCTCTGGTAGAAGAGGTACGTTCTATTAGAAATGCAATTATTTGTAAGATATTAGATTCAAAGAGTTTATGCCGTCCACAAGGGCAAATATGGATATTGGAGTTATCTCGCTTATTTAGGTAACCTGAGTACACACAATATAGAGTACACGTAATAAGCCATGTATGACAGCAAATGTATTTTCATCCCATTTCAGCAAATTTCGCGTCAAACAGCCAACCCACGTCTAGCCAATCAAGTTTAATTCAAGCGTTCGTCTTGCCAATCAAGTCCAATTCAAGTGTTCGTCTTGCCAATCAAGTTCAATCTAAGCGTTCGTCTAGCCAATTAAGTTTAGCTTAAGCGTGCGACTTGCCAATCAAGTTCAGCTTAAGCGTTTGTCTAGCCAATCCAGTTCAGCTCAAACGTTCGTTCAGCCAATCAAGTTCAGCTCAAGCGTTCATCTAGCCAATCAAGTTCAGCTCAAGCCTTCGTCTAGCCAATCAAGTTCAGCTCAAACGTAAAGCCTCGTACGCACGCGAATTTATTAAGCCCGCCGCTATCGCGGATGAGGTACGTTTGATTAAAAATAGAGTTATTTGTAAGATATTCCATTTAGAAGGTTTATGCTATAAACAAAGGCAAATATATCATTTTATCTCGCTTAGTTAGTTAACCTGAGTTCACACATATTATCCCTTATACCATATATTTGTTAATCGTCAGATAATATACCACGTATGACAGGAGATGTATTTCCATTCCATTCCAGCAAATTTCGTGTGAAACAGCCAACCCACGTCTCCCGATATGGAAGTCAACAGCCTGCCCCTGCGTACAATAATTCGCTCTGCTCAAAAAATATCAAGAAAAAGCGCTCGTCTTGTCAACCAAGCCCAAGCGTTCGTTTTGCCGATTAAATTCACACGTTCTAACGCATTGCTATAAATTTAAATCACTGTTGAAATACTGTCATGGAAACAAAAGACGTTACCAGTCCTTAAAAGTCATACTCAGCAACACCATATGTATATATATCGGAATACAATAAACGCTATTTATACATTGTAAAATTACAGACTTTTCTTTTAATACTCTGTATATATACATATATATATATATATATATATATATATATATATATATATATATATATACATATATATATATATACATATATATATATATATATTTTTCAATTTCAATTTCAAACGTGGTTTATTCACGGAACTGCATTTCACAACGCTTAAGTTCTCGGTAAATAAAAATGGTTGAAAAAATATGAATCAAACAACAAAGCAGATAATTAATCTCGACAAAATCCAAGGAGTGCTTTGTATAAGCACTTTACACACAATAGTATTACAGTGGTTTATGATTTACACAAGAACTTCAAAGCAGCAATTGGTGCGTTTGTTAGAACGCCGAACACCACATGAGGCAACAAACTTGCAAATATAACACACAAACGAAGTAGTCCACTAGTACAGCATCAACACAACTTACAACAACTATGTTTAAAAACATGTGGATAAAACAATCAAAAACGAAGTGTGTCCTCATATACGAAGCACAACATTTGTAATACCAACTATACCTAGATCACACGCCTGGTTCCGACTGTGAAATTAACAGCCACTGCTTTAACTCGCGAGAGAAGAGGTGTTTCGTGGTGAGGCATCTTATGCGTTTAGGAATGCGGGTCCAGGTTTCAGGAAGGCGGTACGCAAGTGCGTGTTGACTAGACTTCAAGGATACAGAGGGCACTGCAAAAGTTGTTGCGCGCCTACCTGATGTTCGACTCATGGTAGGAACTAGTGCAAATGCAATCTCCATAGGCACAATACCACGCGAAATTTTGTACGCCAACATTGAAACCCGCAAGGAGTAAATGCTTTCTACCTTGAGTAGGTTAAAACGAATGAGCAAGTCACGGACCGAATCCCTTCGCCTTCTAGCAAAAATTGCTCTAATTGCATCATTCTGTATCACTTGTGCTCTTCGGAGAATTCCGTCGTAGCCACCTCCCCAGAGAAGGATTCCATAGCATAGAACTGGTAAGAACACGGCCTTGTACACCAGAAGTAAGCCCTCTGTGGGTACCCCAATCAATTTCATTTTACACAGCGTAGATATTACAGCATAGCACTTTGGTGCAATGTAATCCAGATGGGGATGCCATCTCATGTTTTCCTGGAGAACGAGCCCCAGGCACCTAGCGGTCTGCGAGAGCTTAATGCTCCGTGTCTTAAATATCTGGTTGTCAGATAATTCTAGAAGCCTCGGCGATGCACGAAAAACTATGAAATTGGTTTTATTAGCATTGACGACTAGTCCAAAAATGTTAAAAATGCTAATTATATTATCAACATTCAAAAGCGACTGCTGCAAGTCCATATCAAAGTTCCGATGATTCACTCCGAACAGTAGCGTAGTGTCATCAGCAAAAGCTATAGCTGAGCCAAGGTTTAGCTTCTGAATCCTTAATAGAATAAAATTCAGTAGAATAAGAAACATAAAAGGTCCGAGAACCGAGCCTTGAGGGGTACCGATATCGACCTGCTGCCATGAGGACTCTATTTGACCAGCTCGTACCACCTGTCTCCGTCCTGAGAGATAGGACCTAAGCCAGGCAACCGCCGGCGCAGAGCAACCCAGCTGAGCGAGCATTTGAAATAGAAGGGAATGATCAAGGCAATTGAAAGCCGCTGACACGTCGAGAAAGACTGCGAGACAAAACTTATGTAGCTCAACCGAGTCGGACACTCGCTGCCATAAGTGGGCCAACGCGAGGTCAGTCGACCTACCCCTGCGAAAGCCGAACTGGTTTGAGGAAAGGAAATGTATCGTCTCTAAATATCCATTTAGCCTAACCAGCACCAGTTTCTCAATGACCTTTGAGATATAATCCACGACCGAGATCGGCCTATAGTTGGCTGCGCGGTTTCGCTCACCCTTTTTCTTAAATAGAGGAAACACCGCCGTATCTTTCAAACGTGATGGAAAGCTGCCAGACTCAAACGAACGATTTATAATGACAGTCAGCGGACCTGCGATCGATGAAGCTGCTAACTTCAATAATTTAGCAGGTACACCGATGACACCTCGACTCCAGCTTGCTTTAAGACGGAGAAGGGTACCAAGAACCTCAGGAATAGAGACAGCAGAGAGTGAGAATACATTGTCATTTTTTTCCCATACCTCGTCAAGCACGGTGGCCATGTCTCTGTTCTTTTCGAGGTGAGCGACCGTGGTATTACCTAGCGTGGCAAAGTGACGGTTTAGCTCGTCTGCAATTTTTACTGGATCATCTAATGTTTCATCCTCGGCAACTAGTAACGCGGACGGTAATTCTACTGGATCATGTCGCCTACCACAGAGTCCATTGATAAATTTCCAGAGTTTAGAGGAATCATCACGCAAGAAAGCAAAGCGATTTCGGTAAAATGCTGTCCTCGCAGCGCGAATTGCATTGAGGTAGCGGCGACGACTGTTTAAATAGGAAGCTTTCGAATCTACCGAATTTATCTTGCGATGTCTGCGGTACAACTTATTAACTATACGGCGCAGCCGCCGTAAACCTGGAGAAAAGGAAAATTGACTCACCTTGGACGAACTATTAGGAGCAGAAACGTCTACCAGATCAAAGGTTTTTTCATATACATGAAGCAGGATTCTACTGAAAGCGTTAAATGCCGAATTTACGTCTGCTGCATCATAAACTGCTAACCACGAGACATCTTGCAACCGATAGAGGAACGTATCAATCTTAGCCCTGTTGTGACTTCGGCTTAGGGTTGAGGCCAGCTCGGCCAACGGTTTGGCAGCCACCGAGTTTTCGGACAAAGATATTAAAACCGGGTAGTGATCAGAGAAAAGCAGAGTACCGAGAACCGCCGGCTGGACAGTAGTAAATTTTGAGCAATTGGAAATAGCAATATGGTCTATGCACGTACCAGATGCAGGTCTGGTTATGCGCTCCACTACCAGGGAGAAGTCTCTAGCGGAAAAGAATGAAGTATAATCAATAGGCTGCGGGACCGAAAGGAGGTTGACATTAGCATCGCCCATGACAATGACAGGGGTAGAGGTACAAGTTGGCAACATATCGTCTAGGGTATTCAGAAGCGTGTCTTTACAAGATACATGGTTAGAATAAAACCCCACAATAAAACATTCAGGACCGTCCTGTTTCTTTAAATGCAGACGTACCGCCTGAACATTGCCGTCAGGACTACAAACACAGCGCGATGATAAGATATTGCAGGTAGAGCGCACATAGATGCCGACACCACCACCTAATCTCTCCAAGCCTCTACCCGACGCAACTAATTTAAAACCACTTATAGAGTGAGACGCCAGATCGCAATCCTTTAGCCATGTTTCACTAACCACTGCCGCATCAAATATGGCTCCCTCTTCCTCTAAAAAATTATGTAATAACTCCAGATGACCGGATTTTTTTATCCCTCCAGTCCCCGCATTTAGGTGGATAAAAGCTAAGCTACTGGGTCCAAGTCTAACGTCATCCAAGAGTTGGCATGCCTTTACATTTGGCGTAATGTTTTGATTAATATAATTTATACAATGCATTAGTAAAAATAGATGGCTGTGAGAACATCAAGATGACTAAAATCAGTATTAAAAATCTTAGGATAGCATCGAGAGAGTTGACAACAACGGTGAGAGAACCTCAATCAGCTTTTTTAGACGTATTGCAGCTTTCGGGGAAACAATACTTAAAACCTTCGTGATGTGCCTCAAGGATGAGATTATGTTGGAGTTACGTCCCTTTAGTTTACTAGTGGCAGAGGTGCGCGATGACTTCCATGGACGGGGCTTGCGAAGAGTATTTGTAGCCAATTTTTCCACGGTGCGAATCTGCTTCTTAGGGAGTGATGTTGATCGCGGTAGATTTACACGAATCTCGGGGCCAGACGAGGTTTCTACTACTAGTGATCTCACAACAGCAGCATAGGTAGGTGGAGATGATGTGGATTCTTCAGTCGAGGAATTTGGAGGGTCTGAGGAGTCGGATGCAACAGCCTGCTGCGACGCGTCGACCACCTTGACTTGTGTTGCCTCAGGATGCTCTGATCCAACCTGTTGCAACAAGCGACACTCCATCAGTGCCTTGCGCTTCTCAATTTCGCATAGTCGGATAGGGCAGGACATCGAAGACGACGCATGGGGACCCCTGCAGTTTACGCATTTTGCCTGTTGTTTACAATTTAGCGCGAGATGGCCAGTTTGACCACATTTTTTACATGAAACTTCATTACGGCAATATTTCGCAATATGACCTAGCCTCAAACACTTGTAGCATGATACAGGGGTTCCCGCATACATAGTTACTTTATGTGACCTAAAAGCAAGAAACACGTCAGTCGGCGGAACTCTATTAAATTGGAGTATGACCCTGTCTGTAGGGATCGATGTTGCGGTGGATCCTATTTTCTTGATGATGTTTTCTCTTCTCGCCGAGACGACACCAACCTCCTTAAGGGCAGACTGAATGTCTTCATCAGTAAAACCTTTGTCCACTCCATTTATTCTGGCGCGATATGCACCTAGATCGTTGCATTTAGCTACCACCGGAATGTCGAGGAGAGTCGATAATTGCACCGCGGCATTTGCTTCGTCAATGGTATTAAACCAGACGTAAATGATGCCCGCTTTCGATTCCAGCTTAGCAAGCGGGTAGAGTCTATGCAATTCACTGCACAATAAGAGTAGACTATCATTGAACGGCTCACTTATAGAAGCAGTCGTCCCATTGATTGTTTTGTCGCTTCTTCGCGCAATAACTACACGAAACAGACCCTTTGGCTGACTGGACGATTTAGACCGGATGGCGCCAATTTGTTCTTTCAGCTTTTGGAGACGCTTGGTAGTGCTTTTTGAGACTACTACCTTCCAATCATCATTCGCATCGGTTGCGTCAGTCTTGTCAGCGCAGTCAGTTTCATCGTTGCCGTTCGTAGAAACATTAATTTCTGCAGGCGGTACATTCTCTGAAATGTCTTCCACGACTATCGGCACAGACTCCGTTTGATTTTCACCAGCTGGCGCCGCTTTCGATGCCGTCACCTTCATGTTAGCTAACGCAGCTAACTTCGCTTTTCTGTCTTTCGATTCGGCCGTAGTCTTGAGTGTACAACTCAAACCGGCCCTTCCCCTCTTCTCAACCACTATCTTCCCGTTAACCATTGTTAACGTGGAAAACAATGCTTTCCTGCAGACCACCGAAGTAGTCGGCCACTATATGCAGCCAGTGACTCTAAACGATTGTATGCAGGTAGCTGACTGCTGATGACTAGTGATGACTAGATACGACAGAGCGCGCAGAGCAACTGTTCGACAGTGAAGTAAAACAACCGCCCCGAGTCAAAATAGCACCAAAACGTTCAGCACGCAGTCCATTGTCACGATCAAAAACGTCAAAAAAGAAGCATACACTATGCTCCGGGCCTCAGCATCGGGCCTGATGTGGGTAGGCACGACTGAAGGCTCGCCCCATGCACAACACGGCACGAAGCAAGACACAAGTAACACAAAATCACCAAACTCAGACAGAGCTCACCGCACTCGATGCGTTCCTGGCGAAAGCCAGTAGCAGATATATATATACATATATATATAGTGCTAGGTTTTGAGGTGATTTCAGGTCAGGGATATTTCTCGCGGGTTGTAGACAAGTTCCAAAAAGCCAAGATAGATCAATCCAACTTTTGCTCTCTACCTTCTTCATACTCTGTTCTGATCCTTCATGAAGAATATCCTTTGGTCCCGGTATTACATTCTGGGTGCACATTCAATATAAGAGTCCTTTCCGGACACTCACCATATACATAATTTTTAAAGACATACTGTACTGGCTTCAAGATGAATGGCAAGTAAATATTTACCGCATTCGTATCTAGTATAGCAGCTGTCAATAAAGGACTTCTAGGTCTTTAAGTTATGTAATACTCATATAGCCATGACATGTGGATATTAGTAGTGGACTATCATTTGAAGGCTTTAAGAGAGTTCATTTGTTTTAGGTGATTAGGGAGCGAGTTTCACAACAATGAAATTTGAAGTGCTTCAGGTTGTAATCATTCCCTTATGGGTATACGGGGAATGCTTAGGGGGGAACGAGATTCTCTTAGGCACGGCGGCCGTCTCCTAACTGCATCTTAGCTAATAAGTAACTAAAATTGGCAGCAGGTCATACTGCTGTAGAAAGCAGTAAATATTCTGAATTAGAAAATAGATTCATTTGTGCGGCTGTGGTAGTGAGGCCGCTGAGATTCATCACTAGGGACTTCTTTCTTAAGTTATTTCCCATCTAAACGCACCCAACAGATAAACTCTAGACCCGCTAGCTAGGAGCGATGCAGTTTAAGAGAATAAGAGAGAGGAAGAGCAAAATGCGTTAACAGCGTACGAAATCAGTTCTCGGAATTACTTGCAGACAAAAGTCAGGATGTTTCCATTTTATTAGCGGTAATAGGCAGTTCTCAATCGCTGGCCATTCACGTGGCGGTTGCATTATGTCAGCGCTATTGTAAATGTGGTGCCAGTTTTTACCTGCGGTTATCGCTAATCTTAGAAAAATTAAGAGTAAGCAAACTCCGCACGCTGAACGGGCTAAAGCTTCCCGTAACCACTAGATATGGAAACAGAATAGTGCGAGTATTTGAGACAAGATCGTTGTTAACAAAGGAACTACACACACAACGGGATTTGCATACACCAAGGGCTTTGGTAGAGTAGAGAAAAATTTGGGAAATAAATATAAACGGGACTGATATAGGGACCTATGATACCTGAAAGGCAACGCCTAGAGGGAAGCAGCGTTTAAGGATAGACATTTGATGGCCGCGTTTGCAGGGCACATAATTTACCGTGTTCTCTGACGGCGAGCATCTTTCACAAGCTAAGGGAGGAATTCTAATGCACGAGATACGAGACCAAGTGCGACAGATGATAGCATGAGGCGAGATGTCCCGCCGTCGAAATCACAGCTCATAAACTCTCGAGGACTAGCAAGACGACGTGTCATTTTTAAAAGAGGGCGGAAGAGCATTTTCATATATTTGGCAACACAATTTTAACTGTAATACATGAAATAAAATAATATCTGAGAGCTGTTTTTTTCTAAAACCATTATGAAATGAATTCATACATAGAGTTTATTTGTTTAATGCCTCTTGGCATTCCGAAGAAGTGTGTTATCAGGTAAACAATCTGTCAGGCTTAATAGAGGCTAATTCACCTTATCTCTGTTTCGTTATTTCCACCTTGCGCGTTTTATGCAGCCAGCTGTCGAAGACTTGGAAAAAGATGGCAAACTTCGGCGTGATATAAGCCCTCGAACTCCATATGTGGTAAATATGTGTCGTTGCTATATAAATAGACCGAGCAGCATGGCTTAAGAACCAATCCGTTTGTATATATACAGAGTGTTTCGTCTAAATTGGCGCGTACTTTATCGTCCATATTTGAGTCCGTACCGTAAATGCAACCAAATACTTAGATGCCGTAAATAAGTCAACGGGGAAAAGCCCTGAAGAATATTCTTATACAACATGACCCCGCTCACGCTAATCACTTTTTTACTTCGGAATCCAAAGCGCAAGTCCATATCAAAATGTCCCTATTTAATTGTTGAACCCTTTGTTAGTAGCGGCAGTGAGCAAGTCTACGGTTTTACAACGGTTTGTAGAACAAACCCGCGTAAGTTTTTTCGGTCTGTAGTTTACAGAGCACGCAACTAAATTTATTTTGTAATGGTTTTGCCCTTCTGAAGAAGGTACGGTGGTATAACGTCTCCTTCAATGGACACCACACTCAGAACGGGAGTAAATCAGCCGAGATACTTGATTTTGTTTCTGAGAAGAAACGAGTCTGCTTCGTGCTTACGAGACAAATGACATCGAGCAAGTCTATTAGCTTTTGCGGCCTCAGAGAATATTTGCCCGACTTCTATGCCATAGGAATTATACCTGAGGTCCCCGTGAACAATGCTTCACATGGTCATTATGACCACATCAAATTCACTCTTAAAATACTTGATCGAGATCGAAATGTTCTTAACATTTTGCAGTTGTTTGCTGTGTGGAAACCTAGCGCTGTCGCTTCTTTAACCGTGTAATCGGCTATGATCGGCTGAACTGTTTGTAGACCGAAGAGAGAGGGCTCGAACAATAGATTTTTATGGAAGGTTTCGGGAATGCAAGATGCAGATGGGACTCACAAACCCATTAAACTCGTATTCCTCCCCCCCCTCAGGCTCGATATAATTTTGGCATTACCTCGAAGCAGGGAGAGCCATCTCTGCCGATTCCCTTCACTCAGCTTTATCCCTGTCTACCGTTCCGCATGTTTATCTGCGGTTGGAAAGGGGAACTCTGCCATTCTGTAAGCCGTCCTGTGAGATAGCATCGACCCCAAGAAATTCGCTTAAGTTTTTTCTGTCTGGCCGTTTCTTAAGTCTCCAAACGGCGTCCCTCGCTTTCCTGAGAGCATCACACCGCGGAACAGTATGATCCACATCACCCGCCTTTCGTTACACAGTCAGACACACAAAGCTGCCGCTAATAGCCTTCTTAATTTTTGACATGTAGCTTCGCGACTGGCCACGTTCGGTCAGAACTTGAGTCGTCTTGTAGGAAAGTACCCCTTGTTGGCGGGGAGGCGGTGACCACACCCTCATGTCCGGTACCAGTCTCTTGGTCCCGTTCCCTGTGATCATAGCGAGTCTTACCTGCAATATAGTGGCCGGCATTGTAGCGCCCCTAGCTCTGGTGAGATTCAGATATTTACCTGAATAAATATTACTTGTTTCAGCCGCTAGCCGCTGGTTGTTATAAGTATGTTGGTTGAGACCAAGAGGGCTTTAGTCAAGACCGTCCAATACGGTGGGCTTACCGTCATTGGCAGCAATCGTTGGGTCGACTTTAGTGCTTCTCTATTTTTCTCTATTTACAACAGTCTGCTAGATGCTAGACGTCTTCTTCACTTCGCGGATAATCGTTTCCGCCGCAAAGTGCGCGTTGAGGTTTTCTCGAACGGTCCGCAACGTGTCAGCAAAGGTTTTGCCGTGGCCGACCTTGACTAGTAGTAGGGGGAAACGACGAAGTATACCTCCTCACCTGGTCTGCATCGTCTCCTCTTATCTGAGTGATCGCCACCTAATGACACATCAGGGCACTTTTAGAATCACCGCTGGGGTTCCACAGGGATCTAACTCGGACCAACCCTGTGGAATATGTCATATTATGATGTTTTGCGTCTGTTAAACCTTCGGCTCGGGGCGCCATATATATAAAAGCGCGCCAGGAGACCATACTTGGGGTCATAGTAAATAGGTCCCGGTGGGTGGCACAGAACAACTTCCAGCTGGCTCCAGAAAAAACTGAAGCAATCTACCTGACAGGACGCAAACGCACCCGCGGTCTTCGCTTGTCATTGGACGGCCACGCTGCCACGGGGGTCACTTTTGGTTCCGGCCTCACGGGCTGTCTTCACATCTTAGCCATATTTAAAAAAATGAATACAAACGCCAGGGCAATGGCTAAAATCCTGCCTCTGTCGGGGGGCGCCGATCTGGAGAAGAGAATATTGTTAACATTGGCGGCGAAATCCACGGCACTGTACGCGGGGTCAATGTGCGCTGATATGGCTCTCCGCACGACCAGCAACAGGCAGCTGCTCAGGTCGGTTCAAGGATCAATTGCTATACGGACCAGCAGAGTGTACAGAACCGTCAGCATAGAGGCTACGCTACACAATGCTCTTAAAAGCTCTTCTGTGACGGGACAGACATACTGAGTACAACCGGGCTGGGGAGGCGCGTGCGGCCTGGACCTGCCACCTCGTCAAGGATCTACATGAATTGTATAACGACCCCGGTCAAGGCTCGTTATTATTCTACGCCACAAAAACTGTCACGGGACACGGCCTATTCCAAACATACATGATGAGGATAGGCAGGTCCCACTCAGACATCTGTGTCTTGTGCACAACCGGGGTATCTGACGACGTAGGCCACACGGTCGCGGACTTCCATATATATACTAGCTGGAGCTGACACTAAATGAATTGTTACATCGATGTCGACATCCAGCCGTGGAGAGAAGCAGCGTCATACATAGACCGGAGCATCAGAGAAAAAACTCGTCTGGAAAAAGAAAGGCGCGCTTCTCTTGCTTGAATAGATTGCAAGAAATCTCGAAAGCCCTGCCGGACATGTAGAGCGGACGACTACCCCCTTACAGTACCGGAATGACTCTTATCGGCTTCGGACGAATGCCGGAGAGTTCCCGTCATTAATTACTGAGAGTTTCGAGTTGGCCAGCCAGTCCAGTAGAGGTGGGAGCGCGGGAACCCCATAGGGCCTATTAACGTCACCTGTCAGGAGTTGCCGGTTGGGGTTAGGGGAAGTAATGAGATCAGTGGGAGGTGTGAGATAGTCGCTCAAGTTCTCTAGTAGGTGGTTTGGTGAAAAGTAGCAGGAAATAATATATAAGCCGCTGGCTAGGTGAATCCATGTGCTTCCAGAACGAGCCTCTTTGCCCGAAACGGAGACCTTCGGGTCCCGTCCATCATATTGCTGTGTCTGCGGCAGGATCAGCAGAATGGTTTGCTCGTGTTGACGCAATATTGTGATTGGGCTCTGACATGAGGCATAAGGCCACCTGGCTCTCCTGCACGTATACTTCCTAAGTATCGTGAGGGGCCCGGCAACGGTTTAGGTTTATTTGTAGTATTTTTATTTTAATAGCTTAGCTTTTCTAAATGTGAGGGTTAGGTAATCTTAAAGGGTAACCCAATGTCATCGTTGAGTCCCACACTATTTACGCGTTTCTTCACGCCCAGACACTGACATCTGCGCTGGGTGTGCATAAAGCATTTTTCCGAACTTAAAAAAAAGCCCCCAGCCTTTACTTGGCTCTGCCGTTTGCTTTTCTGTTTAAGCCACGCGTGGCATCTACTTTTCGCAGCAGCTCCCACTCCCGGTTTTCCCAGCATTTTTGCTTTTCTTCTTTTTGTTCCCTTTGCGGCATTTTCATCTTTATCAAAACGTCCGTACTACCGGAAAAATTCCTTACGTATTCTCATGGCATTTTCGGCTGCTTTACACCGGTTGCCAAACTAAGGTCTTTTTATTCGTTCTTGGCATGGAATCATTGCACTTTTGATCAGAGTTGGCAGTATACGCTTGGGTCCCCTTAAGATTCCACCATCAAATTTTGTTTCTGTCCCCAGCCTACAACTGTTCTCTTCATTTATGCTACTAACCTTTAACGCCATCCCCACTTCTCCCCGAAATGACATAGTTTCTTCCAGAAACATTAGATCGTCAACGTTTCGGTCTCTAACAATACATGTTGATTGCCCGTTGCTTTTACTTCAGGCGTAACATATACTGTATTTTTATTGATCGTCGTCTGATGACCTCGTTAAGTTCTCGAAAAACTAACAGCAAATTTTAAGTTCTGTAGCAAAGCGCCTGCAACGCGGCGTGAGGGCAGACTTTAGATTAACTACTTTTTGCACCGCGATTATACACATCACAGTCGCCATTTGACACCATGTTTTCTCTTGCATGCACATATATGTATGTATATATATATATATATATATATATATATATATATATATATATATATATATATATATATATATATATATATATATATATATATATATATATTTGTGCCTTCCTAATACAGTGCATATACTTACTGACAGGATTGCGACCCCAGGATAATGTCCAGATAACCATTGTTTTAATTGAAAAAAACATTAGGAAAATAAAGCGGTTGTCCAAGTTAATTATTTTGAGCCTTTTATTATATACGTATGCATACTTATATATATATATATATATATGTATATATATATATATATATATATATATATATATATATATATATATATATATATACATTATTTTTTACTGAAGGGAAAATATCATGAACACCCGGCTATTGCTGCACAATTAGTGTAAAAACAGAGGTAAATATATATATATATATATATATATATATATATATATATATTACACGGCCGACTTTCCCGTTCCTGGGGGTGCCTTTGGAATTACGTTTGATGTAATCTTTTTAGATGGCTAAAAGTTGCTATATTTATTAAAATGACATTTAAGTGTTACAGCAAGATGTTATTAACTATCAACACTAGGGCTTGTGGGGAGCGCTACCAGTCGAGCTTATCCTCGAGGCAGCCCCTCATTGTGCCCATTATTGCTGCCGCATAGCCGCGTTAAACTGCCAGCGATAGTCGCTGAAGTAGAAACTCAAGTGCTCTTTTTTCCCCTGTCGCCAGTTCAATTTGTTTGCCAATCTTCTGTAAAAGCGACCATGCCTCAGGGCCGGGCCTCCCGAGTGTCTCGAATACTAGCGGCACGAAAATGAACTCGTTGGCGAGCTGGGCATATTTGTTGGTCTTTAGACGCTCAGCTTTGCGTGCAGACCATTTTGCTTCGCACGAGACACGGGGCCTGCATCGTTTGCAGGTATCGTCGATAACGATAACGTCTTCCACCGTACGCTCTATACATGCATACGCACACAGCATTGGATTTACTTGGACACTTAAGGAGACGCAAAGATTTTCGCTTAAAGTTTGTCATCTGACCTACCTGACCACTAACTGACGGCTAAAAGCCGTCTAGTAGGGACTAACTAAGACTCTCTTTCCAGCGTTGATGTCTGCGGCGCGCGAGTTAAGCGTGCCGCGGGGACCTTCGCGCGCCAATAGAAAGTTGTACAGATGTACAAACTCCCAATAGTAACATTCCCGAGGTCGCTTTTGTTGGCGCAGGAGGCAAGGCATACGCTATAGATTGTGTGGCAACGAGTACTTATTGTCATACTATCGTGGCCCATTCGAGGGCTGTTAAGGCTAACTGAAAGTACGGGGGAGGTGTGCTGCACACCGAACCCGGACATGTCGAGGTTCCGTGCGCCTGTTGGAGTGAAGTCGCCGTTTCTCTTGATGTAGTGGACGGCTGCATGAGCCGCTCGGCGCTGGATTTGCTACGGACGACAGGGCAGGATTGATGTCAAGCTCCAAGCCCCTCAATCAAAATCCGTCGTCCATCCGGATCCAGATCGTACGCTGGAGTTTGAAGTGGACTTTCTTTTGCGTGGCCTGAATCGAGGAGTCATTCCGTCCGGATCTCGCTTGGGCGTTCCGAGTCTCGTGAGCGCCACGAGGACAGCATGGCCCTCCGATGTTAGATGGCCGCCATGTTATCGCGGCGACGATCTTATAGCAAACATATTTTTGTGATATATATATATATATATATATATATATATATATATCAAAAACGAGCACATATGTTTTTTAAACAATATATATGGTTTTATTTCATTTTGAAGTTACAGTGGAATATGAATATCCAAGCTACTCTTGGGCTTGTGAGGGGTGCTACCAATCGAGCTTATTCTCGAGGCAGCCCCTCATTGTGCCCATAATTGCTGCCGCATTGCCGCGCTGAACCGCCAGAGATAGCCGCTGGAGTAGAAAGTCGAAAGCTCTTTTGTCCCCCGTCGTGAGTTCAATTCGTTTGCCAATCTTCTGTAAAAGTGACCATGCCTCAGGGCCAGGTCCCCCTAGTGTCTCCAATACTAGTGGCACAAAAATGAACTAGTCGGTGAGCCGTGCGTATTTGTTGGTCTTTAGACCTTCAGCCTTGCGTGCTGCGGAGCCAGCGGCTGATGCGCTGGCCTCCATGTTCGAGGGGGCGAGCGTGTCGGTGACTGTAGCATCCCAAATAAGCGCCTTTCCCCTTTCAAAAGGGATAAGGGTGAGACCGTCAGGCCTCTTTCCGTCGCTTCTCAGGAGGCCGGTTGGCTCTCGAATACATGGCAGTAGAGCTGACCTTAAGGCCCGGGCGGTAATCTCGTTAATCTCCCTATGACGGCTTTGACGTCCTTCGCTTCTGTTGCAGGATAGCCCGTGGGTTCCCCAAATGTCCACTTGTGCTCCGCACGGACACCGGTGTTCCTCCGTTAGTCTTGTTCCCAACCTCAAGCCGATGCACAGACGAAAACTTTCGTGATCAAGTAAAGTGCCAAGGTTTGAGGAAGGGATGGCTTGGAGCCATTTGCTAGCCCCTTTTTGGACAACCGCCTGTAGTCGGGCTTTGTCTGCCGTGGACAGTGCATCGGACAGTAAACGAAGATATTTCTTGGATACTATGAGATCGTCATAGGACCTCTGCAGGTGTTTGTTTGCCTCTGGGAGTAGGCCTGCGAGGTTCTCAAATCTTGTATCAGCAGCTTTTTTGGCATCCTGGAAAGCCTGCAGGGCTATGGCCGGGCTGATGTGCTGGACTGTAGCTTCTGAGGCGTGTAATGAAGCAACGTGGCAGCTGGCTCCCATATCTGCTGCAGAGCGGATTCCCAAACCTCCGAGTCTAAGAGGAAGGGTGGCTTGAGCCCAGTTGTTGTCGGCCAAGTTTAGATTGAGGAGGTCGCTAAGGCTGGTCCTAAGGCTATTGTCTAACTCCCTCAGCAGGTCCTGGTTTGCTCCGATGTCCGTGCTGCGGAGGATGTGGACAATTCTCGAATGAGCCCGAGTTAAACTATATGTTGCAAAGACCTGTGGAGAAAAGCTACCAGAGCTATCTCCGATAGGACGAAGCAACCCTAGAGCCCCCCCCCAAGGAACGGAGAGTAGAGCTTGTTGACACGCTTCTGTCGATAGGTTGAGGTTCAACAGCGCCTCTACTGTAGTTGGCACGCTGTCGTTAAATCGCTCAAGGAGTCCCAAAGCAAGCAAGCAGCCTGCACCTCGGAACAGATGATTGAGACGAAGGGCCGAAAATGGGAAGCTCAGAAGAAAAAGGCCCCGGTGAGATCTTACCAATTAAATGATTGACATCGCATGCTCTAGTTTTTCCGGCCACCTTTTAAATGCTGCCGAAACTCTCTGCGGGAATAAGGAAACGCCTAGCAATTATAGATCCGTGTCAGTGGTCCTGCACCCTGGGAGAGCCCCCAGCACTTCGGAATCAGTAGCCCCTCCTACGACATGGACCTCATACTATGCAGAACACACACACATATATATATATATATATATATATATATATATATTTTAATCAATCACTAACGGTGGGAGCATAACAATTGGGTCCCTGCGACCATGTGCACCTCTACGAAGGATCCAATATAGATACCTATATATATCAGTGGCCGTGGCGACCGCCCGCAGGGTTTCTGTTAGCGCGGCGCCAACTGTGGGTTTTATTGATTTGGAGCTGATCTTAAATTTCGATACCTCTCGTAGGACAACTTAATTAACTTGGGAAACTGGGTGTCGGAGGCCGGCGTGATTGTTGCCTGAAAAATCGCATGGGGGTATTTACACGTCACATGTAGCTTGAATCCTCGTTGACTGGAGAGCTTATTATGCACGAAGCAGGCATTACTCAAGGTGGTTCAAGGCCAGCCGCCGTTGGTATAGATGGCGTGCTGGTGCCCGGACGGTGGCTGTACTTGTAGTAGCTCATAATTGCGATGGTTATTTAAAACGTGCGGCACATGAAATTGTCGCGTGGGAGGATACCTACGTATATATATAGCGCATCTGATTCAAAATATATTCCATAAGGAATGGTAAATAAAACGCATATATATATATATATATATATATATATATATATATATATATATATATATATATATATATATATAGAGAGAGAGAGAGAGAGACTCACGACTTCTCAGAGACCATGTTCCATTGGAAAAAATATTTGCCCTTACGCGCTCTACAATTCTTTATATCGCTTCCGATTTTTTTCTGTCACACCCTGTATATATTGTTTTTACTCGTCTCGATCGTGACGTTTTCTGGTGGTAAACAGTTTAGGGCGGAATCTGAGCTGTCGGCAATTGAGTTGTTGCCTTGATTGTTCATGACGATCCCTAAGTTGTTCGAATGTGCATTTCTTTGTAATTGGGGCCCATATGCTCACTGGGCGGTAGTTTTTTTGGCGTGTCTGTCATCAGATTTAAAAAATGAGATAACGCGACATAATTTAGGCGCTTTGGGATGTTTAGCGGCCGCAATTGACAAATTAATCAGATTTGATCTGTTCTCGCTGGCTACATCGGTTGCTCTTTGCAATACCTAGGATGGAATTTGCTCAGGTGCAACTAAGCAAATCTCTGTTTTATGTAGAAGAGGCGCGATCCTTAGAGTATGGACATGGACCAGCTGAAGTAAGACGTTTGCTGCTCCACAAGGAAAGTTCTCTGGTATTACATATATATCAGAGCATTCCGTGTCGGCTGTTACACACTTCGAGAAATATTGATTAAACACGTTTGCCAGTGTAATTGTATTGGACACCATAATATTTCCTACTTTAAGCTTCACGCATTTTTGTCCCGGTATGCCACTTAGAACAGGTTTAATGGCATTCCAGTAATTTCTTCTATTCGGAACGTTCTCCCGCACCAGTTCCCTATTAAAATCAAAGGTACACTTTCTAAAAAGAGCGGTCATTTTGTTTCCTAGCTCCCTAACTAAACTTCGCTTTGCAGCATTCTCTGGATCGGCTTTCCTAGATGGCCCGAGATTAATTTCTAGTTCGTGCTTTTTGCTGTTAACAGACGCTATTACTCGTATATTAAAGCACTCAAATGCTTCATCGGTGCCATCTACAGCGTACAGATCATAGCAGTTAGACTCATTCACACTATCTGATCATAGTTATATTTCGATTTACGTGTGATGTTGGTGACAGATCGAGTGGCCGATATTGAGCTGAACGATGGCCTGGTGGTCGTAACTGAGCTGCGTTGAGTGACAACTTCGGGACTTACATAGGATAAAATGTTGTTGACACAATTGGCGCTGTAGGTGGAGCGGTTCTTTCCACTACGGCGACTTGCGTCGGCACACCGACAAACTCGTTAAAATTAAATGAGCATTTCTTGGAGATCACGAGAGTTCTTAATCATTGCAAAAGACATCGATACTACTGTCCCCAAGGTGAAGCATAATCTGATAATCTTTGAAAGCATATTTTCTAATCCATTCATTAAATCGGCTGCTTTGTCAGACGACTGGCGATAGAATACGCCAATCAAAAGAGATTTTCCCTCTACCAGAACACTTCTTTTTACATCTACACTCTGACGGAAAAAGAAGAGGTGCCACTGTGACTTGAGCACGTTCGCATTACAGCGTATTGCCAGAAACAATGAAGCACCACATTTAAATCAGGTTATATCTACAGCCTCATTTATATGCTGTTATTTGTGGTTCGGCCGGTCTATTCAATGTCATCACCAGGCAACATGCGTAAACTGCAGGGATCCCACGCGTCGTCTTCGGCGTTTTGTCCTATTCGCAAAATAGAAACACGCGAAGCCCTGATAAAGTGTCGCTTGTTTTAACAGTCCAGATTTGAGAATTTTGAAGCAATACAAATAAAAATAATCGACTCGTCGCAACTGGCTGCTACACCCGACTTCTCATCCGCTCCAAATTCATCGCCTGGATTATCCACTTCATCGCCACCTAGATGTGCTGCTATATGAGAGCACTAGTCTGGTCCTGGCGTTCGCGCAAATCTACCGGGATCAATATCTTTCTCTAAAAAGTCGATTCGCACCGTGGGGAAATTTGCTACGAGCATTCTTTGCAAGTCATTTCCGGTGAAATCATCGCGCACCTCTGCCACTCGTAAATTGAGAGGACGTAAGTCTAACATAATCTCATCTTTGAAGCACATCACGATGGTTTTGAGATTGTATCTTATATATTATAAAAAAAGGGAATTATGATGCCATAAAGCCGAACCTCGACCTCACAAACTGGACCAGATTTTGCTTCTCTGTGGACTCGATTTACACCGTATTTATTGAGTACGTGCACTTTTTAATCAACTAGATGTACCCCAGCGAGCCTGAATATCGTAAATTGACGGACGTGTGCGTGCACTTTGAGCAGCTCTCGATCGTGAGGTCAATGAGGAAAACATTTACCAGCTTCAGGAAAACTCAACAAAGCATGCATTCAAGTTCAATTATGCGTCGATGGTTTACTAGCTTCCGATGATTACGAAACAGCAAAATTAATCAAAAACACATTTGTGCAAACCTATCCATCGTACGATAAACTACGTCTGCGAGATTCAGGTGTTACGCATGCTCCGGATGGCTATATCGACTTAATGGTTGTGAATGATGTTGACGTCACATCAGAATACCTGTTGGAGCACTTCAGGGGCCTGAAATCCAAGAAAAGCGATACTCCAGATGGGGTGCCATTAATCGCAAGCAGCTAAGAATCTCGCACATGTCACCCCTACAAGCTTGATATTTTGTCGAACGCTTCAAGATTCGATCGGACGACATAGGTCAGATCCCAAGAAAAGGCAACCGATTTGATGATACTCTTCCTGAGAAGGCTAGAACCACCTCTGTTGCCTTCAAGGAACCATTCTTGGGCCACAAATGTTTTTCCTTTACATCTGTGCGCTAAAGTATATAATTTCTTTATGCACTAACGAAACGTTGAAAACGTGCACTATAAGATATGTACGGATGATGTTAAAATATACGGAAAAGCGGACTCAGCCAGGGACTGCCAAAAACTGCATTATACGGTAAATGAGCTCTACATGTGGTTCGTCTCGCTCGATATGAAACTATCGGTGGCAAAGTGCGCTGTACTTGTCGCGAAAACGCAGAGTACAATTACACGATCGATAGCCATCCTCTTGCTTCAAAAAACTGATTAGAGACCTTAGTGTTATCTCGTACATATTGAGAAAGGTCATACCAAACTAATTTTAAAGATGTTCAACATCATTCATACGACGACGCGTCGTCAGAAGGATATTCTTTCAAAGTGTGTAGCGACAAAACGAACTCTGAACCATAGGTTCTCATGGAGAGTAACCCGCCAACTCCATGAAAACTTGATGGTAACAGTCTAAACATTTTCTTGAGTAAAGCGTATTATTAACACACACATATATATATATATATATATATATATATATATATATATATATATATATATATATATATATATATATATATATATATATATATATATATATATATATATATATATATACGATATTAAACCCAAAAATCATAGGCCACAATAAGGCTACGCCTTGTTGGTGATCATTACATGATCTATTAAAATGATTTGACGAGACTCGAGACGTATTTCTTCAGAAAGTGGAACAGAATTTCCCAAATGTGTAACCACTAGTCTAGCAAAGTAGCAGATGTCTCTCACGGTTATTTTATGATACGATGGCGCCTATCTACTCCGTGAAACAGGGTTCAGAAGGAATATTCTATAAGTTCCGCACTGTTTCTTGGTAAATCAGACTGTACATTTCAGATACAATGCCTGTTCCACGTCTGAACGTATTTAGAGAACACAACACTCGGTTAATATCGTGGCGTTGGATATACGCTAAATGAAGAATCTTCAACAGCAAGTAAACCGATCACTAAGTAGGGCGAAGTGCTTATTCTGGACGTTTAAACGTTTGTGGTCATTTGCACGCGAAGTGCGAAAACTAGACACGTTCAGTCGTGTTGCTTCCGCTGACTTACAACCCTGAACGCCGGCGTCCTTTCAAACATCCTAATAGGTGGTTTTAGCAAAAGTGGCCGCAAAATCCGCTTGCAGGATTGCCGTGTTCACACAAATGGCACGTCAGACCGCATCAACCCACCTCGCACGCGCTCTCACGAAAATGCGTCCACTCAACATGTCCTCAGTGGCATACACAAGCACGTGCTAATATATATATATATATATATATATATATAACAGCGCATAGCCAAACATAGACAAAGATCTATCCCATTCATTTGTATGGCGCAAACCTTAAAAACGAAATGTACGTTTGTGCATATGTGCAATGTACTTGTCTGCCTACTAATCTGGCATATACCCTCGCCCGTCTTTTCACCGTAAGGGGTTATGCGCCAGATCAAATCCAGTCAGTCGTTGCGCTTTCAGCGAGTAACAAGTCAGTTATCACTTTTTAGCACTATAACTGATTATTATTAGAGAAATTGTGGTTTGTGCATTTTACCATTTTTTCAGAATTTGAAGTCTTATGTCTACTATTTACCTTCCACTACTGTTTTCGACATTAACTCAGGAACTTGTATATATACCGTATACCTAGTAAATAATATCAATTATGCAGAAAACAAATTATTCTTAATCACGTATAGGGTTTTCAGCAGGCTCTTTTCTTAAGCTGGGCCGCCAACTCATTTTGACACATGTGGGTTGTTTTCCTCAACCAACGGCTACTTAGCATCCTATTTAATACTTTTGATTACATTATTTACAGGGGAGTGCAGCCTCGCAGGTTCGAGATTTTTTTTATAGAGGGGAGAAATGCGTTACGCACGAACGGAAACCACCTTTGGATGTGGGCCGAACAGTGTCGGACTCACCGCAAGGCTACCGGCGTTACCGACTAAGACTCCGGGTTTTCAAAGTTCTGAAAACCGCAGCCTCTCATAAGATTCACTCCAGACCTCTCAGATCTTCGGTTTATAGTACTATGGGCAGGCTCGAGATCTGCCGGCAGCATAGTGCATATCGATCGGTTCACAGTACTAATGGTAAGTCGCCTTATTAGTAGAATTACAGTCTTAAAATCTACTTAGAATGTTTCAGCTGTGCCCGATTTACTTTTCTTCTGTGAAAGTCGAAAAGAAAGCATTATCTCGTGCTCTGTATTTAAAGCAACTAGAACCATCGGCCTCGATCTAAAACAAGCTCGTCTCATTTATGCTAGATCATGCTGACGCATCGGCTAGTGCGTAAATTAATTTTTGCATCATCATCATATTTAGTCGAATCAGTCACTAGAATTCAATATTGTTATGATGCATGCAGGTTTACTTGTTGGTGTTTGCTACTTTGTTTTTTTACTTTCTAAATACTCCTGATCCTGCGTGCCGTAAAGTCATATCTTCCTTTGTATAACAACTGGTAGAGCAACTTTATTAGTTAGGTACTAATAGTTAAAAAGACAGTCTGGCAATATGCATGATTGATAAACAAACATATTTGAATGTTAAGTAACTAATTGTTAGATGCGTATCTGCCTTCATAGTACTTCATCTATGACGAAACGAACTTAACTTTTCAACGTCATGAACTGCATGTTATATTAGTATTGTGCTTTATTAGCCGTTGATTGGTTTCTACATTGCCCACACGTTATTACTGTTTCCTCCTGTAGAAGCTAACAAATAATCTAGCTGATTGCGGCTAATATGACATAAGATCAACACGTTCATCAAGAAAGTTAGCTTTAATGCAGTTAGGGGGTCTGATATTATCCTTAGTTAGATAAAGCCAGACAACCTGTATTCCACACGAGTCTATTAGCGATATCTTCAAGTAGTTAATTGCCTTTAGGCTTCCTAAGACGTTTTTACAAAGCAGCTTATTAAGAGTAACTCCTATTGTTTCTCTACTTAATGAAGGAGATATGAAATTCCATGTCGTAGACAATGGCATAGTCATTTGTGTGATTTATATTGAATGCTTAGTCAGGTGGCAAGTCGTTTTTGTCGAACCACTGCCATGCAAATCCGAGTCTGAGGTAGTGGGCGCCTTGATCCTTTTGTTGTCAAAAATTCTTAAGTAAGAGGTATTAGAAAAAATGACCACAGGATAACTGGCTTGTGGCGGCCAAGCGTGAGACGGATACGTTTTTGTAGCGCGGTGTCGAATGCACCCCTGAAGCCCTGCACAATATATATATATATATATATACGTATATATCAAACCGTAAACTCGTAGTCTTTGACTCGTACTAACTATCTGAAGTTGCTGTGTCATCCGAAGAGGACAGTATGTTAATTATAATTCTGAACAGACAGGTAATGGTATAGTCAACGATTATGGTGCATATATGTTATATATATACAGATATAGATTAACTAGGGCAACTTACCGGTCTTAAAGAAATATATACATTCACATAAGTAAGCAATGTGTCGTGTTCGCCTGTTGTTGTTCTAGTGTCTGCGGGGTTATGAATATGGAATGAAGCTTTGTACAGACGCGAATCAAATGGGCCTGACACTCTGGTGGAAGAGGTACGTTCTATTAGAAATGCAATTATTTGTAAGATACTATATTTACAGAAATTATGCTGTACACAAAAGCAAATATAGGTATTGGAGGCATGTCGCTTAATTAGGTAACCTGAGTACACACAATAATGCCAAAATTATACCCATACTAGCTTTTTTAGTCGTCACGTAATGAGCCACGTATGACAGCAAATGTATTTTCATCCCATTCCAGCAAATTTCGCGTGAAACAGCCAACCCACGTCTAGCCAATAAAGTTTAATTCAAGCGTTCGTCTAACCAATCAAGTTCAGCTCAAGCGTTTGTCTGGCCAATCAAGTTCAGCTCAAGCGTTCGTCTTGCCAATCAAGTTCAGCTCAAGCGTTCGTCTTGCCAATCAAGTTCAGCTCAAGCGTTCGTCTTGCCAATCAAGTTCAGCTCAAGCGTTCGTCTTGCCAATCAAGTTCAGCTCAAGCGTTCGTCTTGCCAATCAAGTTCAGCTCAAGCGTTCGTCTTGCCAATCAAGTTCAGCTCAAGCGTTCGTCTTGCCAATCAAGTTCAATTTAAGCGTTCGTCTTGCCGATCAAGTTCAATTCAAGCGTTCGTCTTGCCGATCAAGTTCAACTCAAGCGTTCGTCTTGCCAATCAAGTTCAGCTCAAGCGTTTGTCTTGCCAACAAAGTTCAGCTCAAGCGTTCGTCTTGCCAATCAAGTTCAGCTCAAGCGTTCGTCGTGCCAATCAAGTTCAATTCAAGCGTTCGTCTTGCCAATCAAGTTCAATTCAAGCGTTCGTCTTGCCAATCAAGTTCAATTTAAGCGTTCGTCTTGCCGATCAAGTTCAATTCAAGCGTTCGTCTTGCCGATCAAGTTCAACTCAAGCGTTCGTCTTGCCAATCAAGTTCAGCTCAAGCGTTCGTCTTGTCAATCAAGTTCAGCTCAAGCGTTCGTCGTGCCAATCAAGTTCAATTCAAGCGTTCGTCTTGCCAATCAAGTTCAATTCAAGCGTTCGCCTTGCCAATCAAGTTCAATTTAAGCGTTTGTCTAACCAATCAAGTTCAGCTCAAGCGTTTGTCCTGCCAATCAAGTTCAGCTCAACCGTTTGTCTTGCCAATCAAGTTCAGCTCAAGCGTTCGTCTTGCCAATCAAGTTCAATTCAAGCGTTCGTCTTGCCAATTAAGTTCAATTTAAGCGTCCGTCTTGCCGATCAAGTTCAGCTTAAGTGTGCGAATTGCCAATCAAGTTCAGTTTAAGCGTTTGTATAGCCAATCAATTTCAGCTCAAGCGTTTGTCTTGCCAATCAAGTTTAGCTTAAGCGTTTGTCTAGCCAATCAAGTTCAGCTTAAGCATGCGGTTTGCCAATCAAGTTCAGCTTAAGCGTGCGACTTGCCAAGTAAGTTCAGCTCAAGCGTTCGTCGTGCCAATCAAGTTCAGTTCAAGCGTTCGTCTAGCCAATCAAGTTCAGCTCAAGCGTAAGGCCTCGTACGCACGCGAATTCAATAAGCCCGCCGCTATCGCGGATGAGGTACGTTTGATTAAAAATAGAGTTATTTGTAAGATATTCCATTTAGAAGGTTTATGCTATAAACAAGGGCAAATATATCATTTCATCTCGCTTAGTTAGTTAACCTGAGTTCACACAACATTATCCCTTATACCATTTTTGTTAATCGTCAGATAATATACCACGTATGACAGAAGATGTATTTCCATTCCATTCCAGCAAATTTCGTGTGAAACAGCCAACCCACGTCTGGAGATGCTGTGCCATCCGAAGAAGACAGTATGTTAAATATAATCCTGAACAGACAGGTAATGATATAGTCAATGAGTATGGTGCATATATGCTATATATACAGATATATATTAACTAGGGCAACTAACCGGTCTTATAGAAAGATATACATACACATAAGTAATCAATGTTTCGTGTTCGCCTGTCGTTGTTCTAGTGTCTGCGGCGTTATGAATCTGGAATGAAGCTTTGTACAGACGCGAATCAAATGGGCCCGATGCTCTGGTGGAAGAGGTACGTTCTATTAGAAATGCAATTATTTGTAAGATATTAGATTCACAGAGTTTATGCTACACACAAAGGCAAATATGGGTATTTTTTTTTTTTTTTTTATTGTGAGGTTGGGGAAAAATGCTTTATGCACACCCAGCGCAGTTATCACTGTCCGGGCGTGTAGAAGCGCGTAGGTAGTGTGGGACTCCCCGATGGCATGGGGTTACCCACTAAAAAACCCTAGTCCTCACATTTACCCCCCCAGGGTTCGGTACTGTTTGCCAGTTCATCAAGGCCCTGGGGGGGGGAGTCGTCCGCTCTACATCTACGACATGGCCTCCGAGGCCTGTAAGGACGTCTCACAATCTCTTCTAGCGAGTGAAGCGCGTCTTTCTTTCTCTAGGCAGGTTTTTTCTCTGATGATCCGGTCGAGGTATGACGCTCCTTCTCTCCATGATTGGCCTGACGTCAACATCAATGTTATGATCGTTTTAGTGTCAGCTCCAGCTAGTACATATTTGGAGGTCTGCCTGAGGTTCGAGAGCCTTGGGCATCCTGCGACCGTGTGGTCCACGTCGTCAGGTTCCCCAGTTGTGCACAAAACACAGATGTCTGAGTGAGACTTGCCTATTCTCATCATGTACGTTTGGAATTGGCCGTGTCCCGTTACAGCCTGTGTGGCGTAGAATGATAATGAGCCTTGGCCTGGGCCGTTGTACCATTCATGCAAATCACTGACGAGGTGGCGGGTCCAGCCCGCGCGTGAGGATAGGGCACGCCATTCCTCCGCCCAAGTCTGCATCGTCGCCTCCCTCGCTTCGTTGTAGTCAGTATATCCGTCCCTTCGCTTGGTGCTCCTCTGTCCTGCCAGGAGGTCCCATGGGAGCATTCTGGCTAGTACTAGCGCAGCCTCCGTGCTGACGGTTCTATACACTCTGCTGACACGTATCGCGATTGATCTTTGAGCCGACCTAAGGAGCTGCCTGTTGCTGATCGTGCGGAGGGCCATGTCAGCCCACACTGACGCTGCGTATAGTGCCGTGGATTCCGCCGCCGACGCTATCAATATTCTCTTCTCCAAATCCGCGCCTCCCGACCGAGGCAGGATTTTAGCCATTGCCCTAGCGATTGTATGCACTTTTTTGGATATGGCCAAGATGTGGGCGCGGCCCGTAAGGCCGGAATCGAGAGTGACTCCTAGATATTTTGCCGTTTTCGACAGCATGATAGCGTGGCCGTCCAATGTCAAGTGAATGCCGCGGGTGCGTTTGCGACCTGACAGGTAGATTGCCTCAGTTTTTTCTGGAGCCAGCTGAAGGTTGTTTTGTGCCATCCACCGAGAGACACAGCGCATGGCGTTGTTTGCTGTGGCCTCGAGTATGGTCTCATGGCGTGCTGTTATAATAAGTGCCAGGTCGTCTGCGTAAGCCAGCGTTTGTGCCCCTGGCGGAAGGTTTGGCAGACGCAGAACATCGTCATATGCCAAATTCCACAGAGTTGGGCCGAGTATAGACCCCTGTGGGACCCCGGCGGTGATACTAAACGTGCCATGATGTGTCAACAGGTGGCGGTCACTCAGATAGGAGGAGATGATGCGAACCATATAAGGAGGTATATTTCGTCGTTCCATGGCCTCAAGAATTTTCGCCCAGTTGGCGCTGTTGAAGGCGTTTTTGACGTCAAGAAGTATCAGTAAAACAAACTTCCTGGTGTTGCGCGACGCCCTGGTTTCTTGTCTTGCTTTTTCCAGGATTTCCTCGATAGGGTCGAGTGTCGAGTGACCCTTGCGGAAGCCATGTTGGTTAGGTGCCAAAGCTTCTGTGTCCTCTATAGCCTTCGTGAGACGCTCTTGGATGATGTTTTCAAAAAGCTTGCCAATAGTGTCTAGGAGGCAAATTGGTCTGTAGGTACCTGGGGTGTGCTTGGGAATCAGGGCTAGAAAGGAGGTCTTCCAGGCAGGTGGGAAGAACCCCTCCCGGAGGAGATGGGTCGCGGTATCTGCGACTATTTTCGGATGCTCTCTTGCTGGACCCGGTGCTTTGCCAGGGGCGAGGCGCTCGGCTGCCTGAAGGACCTCGTTCTCTGTGACGAGCGGAATGTCTGCTGGGTCTATATTGGTATAAGTTACTGAAGGGCGAGGAGCATGCGACGGGAAGAGTTTCTTGACTTGGCGGAGAGTTTCTTCTTGTGTAAGAGGGGGTGGAGATGCCTTGAGTTTTTCCCGGACTATCCGATAAGGAATTCCCCAGGGATCATGTTGTACAAGATCGATTAGAGCCCTCCAACATTCCCGTTTCGCTGTCCTGATTTTTTGGCGAAGAGTGTTTCTTGCTGTTCGGTATATGTCTAGTAGTGTGTCCTCCCGGACCAAGGCAATATGAAGTATGTGCTCGTGTTCACCGTTTCGGCGTCTTCTCGCAAGCCAGGTTCGAGCCCTCGTAAGAGTGCGCTTGGCACGTATGCATGCTAAGCGGGCCTCCTTTATCTCGGATGTCCACCATGGCTGTGGGGAGCGTCTACCAGTGCGGCGACGCGGCGGGCCGCCTGCGGCCCTGCACGCCTTTATTACTATTTGCGTTAGGTCTTCCGGAGAGGGTTGGGAGTCTTGATACATGTTGAGTTGTGCAGCTATGTAGCGTTTTAGCTTGTTGATGTCTAGATGTCTCATCTGCCAAGTTTTTCGGCTCGAAAGTGGCTGTCTAGGTGCCCCGTCGTAATCGAAGACTATGTATTGGTGGTCACTGAGCGTTTCGGCGTCTGTGACGACTCTCCATCCGTTAATCAGACAAAGGGAAGCATTGTTGGTAAGTGTGAGATCAATGAATGACTCTTGTCGACCTCGGACGAATGTCGGAATGTTCCCGTCGTTAATAACTGAGAGATCCGAGTTGGCCAGCCAGTCCAGTAGTAGGAGGCCCCGGGACGTGGGAGCGCGGGAGCCCCATAGAGGATGTGCCGCGTTGAAGTCACCTGTCAGAAGTAGTTGGTGGGGGTTGAGAGATGTAATGAGATCAGTGAGTGATGCGAGGTAGTCGTTAAATTCCTCTAGTGTGCGGTTTGGTGAGAAATAGCAGGAGAGAACATATGAGCCGCTGCCTAGGTGAATCCATGTGCACCCAGAGCAAGCCCCGTTGCCCGAGACGGAGACCTTTGGGTCCTGTCCCGTCCACCATATTGCTGTGTCTGCTGCGGAATCAGCATAATGGTTTGCTCGTGTTGATGCAATATTAACGTTGGGCTCTGACATGAGGCATAAGGATATCTGGTTCTCCTGTACGTACACGTTAAGAGCGTCATGAGCGGCTCGGCAGCGGTTTAAGTTTACTTGTAGGATCTTTATTTTGATAGCTTAGTTTTAGATCGTCTCTGGACCGTCGTCCAGTCTGATCTGTTGTTCTCTCCTGTTTCTGCCTCACTTGACGCAGGTGCGACCGGAGGAGTGTCGCTAGAAATGGCCTCCTTTTCGACGAGCTCAGCTTCCGGTTGGGAGGGGGCCCTTGACCCGGAGGGTCCGCCACTAAGCTCCACTCTCTCTGCCTCGGGGCGCTTTGTTGGCATGTAGGGCTGTTGCCTAGCCTCTGTCCTGCATTTTCGCTCACGGAGTACCAGCTCTCTGTACATCGGGCAGTGACATCGCATCCGCGCGATGACCCTCAGTATCGCAGGCTATGCACTTCATGCTCGCCGAGGTGCAGTCTCTTGTCTTGTGCCCAATGGTCCCGCAACGCAGACAGAGGAATCCCTCGACTGGGTTTCTCAAGTGCGCAAGCTTCCGCGCGATGGCCAGGGCGCTGGCAGCGGTGGCATATTGGAGGCCTGTACCATAGATCTGGACGACAGTTGCGGCCTGCCAATCTGACTGACGTGAGCTTTGACAGACGTCGGGCCAATGGGGCGGGTAATCGCGCCAAGGCGTACCAGCGCCCGTTTCGACCTTGACGGGGTTCGGTAATTGCGACCAAGGAGTGATCCGTCACTCCTAGGTACGCGGTGAGGTCGGCCTTTATCTGGGACTCGCTCGACAGGGGGTTGATACCCCATAATGCGACCTCTAGGGTAGGGTCAAATAGCTTGGCAGAGGCCTCCAGTCCCGCGTCGCGGATTTTAGTACTCAGCCGTTCTCCTGCTCCTGGTGTGATTTCACCCAGTCGGATTGCTACGTCCCCGCTAGATGTCTTCTTCACTTCGCGAATAATAGTGTCCGCCGCAATGTCTGCATTAAGGTTTTCTCTGACGGTCCGCAGCGTGTCAGCGAAGGTTTTGCCATTGCCGACTTTAACTAGTATTGAGGTTGTATGTCTATAGGGGGCGGGTGGAGGTGTTCGTGGCTGGATACTTGGTGGCGGTCCGGTGGGCCCTGCTTGAGCCGTGCGGGTTTTGTGTAGCGCCAGTCTCCCAGGAGTGGGTGACTGAACCACCAGCATTGCTATTATTCGGTGGAACGTGATGGTGCGCATATCCGGGGGAACGTAGAGGAGGGGCAGGGTGTCATTCGGAGTTTGGTCTGTCATAAGGAGGATTCGGTGTATAACCGCTCGCATCAGAGTCAAAGATGTTTCATCCGTAGTGGCATCCTCGTGTTTTGGTGGCAGGATGCCTACTACTAATCGATGTCCTTGCTGGGGGGTAGGCGCGGAGCCGGTGATAGTCTCCACAGCCTCGCCCAGGACTACGGCAGTGCCGGGAGATGAAGACGTTATGGATTGAAGCGAGGGATAAGCGGCTAGGAGCTTTTGGAAGAATCCTGTGTTCGGAATTTCTCCCTGTCGGACCAGAAGGCCTCGGATCCCCTTGTGAGTCACGAAGTCTTCCAGTGATAGCGGAACTCTTTGAGTCGCTGTGACGGGCCATGGAAGCTTTGCTACTCGCAGGTAGTCTTCCGCTGTTTGAGCGTTTGGTATCTGCTCGTCCAAATGTGCCTGATGAGCTGCATTTGTTTCTGCCGCGCATTTGGGGCATTCGCCCACGGACAACTCTAGGGGAGGAAGCCCCGCCTCCGCACTTTTGTTCCTCGCGCTTAATGCCGCGTCCCTTTCCTCCTTAGCGGCGTTAACGAGATCAAGAGCCTCGTCACGTTGGGCTACAAGCAACGCCAGCTCCTGTTGCATCTTGAACTGGCGTTGGTCCGCGCCAAGCCGGGCTTCCCGTAACGCCGTCAGGATTGTCTCGGCTGCCGATTGCACCTCGCGGAGGTCGAGTTGTATCTTTTGCGATAGGTATTTGAGTTCCTTAAGGGTGTTCCTTGGCTCGCAGTGGATCGCAATATTAGCGCAGTCCTCAGCAAGAGCATCATAGGCGTCTTCAAAGGCTTGTCGGGCCTCCTCGTCTACTCCGGAAGCACGGTGTCTGAGTCGAGGGCTGAGAGGGGGTGGATTGTCTGCTTGCCGTTTGCGGGTGTTGATGGGTCCGGCGTGGTCATGGTTCGTTTCGGCAAGCACCAAGTCTGTGACCATTTCTTCAGGGTCGGGGTCGAGGGCGGGCTGTGTAGGGACAGTGCGAGTTTCGCTAGGGAGACGGGGTAAGGTTTCTTTGGTGGTCAGAGAAGGGTCGGCGCGCGTAGCGCTAGAGGTGGGGGCAAGAAGGTCCTGTTGCCGAAGCGACTTGGGGATTGGGGAGCGTTGTGGCGGCATCGTTCCGGCCGATCACCTCCTAAGAGGGAGGATGTGATCGGGAAGAGCTTGTTGTTCTCCGCGCAACGATGTCTCGCTCGCTGTTGTGTTATGATCAGAAGCTGAGATATTGCGGATCAAAGTTTCTTAGTAAGTCTTAGAAAAGTAAAGTTATTCCCTCTTTCAAGGCGAGAGTTTCGAAGGACGCCGGTGTCTCCGTTATAAAACGTCTCCCTGTTGGGAGGGGCTTTTTCACACAAAAGCCGCTTTAAGATAGCCGCATCGGTTTCCTTTTAACTTTCACCAATGTGCTCGTTGACACCTTATCCGTGTCTTGTAGCTGAAAGGTGTGTATATAAGTGCGATCGTGCTCTGAAGTATCGGCCGGCCTATTCACCAGTCTATTGCTGAGATGGACCTACCAAGTATGTCACCGGAGATATGCTCAGGCGAATGTAGTAACTCGTGCTGGCTCTTACGGCCCGTATGGAAAGCTCGGCTCACCTTAGCTGGGATGGCAATGTATATTTGACAAGAGATGCCCTTTCTGCGATTGTATCCGGTGTGTCTCCTTCCCTACAGAGAGGGCTGCGTAGGTGACCTCGCCGGGTGGGCTGCACCCGTGGCGCCGCCCTGGTGGTCGGAATCGGAACTAACTCTTACCACTGCGCTGGACACCGCCAAAGGCGACGGACGCGTTTGTGGTAGCTCCAGACACCCAGTAACGCGACACCGCACAGACACTTATCACCAAATCACCAAATTCACTCGAAATCCGTCTCGAAAACACACGGGAGCGCGTGACCGCACTCGACGACTGTCAGCAGACGACAATATGGGTATTGGAGGCATCTCGCTTAACTAGGTAACCTGAGTGCACGCAATAATACCGTAATTATACCCATACTAGCATTTTCTTTAGTCGTCACGTAATAAGCCACGTATGACTGCATATGTATTTTCATCCCATTCCAGCAAATTTCGCGTGAAACAGCCAACCCACGTCTAGCCAATCAAGTCCAATTCAAGCGTTCGTCTTGCCAATCAAGTTCAGCTTAAGCGTGCGACTTGCCGATCAAGTTCAGCTTAAGCGTTTGTCTTGCCAATCAAGTTCAATTCAAGCGTTCGCCTTGCCGATCAAGTTCAATTCAAGCGTTCGTCTTGCCAATCAAGTTCAATTTAAGCGTTTGTCTAACCAATCAAGTTCCGCTCAAGTGTTCGTCTGACTAATCAAGTTAAATTCAAGCGTTCGTCTTGCCGATCAAGTTCAATTCAAGCGTTCGTCTAGCCAATCAAGTTCAGCTCAAGCGTTTGTCTGGCCAATCAAGTTCAGCTCAAACGTTTGTCTAACCAATCAAGTTCAGCTCAAGCGTTCGTCTAACCAATCAAATTCAGCTCAGACCTTTTTACAAAGCAGCTTATCAAGGGTAACTTCTATGGTTTCTCTATTTAATGAAGGAAATACGTATTTTCATGTTTTAGACAAAGGCATAGTAATTTGTGTGATTTATATTGAATGCTTAGTCAGGTTGTTTTTGTCGAAGCACTGCCATGCAAATCCGAGCCTGAGGGAGTGGACGCCTCGACCCTTTTGTCGTCAAGAATTTGCAAGTAATAGGTATTAGCATGTTATATTAGTATTGTGCTTTATTAGCCGTTGATTGGTTTCTACATTGCCCACACGTTAATCCTGTTCCTCCTGTAGAAGCTAACAAATATTCTAGCTGATTGCGGCTAATATGACATACGATCAACATTTTCATCAAGAAGTTAGCTTTAATGCAGTTAGGGGTCTAATATTATCCTTAGTTAGATAAAGCCAAACAACCCGTATCCCACACGAGTCTGTTGGCGATATCTTCAAGTAATTAATTGCCTTTAGGATTCCTAAGACGTTTTTACAAAGCAGCTTATCAAGAGTAAGTCCTATTGTTTCAGTACTTAATGAAGGAGATATGTATTTCCATGTTTTAGACAAAGGCATAGTCATTTGTGTGATTTATATTGAGTGCTTAATCAGGTGGCGAGTCATTTTTCTCGAACCACTGCCATGCAAATCCGAGTCTGAGGTAGTGGGCGTCTCGATCCGTTTGTTGACAAGAATTTTAATGTAAGAGGTATTAGAAAAAATTACCACAGGATAACTGGCTTGTGACGGCCAAGCGTGAGACGGATTAGTTTTTGTAGCGCGGTGTCGAAGGCACCCCTGAAGCCCTGCACAATATATATATATATATATCAAACCGTAAACTCGTAGTCTTTGACTCGTACTAACTATCTAAAGTTGCTGTGTCATCCGAAGAGGACAGTATGTTAAATATAATTCTGAACAGACAGGTAATGGAATAGTCAACGATTATGGTGCATATATATATATATATATATATATATATATATACAGATATAGATTAACTAGGGCAATTTATCGGTCTTATAGAAATATTTACATCCACATAAGTAATCAATGTTTCGTGTTCGCCTGCTGTTGTTCTAGTGTCTGCGGCGTTATGAATATGGAATGAAGCTTTGTACAGACGCGAATCAAATAGGCCGGACGCTCTGGTGGAAGAGGTACGTTATATTAGAAATGCAATTCGATTCACAGAGATTATGCTGTACACAAGAGCAAATATAGGTGTTGGAGGCATCTCGTTTATTAGGTTACCTGAGTACACACAGTAATACCGAAATTATACCCATACTAGCATATTTTTTAGTCGTCACGTAATGAGCCACGTATGACAGCAAATGTATTTTCATCCCATTCCAGCAAATTTCGCGTAAAACAGCCAACCCGCGTCTAGCCAATCAGGTTCAATTCAAGCGTTCGTCTAGCCAATCAAGTTCAGCTCAAGCGTTTGTCTGGCCAATCAAGTTCAGCTCAAGCGTTTGTCTAACCAAATTAAGTTCAGCTCAAGCGTTCGTCTAACCAATCAAGTTCAATTCAAGCGTTCATCTTGCCGATCAAGTTCAATTCAAGCGTTCGTCTAACCAATCAAGTTCAGCTCAAGCGTTCGTCTTGCCAATCAAGTTCAATTCAAGCGTTCGTCTAGTCAATCAAGTTCAGCTCAAGCGTTTGTCTAACCAATCAAGTTAATCTCGAACGTTCGCCTTGCCAATCAAGTTCAGCTCAGACGTTTTTACAAAGCAGCTTATCAAGGGTAACTCTTATGGTTTCTCTAATTAATGAAGGAAATATGTACTTCCATTTTTTAGACAAAAGCATAGTCATTTGTGTGATTTATATTGAATGCTTAGTCAGGTGGCGAGTTGCTTTTGTCGAAGCACTGCCATGCAAATTCGAGCCTTAGGGAGTGGACGCCTCGATCCTTTTGTTGTCAAGAATTTGCAAGTAAGAGGTATAAGAAATAATGACCACAGGATAACTGGCTTGTGGCGGCCAAGCCAATAGTTTCTGTAGCGCGGTGTCCAAGGCACCCCTGATGCCTTGTACTATATATATATATATATATATATATATATATCAAACAGTAAACTCGTGGTCTTTGACTCGTACTAACTATCTGAAGTTGCTGTGTCATCCGAAGAGGACAGTATGTTAAATATAATTCTGAACAGACAGGTAATGGTATAGTCAACGATTACGGTGCATATATATATACATATATAGATATAGATATAGATTAACAAGGGCAATTTACCGGTCTTATAGAAATATTTACATCCACATAAGTAATCAATGTTTCGTGTTCCCCTGTCATTGTTCTAGTGTCTGCGGCGTTATGAATCTGGAATGAAGCTTTGTACAGACGCGAATCAAATGGGCCCGATGCTCTGGTGGAAGAGGTACGTTCTATTAGAAATGCAATTATTTGTAAGATATTAGATTCACAGAGTTTATGCTATACACAGAGACAAATATGGGTATTGGAGGCATCTCGCTTAACTAGGTAACCTGAGTGCACGCAATAATACCGTAATTATACCCATACTAGCATTTTCTTTAGTCGTCACGTAATAAGCCACGTATGACTGCAAATGTATTTTCATCACATTCCTGCAAATTTAGCGTGAAACAGCCAACCCACGTCTAGCCAATCAAGTACAATTCAAGCGTTCGTCTTGCCAATCAAGTTCAGCTTAAGCATGCGACTTGCCAATCAGGTTCAGCTTAAGCGTTTGTCTTGCCAATCAAGTTCAACTCAAGCGTTCGTCTTGCCGATCAAGTTCAACTCAAGCGTTCGTCTTGCCAATCAAGTTCAATTTAAGCGTTTGTCTAATCAATCAAGTTCAGCTCAAGCGTTCGTCTAACTAATCAAGTTCAATTCAAGCGTTCGTCTTGCCGATCAAGTTCAGCTCAAGCGTTCGTCTAGCCAAACAAGTTCAGTACTAACTATCTGGAGTTGGTGTGTCGTCCGAAGAAGACAGTATGTTAAATATAATCCTGAACAGAGAGGTAATGGTAGAGTCAATGAGTATGGTGCATATATGCTATATATATATATATATATATATATATATATATATATATATATATATATATATATATATATATATATATATATATATATATACAGATATTTATTAACTAGGGCAACTTAACGGTCTTATAGAAATATATACATACACATACGTAAGCAATGTTTCGTGTTCGTTTGTTGTTGTTCTAGTGTCTGCGGCGTTATGAATCTGGAATGAAGCTTTGTACAGACGCGAATCAAATGGGCCCGACGCTCTGGTAGAAGAGGTACGTTCTATTAGAAATGCAATTATTTGTAGGATATTAGATTCACAGAGTTTATGCCATCCACAAGGGCAAATATGGGTATTGGAGTTATCTCGCTTATTTAGGTAACCTGAGTACACACAATATTACCGTAATTATACCCATACTAGCATCTTCTTTAGTCGTCACGTAATAAGCCATGTATGACTGCAAATGCATTTTCATCCCATTCCAGCAAATTTCGCGTCAAACAGCCAACCCACGTCTAGCCAATCAAGTTTAATTCAAGCGTTCGTCTTGCCAATCAAGTCCAATTCAAGTGTTCGTCTTGCCAATCAAGTTCAATTTAAGCGTTCGTCTAGCCAATCAAGTTCAGCTTAAGCATGCGGTTTGCCAATCAAGTTCAGCTTAAGCGTGCGATTTGCCAATCAAGTTCAGCTCAAGCGTTCGTCTTGCCGATCAAGTTCAATTCAAGCGTTTGTTTAGTCAATCAAATTCAGCTTAAGCGTGCGACTTGCCAATTAAGTTCAGCTCAAGCGTTCGTCTTGCCAATCAAGTTCAGTTCAAGCATTCGTCTAATCATTCAAGTTCAGCTCAAGCGTTCATCTAGCCAATCAAGTTCAGCTCAAGCCTTCGTCTAGCCAACCAAGTTCAGCTCAAACGTAAAGCCTCGTACGCACGCGAATTTATTCAGCCCGCCGCTATCGCGGATGAGGTACGTTTGATTAAAAATAGAGTTATTTGTAAGATATTCCATTTAGAAGGTTTATGCTATAAACAAAGGCAAATATATCATTTCATCTCGCTTACTTAGTTAACCTGAGTTCACACAATATTATCCCTTATACCATATCTTTGTTAATCGTCAGATAATATACCACGTATGACAGCAGATGTATTTCCATTCCATTCCAGCAAATTTCGTGTGAAACAGCCAACCCACGTCTCCCGATATGGAAGTCAACAGCCTGCCCCTGCGTACAATAATTCGCTCTGCTCAAATAAAATCAAGAAAAAGCGCTCGTCTTGTCAACCAAGCCCAAGCATTCGTTTTGTCGATCAAATTCACACGTTCTAACGCATTGCTATAAATTTAAATCACTGTTGAAATACTGTCATGGAAACAAAAGACGTTACCAGTCTTTAAAAGTCATATTCAGCAACACCATATGTATATATATCGGAATACAATAAACGCTATTTATACATTGTAAAATTACAGACTTTTTCTTTTAATACTCTGTATATATATATATATATATATATATATATATATATATATATATATATATATATATATATATATATATATATATATATATATATATATATATACATATATACATATATATAGTGAACGCGTCTAATCGGTACGGTGGAGTAGTGTGGTACCCCCATTCCGAACCTCGATAGGGGGGGAGGGTGGGGGAGCTGCTGGCCTGTCTATTCGGGCTGGCGGGCACTCCCGTCAAAGGCTCGCGCGTATTAAATCGCGGGCGGCGGGAGTGTAAGTATTTCTCTCTTTTGCTATATAGTGCTAGGTTTTGAGGTGATTTCAGGTCAGGGATATTTCTCGCGGGTTGTCGACAAGTTCCAAAAAGCCAAGATAGATCAATCCAACTTTTGTTCTCTACCTTCTTCATACTCTGTTCTGATTCTTCATGAAAAATATCATTTGGTCCGGGTATTACATTCTGGTCTGCACATTCAATATAAGAGTCTTTTCCGGACACTCACCATATACATAATTTTTAAAGACATACTGTACTGGCTTCAAGATGAATGGCAAGTAAATATTTACCGCATTCGTATCTAGTATAGCAGCTGTCAATAAAGGACTTCTAGGTCTTTAAGTTATGTAATACTCATATAGCCATGACATGTGGATATTAATAGTGGACTATCATTTGAAGGCTTTAAGAGAGTTCATTTGTTTTAGGTGATTAGGGAGCGAGTTTCACAACAATGAAATTTGAAGTGCTTCAGGTTGTAATCATTCCCTTATGGGCATACGGGGAATGCTTAGGGGGGAACGTGATTCTCTTAGGCACGGCGGCCGTCTCCTAACTGCATCTTAGCTAATAAGTAACTAAAATTGGCAGCAGGTCATACTGCTGTAGAAAGCAGTAAATATTCTGAATTAGAAAATAGATTCATTTGTGCGGCTGGAGTAGTGAGGCCGCTGAGATTCATCACTAGGGACTTCTTTCTTAAGTTATTTCCCATCTAAACGCACCCAACAGATAAACTCTAGACCCGCTAGCTAGGAGCGATGCAGTTTAAGAGAATAAGAGAGAGGAAGAGCAAAATGCGTTAACAGCATACGAAATCAGTTCTCGGAATTACTTGCAGACGAAGGTCAGGATGTTTCCATTTTATTAGCGGTAATAGGCAGTTCTCAATCGCTGGCCATTCACGGTGGCGGTTGCATTATGCCAGCGCTATTGTAAATGTGGTGCCAGTTTTTACCTGCGGTTATCGCTAATCTAAGAAAAATTAAGAGTAAGCAAACTTCGCACGCTGAACGGGCTAAAGCTTCCCGTAACCACTAGATATGGAAATAGAATAGTGCGAGTATTTGAGACAAGATCGTTGTTAACAAAGAAACTACACACACAACGGGATTTGCATACACCAAGGGCTTTGGTAGAGTAGAGAAAAATTTGGGAAATAAATATAAACGGGACTGATATAGGGACCTATGATACCTGAAAGGCAACGTCCAGAGGGAAGCAGCGTTTAAGGATAGACATTTGATGGCCGCGTTTGCAGGGCACATAATTTACCGTGTTCTCTGACGGCGAGCATCTTTCACAAGCTAAGGGAGGAATTCTAATGCACGAGATACGAGACCAAGTACGACAGATGATAGCATGAGGCGAGATGTCCCGCCGTCGAAATCACAGCTCATAAACTCTCGAGGACTAGCAAGACGACGTGTCATTTTTAAAAGAGGGCGGAAGAGCATTTTCATATATTTGGCAACACAATTTTAACTGTAATACATGAAATAAAATAATATCTGAGAGCTGTTTTTTTCTAAAACCATTATGAAATGAATTCATACATAGAGTTTATTTGTTTAATGCCTCTTGGCATTCCGAAGAAGTGTGTTATCAGGTAAACAATCTGTCAGGCTTAATAGAGGCTAATTCACCTTATCTCTGTTTCGTTATTTCCACCTTGCGCGTTTTATGCAGCCAGCTGTCGAAGACTTGGAAAAAGATGGCAAACTTCGGCGTGGTATAAGCCCTCGAACTCCATATGTGGTAAATATGTGTCGTTGCTATATAAATAGACCGAGCAGCATGGCTTAAGAACCAATCCGTTTGTATATATACAGAGCGTTTCGTCTAAATTGGCGCGTACTTTATCGTCCATATTTGAGTCCGTACCGTAAATGCAACCAAATACTTAGATGCCGTAAATAAGTCAACGGGGAAAAGCCCTGAAGAATATTCTTTTACAACATGACCCCGCTCACGCTAATCACTTTTTTACTTCGGAATCCAAAGCGCAAGTCCATATCAAAATGTCCCTATTTAATTGTTGAACCCTTTGTTAGTAGCGGCAGTGAGCAAGTCTACGGTTTTACAACGGTTTGTAGAACAAACCCGCGTAAGTTTTTTCGGTCTGTAGTTTACAGAGCACGCAACTAAATTTATTTTGTAATGGTTTTGCCCTTCTGAAGAAGGTACGGTGGTATAACGTCTCCTTCAATGGACACCACACTCAGAACGGGAGTAAATCAGCCGAGATACTTGATTTTGTTTCTGAGAAGAAACGAGTCTGCTTCGTGCTTACGAGACAAATGACATCGAGCAAGTCTATTAGCTTTTGCGGCCTCAGAGAATATTTGCCCGACTTCTATGACATAGGAATTATACCTGAGGTCCCCGTGAACAATGCTTCACATGGTCATTATGACCACATCAAATTCACTCTTAAAATACTTGATCGAGATCGAAATGTTCTTAACATTTTGCAGTTGTTTGCTGTGTGGAAACCTAGCGCTGTCGCTTCTTTAACCGTGTAATCGGCTATGATCGGCTGAACTGTTTGTAGACCGAAGAGAGAGGGCTCGAACAATAGGTTTTTATGGAAGGTTTCGGGAATGCAAGATGCAGATGGGACTCACAAACCCATTAAACTCGTATTCCTCCCCCCCCCCTCAGGCTCGATATAATTTTGGCATTACCTCGAAGCAGGGAGAGCCATCTCTGCCGATTCCCTTCACTCAGCTTTATCCCTGTCTACCGTTCCGCATGTTTACCTGCGGTTGGAAAGGGGAACTCTGCCATTCTGTAAGCCGTCCTGTGAGATAGCATCGACCCCAAGAAATTCGCTTAAGTTTTTTCTGTCTGGCCGTTTCTTAAGTCTCCAAACGGCGTCCCTCGCTTTCCTGAGAGCATCACACCGCGGAACAGTATGATCCACATCACCCGCCTTTCGTTACACAGTCAGACACACAAAGCTGCCGCTAATAGCCTTCTTAATTTTTGACATGTAGCTTCGCGACTGGCCACGTTCGGTCAGAACTTGAGTCGTCTTGTAGGAAAGTACCCCTTGTTGGCGGGGAGGCGGTGACCACACCCTCATGTCCGGTACCAGTCTCTTGGTCCCGTTCCCTGTGATCATAGCGAGTCTTACCTGCAATATAGTGGCCGGCATTGTAGCGCCCCTAGCTCTGGTGAGATTCAGATATTTACCTAGATAAATATTACTTGTTTCAGCCGCTAGCCGCTGGTTGTTATAAGTATGTTGGTTGAGACCAAGAGGGCTTTAGTCAAGACCGTCCAATACGGTGGGCTTACCGTCATTGGCAGCAATCGTTGGGTCGACTTTAGTGCTTCTCTATTTTTCTCTATTTACAACAGTCTGCTAGATGCTAGACGTCTTCTTCACTTCGCGGATAATCGTTTCCGCCGCAAAGTCCGCGTTGAGGTTTTCTCGGACGGTCCGCAACGTGTCAGCAAAGGTTTTGCCGTGGCCGACCTTGACTAGTAGTAGGGGGAAACGACGAAGTATACCTCCTCACCTGGTCTGCATCGTCTCCTCTTATCTGAGTGATCGCCACCTAATGACACATCAGGGCACTTTTAGAATCACCGCTGGGGTTTCACAGGGATCTAACTCGGACCAACCCTGTGGAATATGTCATATTATGATGTTTTGCGTCTGTTAAACCTTCGGCTCGGGGCGCCATATATATAAAAGCGCGCCAGGAGACCATACTTGGGGTCATAGTAAATAGGTCCCGGTGGGTGGCACAGAACAACTTCCAGCTGGCTCCAGAAAAAACTGAAGCAATCTACCTGACAGGACGCAAACGCACCCGCGGTCTTCGCTTGTCATTGGACGGCCACGCTGCCACGGGGGTCACTTTTGGTTCCGGCCTCACGGGCTGTCTTCACATCTTAGCCATATTCAAAAAAATGAATACAAACGCCAGGGCAATGGCTAAAATCCTGCCTCTGTCGGGGGGCGCCGATCTGGAGAAGAGAATATTGTTAACATTGGCGGCGAAATCCACGGCACTGTACGCGGGGTCAATGTGCGCTGATATGGCTCTCCGCACGACCAGCAACAGGCAGCTGCTCAGGTCGGTTCAAGGATCAATTGCTATACGGACCAGCAGAGTGTACAGAACCGTCAGCATAGAGGCTACGCTACACAATGCTCTTAAAAGCTCTTCTGTGACGGGACAGACATACTGAGTACAACCGGGCTGGGGAGGCGCGTGCGGCCTGGACCTGCCACCTCGTCAAGGATCTACATGAATTGTATAACGACCCCGGTCAAGGCTCGTTATTATTCTACGCCACAAAAACTGTCACGGGACACGGCCTATTCCAAACATACATGATGAGGATAGGCAGGTCCCACTCAGACATCTGTGTCTTGTGCACAACCGGGGTATCTGACGACGTAGGCCACACGGTCGCGGACTTCCATATATATACTAGCTGGAGCTGACACTAAATGAATTGTTACATCGATGTCGACATCCAGCCGTGGAGAGAAGCAGCGTCATACATAGACCGGAGCATCAGAGAAAAAACTCGTCTGGAAAAAGAAAGGCGCGCTTCTCTTGCTTGAATAGATTGCAAGAAATCTCGGAAGCCCTGCCGGACATGTAGAGCGGACGACTACCCCCCAGGGTCTTGAAGAACTGGCTTACAGTACCGGAATGACTCTTATCGGCTTCGGACGAATGCCGGAGAGTTCCCGTCATTAATTACTGAGAGTTTCGAGTTGGCCAGCCAGTCCAGTAGAGGTGGGAGCGCGGGAACCCCATAGGGCCTATTAACGTCACCTGTCAGGAGTTGCCGGTTGGGGTTAGGGGAAGTAATGAGATCAGTGGGAGGTGTGAGATAGTCGCTCAAGTTCTCTAGTAGGTGGTTTGGTGAAAAGTAGCAGGAAAGAATATATAAGCCGCTGGCTAGGTGAATCCATGTGCTTCCAGAACGAGCCTCTTTGCCCGAAACGGAGACCTTCGGGTCCCGTCCATCATATTGCTGTGTCTGCGGCAGGATCAGCAGAATGGTTTGCTCGTGTTGACGCAATATTGTGATTGGGCTCTGACATGAGGCATAAGGCCACCTGGCTCTCCTGCACGTATACTTCCTAAGTATCGTGAGGGGAATATTATTATTATAATTATACCGGCAACGGTTTAGGTTTATTTGTAGTATTTTTATTTTAATAGCTTAGCTTTTCTAAATGTGAGGGTTAGGTAATCTTAAAGGGTAACCCAATGTCATCGTTGAGTCCCACACTATTTGCGCGTTTCTTCACGCCCAGACACTGACATCTGCGCTGGGTGTGCATAAAGCATTTTTCCGAACTTAAAAAAAAGCCCCCAGCCTTTACTTGGCTCTGCCGTTTGCTTTTCTGTTTAAGCCACGCGTGGCATCTACTTCTCGCAGCAGCTCCCACTCCCGGTTTTCCCAGCATTTTTGCTTTTCTTCTTTGTGTTCCCTTTGCGGCATTTTCATCTTTATCAAAACGTCCGTACTACCGGAAAAATTCCTTACGTATTCTCATGGCATTTTCGGCTGCTTTACACCGGTTGCCAAACTAAGGTCTTTTTATTCGTTCTTGGCATGGAATCATTGCACTTTTGATCAGAGTTGGCAGTATACGCTTGGGTCCCCTTAAGATTCCACCATCAAATTTTGTTTCTGTCCCCAGCCTACAACTGTTCTCTTCATTTATGCTACTAACCTTTAACGCCATCCCCACTTCTCCCCGAAATGACATAGTTTCTTCCAGAAACATTAGATCGTCAACGTTTCGGTCTCTAACAATACATGTTGATTGCCCGTTGCTTTTACTTCAGGCGTAACATATACTGTATTTTTATTGATCGTCGTCTGATGACCTCGTTAAGGTTCTCGAAAAAACTAACAGCAAATTTTAAGTTCTGTAGCAAAGCGCCTGCAACGCGGCGTGAGGGCAGACATTAGATTAACTACTTTTTGCACCGCGATTATGCACATCACAGTCGCCATTTGACACCATGTTTTCTCTTGCATGCACATATATGTATGTATATATATATATATATATATATATTTGTGCCTTCCTAATACAGTGCATATACTTACTGACAGGATTGCGACCCCAGGATAATGTCCAGATAACCATTGTTTTAATTGAAAAAAACATTAGGAAAATAAAGCGGTTGTCCAAGTTAATTATTTTGAGCCTTTTATTATATACGTATGCATACTTATATATATATATATATATATATATATATATATATATATATATATATGTATATATATATATATATATATATACATTATTTTTTACTGAAGGGAAAATATCATGAACACCCGGCTATTGCTGCACAATTAGTGTAAAAACAGAGGTAAATATATATATATATATATATATATATATATATTACACGGCCGACTTTCCCGTTCCTGGGGGTGCCTTTGGAATTACGTTTGATGTAATCTTTTTAGATGGCTAAAAGTTGCTATATTTATTAAAATGACATTTAAGTGTTACAGCGAGATGTTATTAACTATCAACACTAGGGCTTGTGGGGAGCGCTACCAGTCGAGCTTATCCTCGAGGCAGCCCCTCATTGTGCCCATTATTGCTGCCGCATAGCCGCGTTAAACTGCCAGCGATAGTCGCTGAAGTAGAAACTCAAGTGCTCTTTTTTCCCCTGTCGCCAGTTCAATTTGTTTGCCAATCTTCTGTAAAAGCGACCATGCCTCAGGGCCGGGCCTCCCGAGTGTCTCGAATACTAGCGGCACGAAAATGAACTCGTTGGCGAGCTGGGCATATTTGTTGGTCTTTAGACGCTCAGCTTTGCGTGCAGACCATTTTGCTTCGCACGAGACACGGGGCCTGCATCGTTTGCAGGTATCGTCGATAACGATAACGTCTTCCACCGTACGCTCTATACATGCATACGCACACAGCCTTGGATTTACTTGGACACTTAAGGAGACGCAAAGATTTTCGCTTAAAGTTTGTCATCTGACCTACCTGACCACTAACTGACGGCTAAAAGCCGTCTAGTAGGGACTAACTAAGACTCTCTTTCCAGCGTTGATGTCTGCGGCGCGCGAGTTAAGCGTGCCGCGGGGACCTTCGCGCGCCAATAGAAAGTTGTACAGATGTACAAACTCCCAATAGTAACATTCCCGAGGTCGCTTTTGTTGGCGCAGGAGGCAAGGCATACGCTATAGATTGTGTGGCAACGAGTACTTATTGTCATACTATCGTGGCCCATTCGAGGGCTGTTAAGGCTAACTGAAAGTACGGGGGAGGTGTGCTGCACACCGAACCCGGACATGTCGAGGTTCCGTGCGCCTGTTGGAGTGAAGTCGCCGTTTCTCTTGATGTAGTGGACGGCTGCATGAGCCGCTCGGCGCTGGATTTGCTACGGACGACAGGGCAGGATTGATGTCAAGCTCCAAGCCCCTCAATCAAAATCCGTCGTCCATCCGGATCCAGATCGTACGCTGGAGTTTGAAGTGGACTTTCTTTTGCGTGGCCTGAATCGAGGAGTCATTCCGTCCGGATCTCGCTTGGGCGTTCCGAGTCTCGTGAGCGCCACGAGGACAGCATGGCCCTCCGATGTTAGATGGCCGCCATGTTATCGCGGCGACGATCTTATAGCAAACATATTTTTGTGATATATATATATATATATATATATCAAAAACGAGCACATATGTTTTTTAAACAATATATATGGTTTTATTTCATTTTGAAGTTACAGTGGAATATGAATATCCAGCTACTCTTGGGCTTGTGAGGGGTGCTACCAATCGAGCTTATTCTCGAGGCAGCCCCTCATTGTGCCCATAATTGCTGCCGCATTGCCGCGCTGAACCGCCAGAGATAGCCGCTGGAGTAGAAAGTCGAAAGCTCTTTTGTCCCCCGTCGTGAGTTCAATTCGTTTGCCAATCTTCTGTAAAAGTGACCATGCCTCAGGGCCAGGTCCCCCTAGTGTCTCCAATACTAGTGGCACAAAAATGAACTAGTCGGTGAGCCGTGCGTATTTGTTGGTCTTTAGACCTTCAGCCTTGCGTGCTGCGGAGCCAGCGGCTGATGCGCTGGCCTCCATGTTCGAGGGGGCGAGCGTGTCGGTGACTGTAGCATCCCAAATAAGCGCCTTTCCCCTTTCAAAAGGGATAAGGGTGAGACCGTCAGGCCTCTTTCCGTCGCTTCTCAGGAGGCCGGTTGGCTCTCGAATACATGGCAGTAGAGCTGACCTTAAGGCCCGGGCGGTAATCTCGTTAATCTCCCTCTGACGGCTTTGACGTCCTTCGCTTCTGTTGCAGGATAGCCCGTGGGTTCCCCAAATGTCCACTTGTGCTCCGCACGGACACCGGTGTTCCTCCGTTAGTCTTGTTCCCAACCTCAAGCCTATGCACAGACGAAAACTTTCGTGATCAAGTAAAGTGCCAAGGTTTGAGGAAGGGATGGCTTGGAGCCATTTGCTAGCCCCTTTTTGGACAACCGCCTGTAGTCGGGCTTTGTCTGCCGTGGACAACGCATCGGACAGTAAACGAAGATATTTCTTGGATACTATGAGATCGTCATAGGACCTCTGCAGGTGTTTGTTTGCCTCTGGGAGTAGGCCTGCGAGGTTCTCAAATCTTGTATCAGCAGCTTTTTTGGCATCCTGGAAAGCCTGCAGGGCTATGGCCGGGCTGATGTGCTGGACTGTAGCTTCTGAGGCGTGTAATGAAGCAACGTGGCAGCTGGCTCCCAGATCTGCTGCAGAGCGGATTCCCAAACCTCCGAGTCTAAGAGGAAGGGTGGCTTGAGCCCAGTTGTTGTCGGCCAAGTTTAGATTGAGGAGGTCGCTAAGGCTGGTCCTAAGGCTATTGTCTAACTCCCTCAGCAGGTCCTGGTTTGCTCCGATGTCCGTGCTGCGGAGGATGTGGACAATTCTCGATGAGCCCGAGTTAAACTATATGTTGCAAAGACCTGTGGAGAAAAGCTACCAGAGCTATCTCCGATAGGACGAAGCAACCCTAGAGCCCCCCCCAAAGAACGGAGAGTAGAGCTTGTTGACACGCTTCTGTCGATAGGTTGAGGTTCAACAGCGCCTCTACTGTAGTTGGCACGCTGTCGTTAAATCGCTCAAGGAGTCCCAAAGCAAGCAAGCAGCCTGCACCTCGGAGCAGATGATTGAGACGAAGGGCCGAAAATGGGAAGCTCAGAAGAAAAAGGCCCCGGTGACATCCTACCAATTAAATAATTGACATCGCATGCTCTAGTTTTTCCGGCCACCTTTTAAATGCTGCCGAAACTCTCTGCGGGAATAAGGAAACGCCTAGCAATTATAGATCCGTGTCAGTGGTCCTGCACCCTGGGAGAGCCCCCAGCACTTCGGAATCAGTAGCCCCTCCTACGACATGGACCTCATACTATGCAGAACACACACATATATATATATATATATATATATATATATATATATATATTTTTAATCAATCACTAACGGTGGGAGCATAACAATTGGGTCCCTGCGACCATGTGCACCTCTACGAAGGATCCAATATAGATACCTATATATATCAGTGGCCGTGGCGACCGCCCGCAGGGTTTCTGTTAGCGCGGCGCCAACTGTGGGTTTTATTGATTTGGAGCTGATCTTAAATTTCGATACCTCTCGTAGGACAACTTAATTAACTTGGGTAACTGGGTGTCGGAGGCCGGCGTGATTGTTGCCTGAAAAATCGCATGGGGGTATTTACACGTCACATGTAGCTTGAAGCCTCGTTGACTGGAGAGCTTATTATGCACGAAGCAGGCATTACTCAAGGTGGTTCAAGGCCAGCCGCCGTTGGTATAGATGGCGTGCTGGTGCCCGGACGGTGGCTGTAGTTGTAGTAGCTCATAATTGCGATGGTTATTTAAGACGTGCGGCACATGAAATTGTCGCGTGGGAGGATACCTACGTATATATATAGCGCATCTGATTCAAAATATATTCCATAAGGAATGGTAAATAAAACGCATATATATATATATATATATATTATTTTATATATATATATATATATATATATAGAGAGAGAGAGAGAGAGAGAGAGAGAGACTCACGACTTCTCAGAGACCATGTTCCATTGGAAAAAAATATTTGCCCTTACGCGCTCTACAATTCTTTATATCGCTTCCGATTTTTTTCTGTCACACCCTGTATATATTGTTTTTACTCGTCTCGATCGTGACGTTTTCTGGTGGTAAACAGTTTAGGGCGGAATCTGAGCTGTCGGCAATTGAGTTGTTGCCTTGATTGTTCATGACGATCCCTAAGTTGTTCGAATGTGCATTTCTTTGTAATTGGGGCCCATATGCTCACTGGGCGGTAGTTTTTTTGGCGTGTCTGTCATCAGATTTAAAAAATGAGATAACGCGACATAATTTAGGCGCTTTGGGATGTTTAGCGGCCGCAATTGACAAATTAATCAGATTTGATCTGTTCTCGCTGGCTACATCGGTTGCTCTTTGCAATACCTAGGATGGAATTTGCTCAGGTGCAACTAAGCAAATCTCTGTTTTATGTAGAAGAGGCGCGATCCTTAGAGTATGGACATGGACCAGCTGAAGTAAGACGTTTGCTGCTCCACAAGGAAAGTTCTCTGGTATTACATATATATCAGAGCATTCCGTGTCGGCTGTTACACACTTCGAGAAATATTGATTAAACACGTTTGCCAGTGTAATTGTATTGGACACCATAATATTTCCTACTTTAAGCTTCACGCATTTTTGTCCCGGTATGCCACTTAGAACAGGTTTAATGGCATTCCAGTAATTTCTTCTATTCGGAACGTTCTCCCGCACCAGTTCCCTATTAAAATCAAAGGTACTCTTTCTAAAAAGAGCGGTCATTTTGTTTCCTAGCTCCCTAACTAAACTTCGCTTTGCAGCATTCTCTGGATCGGCTTTCCTAGATGGCCCGAGATTAATTTCTAGTTCGTGCTTTTTGCTGTTAACAGACGCTATTACTCGTATATTAAAGCACTCAAATGCTTCATCGGTGCCATCTACAGCGTACAGATCATAGCAGTTAGACTCATTCACACTATCTGATCATAGTTATATTTCGATTTACGTGTGATGTTGGTGACAGATCGAGTGGCCGATATTGAGCTGAACGATGGCCTGGTGGTCGTAACTGAGCTGCGTTGAGTGACAACTTCGGGACTTACATAGGATAAAATGTTGTTGACACAATTGGCGCTGTAGGTGGAGCGGTTCTTTCCACTACGGCGACTTGCGTCGGCACACCGACAAACTCGTTAAAATTAAATGAGCATTTCTTGGAGATCACGAGAGTTCTTAATCATTGCAAAAGACATCGATACTACTGTCCCCAAGGTGAAGCATAATCTGATAATCTTTGAAAGCATATTTTCTAATCCATTCATTAAATCGGCTGCTTTGTCAGACGACTGGCGATAGAATACGCCAATCAAAAGAGATTTTCCCTCTACCAGAACACTTCTTTTTACATCTACACTCTGACGGAAAAAGAAGAGGTGCCACTGTGACTTGAGCACGTTCGCATTACAGCGTATTGCCAGAAACAATGAAGCACCACATTTAAATCAGGTTATATCTACAGCCTCATTTATATGCTGTTATTTGTGGTTCGGCCGGTCTATTCAATGTCATCACCAGGCAACATGCGTAAACTGCAGGGATCCCACGCGTCGTCTTCGGCGTTTTGTCCTATTCGCAAAATAGAAACACGCGAAGCCCTGATAAAGTGTCGCTTGTTTTAACAGTCCAGATTTGAGAATTTTGAAGCAATACAAATAAAAATAATCGACTCGTCGCAACTGGCTGCTACACCCGACTTCTCATCCGCTCCAAATTCATCGCCTGGATTATCCACTTCATCGCCACCTAGATGTGCTGCTATATGAGAGCACTAGTCTGGTCCTGGCGTTCGCGCAAATCTACCGGGATCAATATCTTTCTCTAAAAAGTCGATTCGCACCGTGGGGAAATTTGCTACGAGCATTCTTTGCAAGTCATTTCCGGTGAAATCATTGCGCACCTCTGCGAGAGGACGTAAGTCTAACATAATCTCATCTTTGAAGCACATCACGATGGTTTTGAGATTGTATCTTATATATTATAAAAATAAGGGAATTATGATGCCATAAAGCCGAACCTCGACCTCACAAACTGGGCCAGATTTTGCTTCTCTGTGGACTCGATTTACACCGTACTTATTAAGTACGTGCACTTTTTAATCAACTAGATGTACCCCAGCGAGCCTGGATATCGTAAATTGACGGACGTGTGCGTGCACTTTGAGCAGCTCTTGATCGTGAGGTCAATGAGGAAAACATTTACCAGCTTCAGGAAAACTCAACAAAGCATGCATTCAAGTTCAATTATGCGTCGATGGTTTACTAGCTTCCGATGATTACGAAACAGCAAAATTAATCAAAAACACATTTGTGCAAACCTATCCATCGTACGATAAACTACGTCTGCGAGATTCAGGTGTTACGCATGCTCCGGATGGCTATATCGACTTAATGGTTGTGAATGATGTTGACGTCACATCAGAATACCTGTTGGAGCACTTCAGGGGCTTGAAATCCAAGAAAAGCGATACTCCAGATGGGGTGCCATTAATCGCAAGCAGCTAAGAATCTCGCACATGTCACCCCTACAAGCTTGATATTTTGTCGAACGCTTCAAGATTCGATCGGACGACATAGGTCAGATCCCAAGAAAAGGCAACCGATTTGATGATACTCTTCCTGAGAAGGCTAGAACCACCTCTGTTGCCTTCAAGGAACCATTCTTGGGCCACAAATGTTTTCCTTTACATCTGTGCGCTAAAGTATATAATTTCTTTATGCACTAACGAAACGTTGAAAACGTGCACTATAAGATATGTACGGATGATGTTAAAATATACGGAAAAGCGGACTCAGCCAGGGACTGCCAAAAACTGCATTATACGGTAAATGAGCTCTACATGTGGTTCGTCTCGCTCGATATGAAACTATCGGTGGCAAAGTGCGCTGTACTTGTCGCGAAAACGCAGAGTACAATTACACGATCGATAGCCATCCTCTTGCTTCAAAAAACTGATCAGAGACCTTAGTGTTATCTCGTACATATTGAGAAAGGTCATACCAAACTAATTTTAAAGATGTTCAACATCATTCATACGACGACGCGTCGTCAGAAGGATATTCTTTCAAAGTGTGTAGCGACAAAACGAACTCTGAACCATAGGTTCTCATGGAGAGTAACCCGCCAACTCCATGAAAACTTGATGGTAACAGTCTAAACATTTTCTTGAGTGAAGCGTATTATTAACACACACATATATATATATATATATATGTTTATCTGTATATATATATATATATATTTATTTATCTGTTTATATATATATATATATATATATATATATATATATATATATATATATACGATATTAAACCCAAAAATCATAGGCCACAATAAGGCTACGCCTTGTTGGTGATCATTACATGATCTATTAAAATGATTTGACGAGACTCGAGACGTATTTCTTCAGAAAGTGGAACAGAATGTCCCAAATGTGTAACCACTAGTCTAGCAAAGTAGCAGATGTCTCTCACGGTTATCTTATGATACGATGGCGCCTATCTACTCCGTGAAACAGGGTTCAGAAGGAATATTCTATAAGTTCCGCACTGTTTCTTGGTAAATCAGACTGTACATTTCAGATACAATGCCTGTTCCACGTCTGAACGTATTTAGAGAACACAACACTCGGTTAATATCGTGGCGTTGGATATACGCTAAATGAAGAATCTTCAACAGCAAGTAAACCGATCACTAAGTAGGGCGAAGTGCTTATTCTGGACGTTTAAACGTTTGTGGTCATTTGCACGCGAAGTGCGAAAACTAGACACGTTCAGTCGTGTTGCTTCCGCTGACTTACAACCCTGAACGCCGGCGTCCTTTCAAACATCCTAATAGGTGGTTTTAGCAAAAGTGGCCGCAAAATCCGCTTGCAGGATTGCCGTGTTCACACAAATGGCACGTCAGACCGCATCAACCCACCTCGCACGCGCTCTCACGAAAATGCGTCCACTCAACATGTCCTCAGTGGCATACACAAGCACGTGCTAATATATATATATATATATATATATATATATATATATAACAGCGCATAGCCAAACATAGACAAAGATCTATCCCATTCATTTGTATGGCGCAAACCTTAAAAACGAAATGTACGTTTGTGCATATGTGCAATGTACTTGTCTGCCTACTAATCTGGCATATACCCTCGCCCGTCTTTTCACCGTAAGGGGTTATGCGCCAGATCAAATCCAGTCAGTCGTTGCGCTTTCAGCGAGTAACAAGTCAGTTATCACTTTTTAGCACTATAACTGATTATTATTAGAGAAATTGTGGTTTGTACATTTTACCATTTTTCCAGAGTTTGAAGTCTTCTGTCTACTATTTACCTTCCACTACTGTTTTCGACATTAACTCAGGAACTTGTATATATACCGTATACCTAGTAAATAATATCAATTATGCAGAAAACAAATTATTCTTAATCACGTATAGGGTTTTCAGCAGGCTCTTTTCTTAAGCTGGGCCGCCAACTCATTTTGACACATGTGGGTTGTTTTCCTCAACCAACGGCTACTTAGCATCCTATTTAATACTTTTGATTACATTATTTACAGGGGAGTGCAGCCTCGCAGGTTCGAGATTTTTTTATAGAGGGGAGAAATGCGTTACGCACGAACGGAAACCACCTTTGGATGTGGGCCGAACAGTGTCGGACTCACCGCAAGGCTACCGGCGTTACCGACTAAGACTCCGGGTTTTCGAAGTTCTGAAAACCGCAGCCTCTCATAAGATTCACTCCAGACCTCTCAGATCTTCGGTTTATAGTACTATGGGTAGGCTCGAGATCTGCCGGCAGCATAGTGCATATCGATCGGTTTACAGTACTAAGGTAAGTCGCCTTATTAGTAGAATTACAGTCTTAAAATCTATTTAGAATGTTGCAGCTGTGCCCGATTTACTTTTCTTCTGTGAAAGTCGAAAAGAAAGCATTATCTCGTGCTCTGTATTTAAAGCAACTAGAACCATCGGCCTCGATCTAAAACAAGCTCGTCTCATTTATGCTAGATCATGCTGACGCATCGGCTAGTGCGTAAATTAATTTTTGCATCATCATCATTATTTAGTCGAATCAGTCACTAGAATTCAATATTGTTATGATAGCATGCAGGTCTACTTGTTGGTGTTTGCTACTTTGTTTTTTTACTTTCTAAATACTCCTGATCCTGCGTGCCGTAAAGTCATATCTTCCTTTGTATAACAACTGGTAGAGCAACCTTATTAGTTAGGTACTAATAGTTAAAAAGACAGTCTGGCAATATGCATGATAGATAAACAAACATATTTGAATGTTAAGTAACCAATTGTTAGATGCGTATCTGCCTTCATAGTACTTCATCTATGACGAAACGAACTTAACTTTTCAACGTCATGAACTGCATGTTATATTAGTATTGTGCTTTATTAGCCGTTGATTGGTTTCTACATTGCCCACACGTTATTACTGTTCCTCCTGTAGAAGCTAACAAATAATCTAGCTGATTGCGGCTAATATGACATAAGATCAACACGTTCATCAAGAAGTTAGCTTTAATGCAGTTAGGGGGTCTGATATTATCCTTAGTTAGATAAAGCCAGACAACCTGTATTCCACACGAGTCTATTAGCGATATCTTCAAGTAGTTAATTGCCTTTAGGCTTCCTAAGACGTTTTTACAAAGCAGCTTATTAAGAGTAACTCCTATTGTTTCTCTACTTAATGAAGGAGATATGAAATTCCATGTCGTAGACAATGGCATAGTCATTTGTGTGATTTATATTGAATGCTTAGTCAGGTGGCAAGTCGTTTTTGTCGAACCACTGCCATGCAAATCCGAGTCTGAGGTAGTGGGCGCCTTGATCCTTTTGTTGTCAAAAATTATTAAGTAAGAGGTATTAGAAAAAATGACCACAGGATAACTGGCTTGTGGCGGCCAAACGTGAGACGGATACGTTTTTGTAGCGCGGTGTCGAATGCACCCCTGAAGCCCTGCACAATATATATATATATATATATATACGTATATATCAAACCGTAAACTCGTAGTCTTTGACTCGTACTAACTATCTGAAGTTGCTGTGTCATCCGAAGAGGACAGTATGTTAATTAAAATTCTGAACAGACAGGTAATGGTATAGTCAACGATTATGGTGCATATATGTTATATATATACAGATATAGATTAACTAGGGCAACTTACCGGTCTTAAAGAAATATATACATTCACATAAGTAAGCAATGTTTCGTGTTCGCCTGTTGTTGTTCTAGTGTCTGCGGGGTTATGAATATGGAATGAAGCTTTGTACAGACGCGAATCAAATGGGCCTGACACTCTGGTGGAAGAGGTACGTTCTATTAGAAATGCAATTATTTGTAAGATAATATATTTACAGAAATTATGCTGTACACAAAAGCAAATATAGGTATTGGAGGCATGTCGCTTAATTTAGGTAACCTGAGTACACACAATAATGCCAAAATTATACCCATACTAGCTTTTTTTAGTCGTCACGTAATGAGCCACGTATGACAGCAAATGTATTTTCATCCCATTCCAGCAAATTTCGCGTGAAACAGCCAACCCACGTCTAGCCAATAAAGTTTAATTCAAGCGTTCGTCTAACCAATCAAGTTCAGCTCAAGCGTTTGTCTGGCCAATCAAGTTAAGCTCAAGCGTTCGTCTAACTAATCAAGTTCAGCTCAGACGTTTTTACAAAACAGCTTATCAAGGGTAACTCCTATGGTTTCTCTATTTAATGAAGGAAACACGTATTTCCATGTTTTAGACAAAGGCATAGTCATTTGTGTGAACTATATTGAATGCTTAGTCAGGTGGCGAGTTGTTTTTGTCGAAGCACTGCCATGCAAATCCGAGCCTGAGGGAGTGGACGCCTCAATCTTTTTGTTGTCAAGAATTTGCAAGTAAGAGGTATCAGAAATAATGACCACAGGATAACTAGCTTGTGGCGGCCAAGCCAATAGTTTCTGTAGCGCGGTGTCCCTGAAGGCACCCCTGAAGCCTTGTACAATATATATATATATATATATATATATATATATACTCGTGGTCTTTGACTCGTTCTAACTATCTGGAGTTGTTGTGTCATCCGAAGAAGACAGTATGTTAAATATAATCCTGAACAGAGAGGTAATGGTAGAGTCAATGATTATGGTGCATATATGCTATATATATACAGATATATATTAACTAGGGAAACTTACCGGTCTTATAGAAATATATACATACACATAAGTAAGCAATGTTTTGTGTTCGCCTGTTGTTGTTCTAGTGTCTGCGGCGTTATGAATATGGAATAGAGCTTTGTAACGCGCGAATGTGACGCGAATCAAATGGGCCCGATGCTCTGGTGGAAGAGGTACGTTCTATTAGAAATGCAATTATTTGTAAGATATTAGATTCACAGAGTTTATGCTATACACAAAGGCAAATATGGGTATTGGAGGCATCTCGCTTAACTAGGTAACCTAAGTGCACGCAATAATACCGTAATTATACCCATACTAGCATTTTCTATAGTCGTCACGTAATAAGCCACGTATGACTGCAAATGCATTTTCATCCCATTCCAGCAAATTTCGCGTGAAACAGCCAACCCACGTCTAGCCAATCAAGTCCAAGTCAAGCGTTCGTCTTGCCAATTAAGTTCAGCTTAAGCGTGCGACTTGCCAATCAAGTTCAGCTTAAGCGTTTGTCTTGCCATTCAAGTTCAAGTCAAGCGTTCGTCTTGCCGATCAAGTTCAACTCAAGCGTTCGTCTTGCCATTCAAGTTCAATTCAAGCGTTCGTCTTGCCGATCAAGTTCAATTCAAGCGTTCGTCTTGCCGATCAAGTTCAACTCAAGCGTTCGTCTTGCCGATCAAGTTCAACTCAAGCGTTCGTCTTGCCGATCAAGTTCAACTCAAGCGTTCGTCTTGCCGATCAAGTTCAATTCAAGCGTTCGTCTTGCCGATCAAGTTCAACTCAAGCGTTCGTCTTGCCGATCAAGTTCAACTCAAGCGTTCGTCTTGCCAATCAAGTTCAATTTAAGCGTTCGTCTTGCTGATCAAGTTCAACTCAAGCGTTCGTCTTGCCAATCAAGTTCAATTTAAGCGTTCGTCTTGCTGATCAAGTTCAATTCAAGCGTTAGTCTTGCTGATCAAGTTCAGCTCAAGCGTTTGTCTTGCTAATCAAGTTCAACTCAAGCGTTTGTCGAGCTAATCAAGTTCAGCTCAAGCGTTCGTCTAGCCAATCAAGTTCAGCTCAACCGTTTGTCTTGCCAATTAAGTTCAGCTCAAGCTTTCGTCTAACCAATCAAGTTCAGTTCAAGCGTTTGTCTAGCCAAACAAGTTCAGTACTAACTATCTGGAGTTGGTGTGTCGTCCGAAGAAGACAGTATGTTAAATATAATCCTGAACAGAGAGGTAATGATATAGTCAATGAGTATGGTGCATATATGCTATATATATATATATATATATATATATATATATATATATATATATATATATATATATATATATATATATATATATATACAGATATATATTAACTAGGGCAACTAACCGGTCTTATAGAAATATATACATACACATAAGTAATCAATGTTTCGTGTTCGCCTGTCGTTGTTCTAGTGTCTGCGGCGTTTTGAATCTGGAATGAAGCTTTGTACAGACGCGAATCAAATGGGCCCGATGCTCTGGTGGAAGAGGTACGTTCTATTAGAAATGCAATTATTTGTAAGATATTAGATTCACAGAGTTTATGCTATACACAAAGGCAAATATGGGTATTGGAGGCATCTCGCTTAACTAGGTAACCTGAGTGCACGGAATAATACCGTAATTATACCCATACTAGCCTTTTCTTTAGTCGTCACGTAATAAGCCACGTATGACTGCAAATGTATTTTCATCACATTCCTGCAAATTTAGCGTGAAACAGCCAACCCACGTCTAGCCAATCAAGTACAATTCAAGCGTTCGTCTAACCAATCAAGTTCAGCTCAAGCGTTTGTCTGGCCAATCAAGTTAAGCTCAAGCGTTCGTCGTGCCAATCAAGTTCAATTCAAGCGTTCGTCTTGCCGATCAAGTTCAGCTTAAGCATGCGACTTGCCAATCAGGTTCAGCTCAAGCGTTCGTATTGCCGATCAAGTTCAATTCAAGCTTTGTCTAGCCAATCAAACTCAGCTTAAGCGTTTGTCTAGCCAATCAAGTTCAATTTAAGCGTTTGTCTAACCAATCAAGTTCAGCTCAAGCGTTCGTCTAACTAATCAAGTTCAATTCAAGCGTTCGTCTTGCCGATCAAGTTCAATTCAAGCGTTCGTCTTGCCGATCAAGTTCAGCTCAAGCGCTTGTCTTGCTAATCAAGTTCAGCTCAAGCGTTTGTCGAGCTAATCAAAATCAGCTCAAGCGTTCATCTTGCCGATCAAGTTCAGCTCAAGCGTTTGTCTTGCTAATCAAGTTCAACTCAAGCGTTTGTCGAGCTAATCAAGTTCAGCTCAAGCGTTTGTCTAGCCAAACAAGTTCAGCTCAAGCGTTTGTCTAACCAATCAAGTTCAGCTCAAGCGTTCGTCTTGCCGATCAAGTTCAATTTAAGCGTTCGTCTTGCCGATCAAGTTCAGCTCAAGCGTTTGTATTGCTAATCAAGTTCAACTCAAGCGTTTGTCTTGCCAATCAAGTTCAGCTCAACCGTGTGTCTTGTCAATCAAGTTCAGCTCAAGCGTTCGTCTTGCCAATCAAGTTCAGCTCAAGCGTTTGTCTAACCAATCAAGTTCAGCTCAAGCGTTCGTCTTGCCAATCAAGTTCAGCTCAAGCGTTCGTCGTGCCAATCAAGTTCAATTCAAGCGTTCGTCTTGCCGATCAAGTTCAATTCAAGCGTTCGTCTTGCCAATCAAGTTCAGCTCAAGCGTTTGTCTAACCAATCAAGTTCAGCTCAAGCGTTCGTCTTGCCAATCAAGTTCAGCTCAAGCGTTCGTCGTGCCAATCAAGTTCAATTCAAGCGTTCGTCGTGCCAATCAAGTTCAATTCAAGCGTTCGTCTTGCCGATCAAGTTCAGCTCAAGCGCTTGTCTTGCTAATCAAGTTCAGCTCAAGCGTTTGTCGAGCTAATCAAGTTCAGCTCAAGCGTTTGTCGAGCTAATCAAGTTCAGCTCAAGCGTTCGTCTAACTAATCAAGTTTAATTCAAGCGTTCGTCTTGCCGATCAGGTTCAATTCAAGCGTTCGTCTTGCTAATCAAGTTCAGCTCAAGCGTTTGTCTTGCTAATCAAGTTCAGCTCAAGCGTTTGTCGAGCTAATCAAGTTCAGCTCAAGCGTTCATCTTGCCGATCAAGTTCAGCTCAAGCGTTTGTCTTGCTAATCAAGTTCAACTCAAGCGTTTGTCGAGCTAATCAAGTTCAGCTCAAGCGTTTGTCGAGCTAATCAAGTTCAGCTCAAGCGTTCGTCTAACTAATCAAGTTCAATTCAAGCGTTCGTCTAACTAATCAAGTTCAATTCAAGCGTTCGTCTTGCCGATCAAGTTCAATTCAAGCGTTCGTCTTGCTAATCAAGTTCAGCTCAAGCGTTTGTCTTGCTAATCAAGTTCAGCTCAAGCGTTTGTCGAGCTAATCAAGTTCAGCTCAAGCGTTCATCTTGCCGATCAAGTTCAGCTCAAGCGCTTGTCTTGCTAATCAAGTTCAGCTCAAGCGTTTGTCGAGCTAATCAAGTTCAGCTCAAGCGTTTGTCGAGCTAATCAAGTTCAGCTCAAGCGTTCGTCTAACTAATCAAGTTCAATTCAAGCGTTCGTCTTGCCGATCAAGTTCAATTCAAGCGTTCGTCTTGCTAATCAAGTTCAGCTCAAGCGTTTGTCGAGCTAATCAAGTTCAGCTCAAGCGTTTGTCGAGCTAATCAAGTTCAGCTCAAGCGTTCATCTTGCCGATCAAGTTCAGCTCAAGCGTTTGTCTAGCCAAACAAGTTCAGCTCAAGCGTTTGTCTAACCAATCAAGTTCAGCTCAAGCGTTCGTCTTGCCAATCAAGTTCAGCTCAAGCGTTCGTCGTGCCAATCAAGTTCAATTCAAGCGTTCGTCTTGCCGATCAAGTTCAATTTAAGCGTTCGTCTTGCCGATTAAGTTCAGCTCAAGCGTTTGTCTTGCTAATCAAGTTCAACTCAAGCGTTTGTCTAGCCAATCAAGTTCAGCTTAAGCATGCGGTTTGCCAATCAAATTCAGCTTAAGCGTGCGACTTGCCAGTCAAGTTCAGCTCAAGCGTTCGTCTTGCCGATCAAGTTCACTTCAAGCGTTTGTCTAGCCAATCAAGTTCAGCTTAAGCGTGCGACTTGCCAAGTAAGTTCAGCTCAAGCGTTCGTCGTGCCAATCAAGTTCAGTTCAAGCGTTTGTCTAGCCAATCAAGTTCAGCTTAAGCGTTTGTCTAGCCAATCAAGTTCAGCTCAAACGTTCGTTCAGCCAATCAAGTTCAGCTCAAGCGTTCATCTAGCCAATCAAGTTCAGCTCAAGCGTTCGTCTAGCCAATCAAGTTCAGCTCAAACGTAAGGCCTCGTACGCACGCGAATTCAATAAGCCCGCCGCTATCGCGGATGAGGTACGTTTGATTAAAAATTCAGTTATTTGTAAGATATTCCATTTAGAAGGTTTATGCTATAAACAAAGGCAAATATATCATTTCATCTCGCTTAGTTAGTTAACCTGAGTTCACACAACATTATCCCTTATACCATTTTTGTTAATCGTCAGATAATATACCACGTATGACAGAAGATGTATTTCCATTCCATTCCAGCAAATTTCGTGTGAAACAGCCAACCCACGTCTGGAGATGCTGTGTCATCCGAAGAAGACAATATGTTAAATATAATCCTGAACAGACAGGTAATGATATAGTCAATGAGTATGGTGCATATATGCTATATATACAGATATATATTAACTAGGGCAACTAACCGGTTTTATAGAAAGATATACATACACATAAGTAATCAATGTTTCGTGTTCGCCTGTCGATTGTTCTAGTGTCTGCGGCGTTATGAATCTGGAATGAAGCTTTGTACAGACGCGAATCAAATGGGCCCGATGCTCTGGTGGAAGAGGTACGTTCTATTAGAAATGCAATTATTTGTAAGATATTAGATTCACAGAGTTTATGCTACACACAAAGGCAAATATGGGTATTGGAGGCATCTCGCTTAACTAGGTAACCTGAGTGCACGCAATAATACCGTAATTATACCCATACTAGCATTTTCCTTAGTCGTCACGTAATAAGCCACGTATGACTGCATATGTATTTTCATCCCATTCCAGCAAATTTCGCGTGAAACAGCCAACCCACGTCTAGCCAATCAAGTCCAATTCAAGCGTTCGTCTTGCCAATCAAGTTCAGCTTAAGCGTGCGACTTGCCATACAAGTTCAGCTTAAGCGTTTGTCTTGCCAATCAAGTTCAATTCAAGCGTTCGCCTTGCCGATCAAGTTCAATTCAAGCGTTCGTCTTGCCAATCAAGTTCAATTTAAGCGTTTGTCTAACCAATTAAGTTCAGCTCAAGTGTTCGTCTGACTAATCAAGTTCAATTCAAGCGTTCGTCTTGCCGATCAAGTTCAATTCAAGCGTTCGTCTAGCCAATCAAGTTCAGCTCAAGCGTTTGTCTGGCCAATCAAGTTCAGCTCAAGCGTTTGTCTAACCAATCAAGTTCAGCTCAAGCGTTCGTCTAACCAATCAAGTTCAGCTCAGACCTTTTTACAAAGCAGCTTATCAAGGGTAACTTCTATGGTTTCTCTATTTAATTAAGGAAATACGTATTTTCATGTTTTAGACAAAGGCATAGTAATTTGTGTGATTTATATTGAATGCTTAGTCAGGTTGCTTTTGTCGAAGCACTGCCATGCAAATCCGAGCCTGAGGGAGTGGACGCCTCGACCCTTTTGTCGTCAAGAATTTGCAAGTAATAGGTATTAGCATGTTATATTAGTATTGTGCTTTATTAGCCGTTGATTGGTTTCTACATTGCCCACACGTTAATCCTGTTCCTCCTGTAGAAGCTAACAAATATTCTAACTGATTGCGGCTAATATGACATACGATCAACATTTTCATCAAGAAGTTAGCTTTAATGCAGTTAGGGGTCTAATATTATCCTTAGTTAGATAAAGCCAAACAACCCGTATTCCACACGAGTCTGTTGGCGATATCTTCAAGTAATTAATTGCCTTTAGGATTCCTAAGACGTTTTTACAAAGCAGCTTATCAATAGTAACTCCTATTGTTTCTCTACTTAATGAAGGAGATATGTATTTCCATGTTTTAGACAAAGGCATAGTCATTTGTGTGATTTATATTGAGTGCTTAATCAGGAGGCGAGTCATTTTTGTCGAACCACTGCCATGCAAATCCGAGTCTGAGGTAGTGGGCGTCTAGATCCGTTTGTTGACAAGAATTTTAATGTAAGAGGTATTAGAAAAAATTACCACAGGATAACTGGCTTGTGACGGCCAAGCGTGAGACGGATTAGTTTTTGTAGCGCGGTGTTGAAGGCACCCCTGAAGCCCTGCACGATATATATATATATATATATCAAACCGTAAACTCGTAGTCTTTGACTCGTACTAACTATCTGAAGTTGCTGTGTCATCCGAAGAGGACAGTATGTTAAATATAATTCTAAACAGACAGGTAATGGTATAGTCAACGATTATGGTGCATATATATATATATATATATATATATATATATATATATATACAGATATAGATTAACTAGGGCAATTTATCGGTCTTATTGAAATATTTACATCCACATAAGTAATCAATGTTTCGTGTTCGCCTGCTGTTGTTCTAGTGTCTGCGGCGTTATGAATATGGAATGAAGCTTTGTACAGACGCGAATCAAATAGGCCGGACGCTCTGGTGGAAGAGGTACGTTATATTAGAAATGCAATTCGATTCACAGAGATTATGCTGTACGTATTGGAGGCATCTCGTTTAATTAGGTTACCTGAGTACACACAATAATACCGAAATTATACCCATACTAGCATATTTTTTAGTCGTCACGTAATGAGCCACGTATGACAGCAAATGTATTTTCATCCCATTCCAGCAAATTTCGCGTAAAACAGCCAACCCACGTCTAGCCGATCAGGTTCAATTCAAGCGTTCGTCTAGCCAATCAAGTTCAGCTCAAGCGTTTGTCTGGCCAATCAAGTTCAGCTCAAGCGTTTGTCTAACCAATCAAGTTCATCTCAAGCGTTTGTCTGGCCAATCAAGTTCAGCTCAAGCGTTCGTCTAACCAATCAAGTTCAATTCAAGCGTTTATCTTGCCGATCAAGTTCAATTCAAGCGTTCGTCTAACCAATCAAGTTCAGCTCAAGCGTTCGTCTTGCCAATCAAGTTCAATTCAAGCGTTCGTCTTGCCGATCAAGTTCAGCTCAAGCGCTTGTCTTGCTAATCAAGTTCAGCTCAAGCGTTTGTCTTGCTAATCAAGTTCAGCTCAAGCGTTTGTCGAGCTAATCAAGTTCAGCTCAAGCGTTCATCTTGCCGATCAAGTTCAGCTCAAGCGTTTGTCTTGCTAATCAAGTTCAACTCAAGCGTTTGTCGAGCTAATAAAGTTCAGCTCAAGCGTTTGTCTAGCCAAACAAGTTCAGCTCAAGCGTTTGTCTAACCAATCAAGTTCAGCTCAAGCGTTCGTCTTGCCAATCAAGTTCAGCTCAAGCGTTCGTCGTGCCAATCAAGTTCAATTCAAGCGTTCGTCTTGCCGATCAAGTTCAATTTAAGCGTTCGTCTTGCCGATCAAGTTCAGCTCAAGCGTTTGTCTTGCCTAATCAAGTTCAACTCAAGCGTTTGTCTAACCAATCAAGTTCAGCTCAAGCGTTCGTCTTGCCAATCAAGTTCAGCTCAAGCGTTCGTCGTGCCAATCAAGTTCAATTCAAGCGTTCGTCTTGCCGATCAAGTTCAATTTAAGCGTTCGTCTTGCCAATCAAGTTCAGCTCAACCGTTTGTCTTGTCAATCAAGTTCAGCTCAAGCGTTCGTCTTGCCAATCAAGTTCAGCTCAAGCGTTCGTCGTGCCAATCAAGTTCAATTCAAGCGTTCGTCTTGCCAATCAAGTTCAATTTAAGCGTCCGTCTTGCCGATCAAGTTCAGCTTAAGTGTGTGAATTGCCAATCAATTTCAGCTCAAGCGTTTGTCTTGCCAATCAAGTTTAGCTTAAGCGTTTGTCTAGCCAATCAAGTTCAGCTTAAGCATGCGGTTTGCCAATCAAGTTCAGCTTAAGCGTGCGACTTGCCAGTCAAGTTCAGCTCAAGCGTTCGTCTTGCCGATCAAGTTCAATTCAAGCGTTTGTCTAGCCAATCAAGTTCAGCTTAAGCGTGCGACTTGCCAAGTAAGTTCAGCTCAAGCGTTCGTCGTGCCAATCAAGTTCAGTTCAAGCGTTTGTCTAGCCAATCAAGTTTAGCTTAAGCGTTTGTCTAGCCAATCAAGTTCAGCTCAAACGTTCGTTCAGCCAATCAAGTTCAGCTCAAGCGTTCATCTAGCCAATCAAGTTCAGCTCAAGCGTTCGTCTAGCCAATCAAGTTCAGCTCAAACGTAAGGCCTCGTACGCACGCGAATTCAATAAGCCCGCCGCTATCGCGGATGAGGTACGTTTGATTAAAAATTCAGTTATTTGTAAGATATTCCATTTAGAAGGTTTATGCTATAAACAAAGGCAAATATATCATTTCATCTCGCTTAGTTAGTTAACCTGAGTTCACACAACATTATCCCTTATACCATTTTTGTTAATCGTCAGATAATATACCACGTATGACAGAAGATGTATTTCCATTCCATTCCAGCAAATTTCGTGTGAAACAGCCAACCCACGTTTCCCGATATGGAAGTCAACAGCCTGCCCCTGCGTACAATAATTCGCTCTGCTCAAATAAAATCAAGAAAAAGCGCTCGTCTTGTCAACCAAGCCCAAGCATTCGTTTTGTCGATCAAATTCACACGTTCTAACGCATTGCTATAAATTTAAATCACTGTTGAAGTACTGTCATGGAAACAAAAGACGTTACCAGTCTTTAAAAGTCATATTCAGCAACACCATATGTATATATATCGGAATACAATAAACGCTATTTATACATTGTAAAATTACAGGCTTTTTCTTTTAATACTCTGTATATATATATATATATATATATATATATATATATATATATATATATATATATATATATATATATATAGTGCTAGGTTTTGAGGTGATTTTAGGTCAGGAATATTTCTCGCGGGTTGTAGACAAGTTCCAAAAAGCCAAGATAGGTCAATCCAACTTTTGCTCTCTACCTTCTTCATACTCTGTTCTGATTCTTCATGAAAAATATCATTTGGTCCGGGTATTACATTCTGGTCTGCACATTCAATATAAGAGTCTTTTCCGGACACGCACCATATACATAATTTTTAAAGACATACTGTACTGGCTTCAAGATGAATGGCAAGTAAATATTTACCGCATTCGTATCTAGTATAGCAGCTGTCAATAAAGGACTTCTAGGTCTTTAAGTTATGTAATACTCATATAGCCATGACATGTGGATATTAGTAGTGGACTATCATTTGAAGGCTTTAAGAGAGTTCATTTGTTTTAGGTGATTAGGGAGCGAGTTTCACAACAATGAAATTTGAAGTGCTTCAGGTTGTAATCATTCCCTTATGGGCATACGGGGAATGCTTAGGGGGGGACGTGATTCTCTTAGGCACGGCGGCCGTCTCCTAACTGCATCTTAGCTAATAAGTAACTAAAATTGGCAGCAGGTCATACTGCTGTAGAAAGCAGTAAATATTCTGAATTAGAAAATAGATTCATTTGTGCGGCTGTAGTAGTGAGGCCGCTGAGATTCATCACTAGGGACTTCTTTCTTAAGTTATTTCCCATCTAAACGCACCCAACAGATAAACTCTAGACCCGCTAGCTAGGAGCGATGCAGTTTAAGAGAATAAGAGAGAGGAAGAGCAAAATGCGTTAACAGCATACGAAATCAGTTCTCGGAATTACTTGCAGACGAAAGTCAGGATGTTTCCATTTTATTAGCGGTAATAGGCAGTTCTCAATCGCTGGCCATTCACGTGGCGGTTGCATTATGTCAGCGCTATTGTAAATGTGGTGCCAGTTTTTACCTGCGGTTATCGCTAATCTAAGAAAAATTAAGAGTAAGCAAACTCCGCACGCTGAACGGGCTAAAGCTTCCCGTAACCACTAGATATGGAAATAGAATAGTGCGAGTATTTGAGACAAGATCGTTGTTAACAAAGAAACTACACACACAACGGGATTTGCATACACCAAGGGCTTTGGTAGAGTAGAGAAAAATTTGGGAAATAAATATAAACGGGACTGATATAGGAACCTATGATACCTGAAAGGCAACGTCCAGAGGGAAGCAGCGTTTAAGGATAGACATTTGATGGCCGCGTTTGCAGGGCACATAATTTACCGTGTTCTCTGACGGCGAGCATCTTTCACAAGCTAAGGGAGGAATTCTAATGCACGAGATACGAGACCAAGTACGACAGATGATAGCATGAGGCGAGATGTCCCGCCGTCGAAATCACAGCTCATAAACTCTCGAGGACTAGCAAGACGACGTGTCATTTTTAAAAGAGGGCGGAAGAGCATTTTCATATATTTGGCAACACAATTTTAACTGTAATACATGAAATAAAATAATATCTGAGAGCTGTTTTTTTCTAAAACCATTATGAAATGAATTCATACATAGAGTTTATTTGTTTAATGTCTCTTGGCATTCCGAAGAAGTGTGTTATCAGGTAAACAATCTGTCAGGCTTAATAGAGGCTAATTCACCTTATCTCTGTTTCGTTATTTCAACCTTGCGCGTTTTATGCAGCCAGCTGTCGAAGACTTGGAAAAAGATGGCAAACTTCGGCGTGATATAAGCCCTCGAACTCCATATGTGGTAAATATGTGTCGTTGCTATATAAATAGACCAAGCAGCATGGCTTAAGAACCAATCCGTTTGTATATATACAGAGTGTTTCGTCTAAATTGGCGCGTATTTTATCGTCCATATTTGAGTCCGTACTGTAAATGCAACCAAATACTTAGATGCCGTAAATAAGTCAACGGGGAAAAGCCCTGAAGAATATTCTTATACAACATGACCCCGCTCACGCTAATCACTTTTTTACTTCGGAATCCAAAGCGCAAGTCCATATCAAAATGTCCCTATTTAATTGTTGAACCCTTTGTTAGTAGCGGCAGTGAGCAAGTCTACGGTTTTACAACGGTTTGTAGAACAAACCCGCGTAAGTTTTTTCGGTCTGTAGTTTACAGAGCACGCAACTAAATTTATTTTGTAATGGTTTTGCCCTTCTGAAGAAGGTACGGTGGTATAACGTCTCCTTCAATGGACACCACACTCAGAACGGGAGTAAATCAGCCGAGATACTTGATTTTGTTTCTGAGAAGAAACGAGTCTGCTTCGTGCTTACGAGACAAATGACATCGAGCAAGTCTATTAGCTTTTGCGGCCTCAGAGAATATTTGCCCGACTTCTATGACATAGGAATTATACCTGAGGTCCCCGTGAACAATGCTTCACATGGTCATTATGACCACATCAAATTCACTCTTAAAATACTTGATCGAGATCGAAATGTTCTTAACATTTTGCAGTTGTTTGCTGTGTGGAAACCTAGCGCTGTCGCTTCTTTAACCGTGTAATCGGCTATGATCGGCTGAACTGTTTGTAGACCGAAGAGAGAGGGCTCGAACAATAGGTTTTTATGGAAGGTTTCGGGAATGCAAGATGCAGATGGGACTCACAAACCCATTAAACTCGTATTCCTCCCCCCCTCAGGCTCGATATAATTTTGGCATTACCTCGAAGCAGGGAGAGCCATCTCTGCCGATTCCCTTCACTCAGCTTTATCCCTGTCTACCGTTCCGCATGTTTACCTGCGGTTGGAAAGGGGAACTCTGCCATTCTGTAAGCCGTCCTGTGAGATAGCATCGCCCCAAGAAATTCGCTTAAGTTTTTTCTGTCTGGCCGTTTCTTAAGTCTCCAAACGGCGTCCCTCGCTTTCCTGAGAGCATCACACCGCGGAACAGTATGATCCACATCACCCGCCTTTCGTTACACAGTCAGACACACAAAGCTGCCGCTAATAGCCTTCTTAATTTTTGACATGTAGCTTCGCGACTGGCCACGTTCGGTCAGAACTTGAGTCGTCTTGTAGGAAAGTACCCCTTGTTGGCGGGGAGGCGGTGACCACACCCTCATGTCCGGTACCAGTCTCTTGGTCCCGTTCCCTGTGATCATAGCGAGTCTTACCTGCAATATAGTGGCCGGCATTGTAGCGCCCCTAGCTCTGGTGAGATTCAGATATTTACCTAGATAAATATTACTTGTTTCAGCCGCTAGCCGCTGGTTGTTATAAGTATGTTGGTTGAGACCAAGAGGGCTTTAGTCAAGACCGTCCTTACCGTGGGCTTACCGTCCGGCAAGGTGGGCTTACCGTCATTGGCAGCAATCGTTGGGTCGACTTTAGTGCTTCTCTATTTTTCTCTATTTACAACAGTCTGCTAGATGCTAGACGTCTTCTTCACTTCGCGGATAATCGTTTCCGCCGCAAAGTCCGCGTTGAGGTTTTCTCGGACGGTCCGCAACGTGTCAGCAAAGGTTTTGCCGTGGCCGACCTTGACTAGTAGTAGGGGGAAACGACGAAGTATACCTCCTCACCTGGTCTGCATCGTCTCCTCTTATCTGAGTGATCGCCACCTAATGACACATCAGGGCACTTTTAGAATCACCGCTGGGGTTCCACAGGGATCTAACTCGGACCAACCCTGTGGAATATGTCATATTATGATGTTTTGCGTCTGTTAAACCTTCGGCTCGGGGCGCCATATATATAAAAGCGCGCCAGGAGACCATACTTGGGGTCATAGTAAATAGGTCCCGGTGGGTGGCACAGAACAACTTCCAGCTGGCTCCAGAAAAAAACTGAAGCAATCTACCTGACAGGACGCAAACGCACCCGCGGTCTTCGCTTGTCATTGGACGGCCACGCTGCCACGGGGGTCACTTTTGGTTCCGGCCTCACGGGCTGTCTTCACATCTTAGCCATATTCAAAAAAATGAATACAAACGCCAGGGCAATGGCTAAAATCCTGCCTCTGTCGGGGGGCGCCGATCTGGAGAAGAGAATATTGTTAACATTGGCGGCGAAATCCACGGCACTGTACGCGGGGTCAATGTGCGCTGATATGGTTCTCCGCACGACCAGCAACAGGCAGCTGCTCAGGTCGGTTCAAGGATCAATTGCTATACGGACCAGCAGAGTGTACAGAACCGTCAGCATAGAGGCTACGCTACACAATGCTCTTAAAAGCTCTTCTGTGACGGGACAGACATACTGAGTACAACCGGGCTGGGGAGGCGCGTGCGGCCTGGACCTGCCACCTCGTCAAGGATCTACATGAATTGTATAACGACCCCGGTCAAGGCTCGTTATTATTCTACGCCACAAAAACTGTCACGGGACACGGCCTATTCCAAACATACATGATGAGGATAGGCAGGTCCCACTCAGACATCTGTGTCTTGTGCACAACCGGGGTATCTGACGACGTAGGCCACACGGTCGCGGACTTCCATATATATACTAGCTGGAGCTGACACTAAATGAATTGTTACATCGATGTCGACATCCAGCCGTGGAGAGAAGCAGCGTCATACATAGACCGGAGCATCAGAGAAAAAACTCGTCTGGAAAAAGAAAGGCGCGCTTCTCTTGCTTGAATAGATTGCAAGAAATCTCGGAAGCCCTGCCGGACATGTAGAGCGGACGACTACCCCCCAGGGTCTTGAAGAACTGGCTTACAGTACCGGAATGACTCTTATCGGCTTCGGACGAATGCCGGAGAGTTCCCGTCATTAATTACTGAGAGTTTCGAGTTGGCCAGCCAGTCCAGTAGAGGTGGGAGCGCGGGAACCCCATAGGGCCTATTAACGTCACCTGTCAGGAGTTGCCGGTTGGGGTTAGGGGAAGTAATGAGATCAGTGGGAGGTGTGAGATAGTCGCTCAAGTTCTCTAGTAGGTGGTTTGGTGAAAAGTAGCAGGAAAGAATATATAAGCCGCTGGCTAGGTGAATCCATGTGCTTCCAGAACGAGCCTCTTTGCCCGAAACGGAGACCTTCGGGTCCCGTCCATCATATTGCTGTGTCTGCGGCAGGATCAGCAGAATGGTTTGCTCGTGTTGACGCAATATTGTGATTGGGCTCTGACATGAGGCATAAGGCCACCTGGCTCTCCTGCACGTATACTTCCTAAGTATCGTGAGGGGCCCGGCAACGGTTTAGGTTTATTTGTAGTATTTTTATTTTAATAGCTTAGCTTTTCTAAATGTGAGGGTTAGGTAATCTTAAAGGGTACCCAATGTCATCGTTGAGTCCCACACTATTTACGCGTTTCTTCACGCCCAGACACTGACATCTGCGCTGGGTGTGCATAAAGCATGTTTCCGAACCTAAAAAAAAGCCCCCAGCCTTTACTTGGCTCTGCCGTTTGCTTTTCTGTTTAAGCCGCGCGTGGCATCTACTTCTCGCAGCAGCTCCCACTCCCGGTTTTCCCAGCATTTTTGCTTTTCTTCTTTGTGTTCCCTTTGCGGCATTTTCATCTTTATCAAAACGTCCGTACTACCGGAAAAATTCCTTACGTATTCTCATGGCATTTCGGCTGCTTTACAACGGTTGCCAAACTAAGGTCTTTTTATTCGTTCTTGGCATGGAATCATTGCACTTTTGATCAGAGTTGGCAGTATACGCTTGGGTCCCCTTAAGATTCCACCATCAAATTTTGTTTCTGTCCCCAGCCTACAACTGTTCTCTTCATTTATGCTACTAACCTTTAACGCCATCCCCACTCCTCCCCGAAATGACAGAGTTTCTTCCAGAAACATTAGATCGTCAACGTTTCGGTCTCTAACAATACATGTTGATTGCCCGTTGCTTTTACTTCAGGCGTAACATATACTGTATTTTTATTGATCGTCGTCTGATGACCTCGTTAAGGTTCTCGAAAAACTAACAGCAAATTTTAAGTTCTGTAGCAAAGCGCCTGCAACGCGGCGTGAGGGCAGACTTTAGAACAACTACTTTTTGCACCGCGATTATGCACATCACAGTCGCCATTTGACACCATGTTTTCTCTTGCATGCACATATATGTATGTATATATATATATATATATATTTGTGCCTTCCTAATACAGTGCATATACTTACTGACAGGATTGCGACCCCAGGATAATGTCCAGATAACCATTGTTTTAATTGAAAAAAACATTAGGAAAATAAAGCGGTTGTCCAAGTTAATTATTTTGAGCCTTTTATTATATACGTATGCATACTTATATATATATATATATATATATATATATATGTATATATATATATATATTATATATATATATATATATATATATATATATATATATATATATATATATATATATATATATATATATATACATTATTTTTTACTGAAGGGAAAATATCATGAACACCCGGCTATTGCTGCACAATTAGTGTAAAAACAGAGGTAAATATATATATATATATATATTACACGGCCGACTTTCCCGTTCCTGGGGTGCCTTTGGAATTACGTTTGATGTAATCTTTTTAGATGGCTAAAAGTTGCTATATTTATTAAAATGACATTTAAGTGTTACAGCGAGATGTTATTAACTATCAACACTAGGGCTTGTGGGGAGCGCTACCAGTCGAGCTTATCCTCGAGGCAGCCCCTCATTGTGCCCATTATTGCTGCCGCATAGCCGCGTTAAACTGCCAGCGATAGTCGCTGAAGTAGAAACTCAAGTGCTCTTTTTTCCCCTGTCGCCAGTTCAATTTGTTTGCCAATCTTCTGTAAAAGCGACCATGCCTCAGGGCCGGGCCTCCCGAGTGTCTCGAATACTAGCGGCACGAAAATGAACTCGTTGGCGAGCTGGGCATATTTGTTGGTCTTTAGACGCTCAGCTTTCTTCTCCCGCAAATCCCACGGTTTCGATGTAATGCCAAAGTAATACCGAGCCTGGGGGGGGTGGGGAGGAATCCGGGTTTAGTGGGTTTGCGAGTCTCACACTAGTCACGCAGGCTGCTAGTGGCGCATGTGCATCATGCATTACCGAAACCTCCCAGAAAAAAAAAAAAAAAAAAGACGCTCAGCTTTGCGTGCAGACCATTTTGCTTCGCACGAGACACGGGGCCTGCATCGTTTGCAGGTATCGTCGATGACGATAACGTCTTCCACCGTACGCTCTATACATGCATACGCACACAGCCTTGGATTTACTTGGACACTTAAGGAGACGCAAAGATTTTCGCTTAAAGTTTGTCATCTGACCTACCTGACCACTAACTGACGGCTAAAAGCCGTCTAGTAGGGACTAACTAAGACTCTCTTTCCAGCGTTGATGTCTGCGGCGCGCGAGTTAAGCGTGCCGCGGGGACCTTCGCGCGCCAATAGAAAGTTGTACAGATGTACAAACTCCCAATAGTAACATTCCCGAGGTCGCTTTTGTTGGCGCAGGAGGCAAGGCATACGCTATAGATTGTGTGGCAACGAGTACTTATTGTCATACTATCGTGGCCCATTCGAGGGCTGTTAAGGCTAACTGAAAGTACGGGGGAGGTGTGCTGCACACCGAACCCGGACATGTCGAGGTTCCGTGCGCCTGTTGGAGTGAAGTCGCCGTTTCTCTTGATGTAGTGGACGGCTGCATGAGCCGCTCGGCGCTGGATTTGCTACGGACGACAGGGCAGGATTGATGTCAAGCTCCAAGCCCCTCAATCAAAATCCGTCGTCCATCCGGATCCAGATCGTACGCTGGAGTTTGAAGTGGACTTTCTTTTGCGTGGCCTGAATCGAGGAGTCATTCCGTCCGGATCTCGCTTGGGCGTTCCGAGTCTCGTGAGCGCCACGAGGACAGCATGGCCCTCCGATGTTAGATGGCCGCCATGTTATCGCGGCGACGATCTTATAGCAAACATATTTTTGTGATATATATATATATATATATATATATATATATATATATATATATATATATATATATATACGAGCACATATGTTTTTTAAACAATATATATGGTTTTATTTCATTTTGAAGTTACAGTGGAATATGAATATCCAGCTACTCTTGGGCTTGTGAGGGGTGCTACCAATCGAGCTTATTCTCGAGGCAGCCCCTCATTGTGCCCATAATTGCTGCCGCATTGCCGCGCTGAACCGCCAGAGATAGCCGCTGGAGTAGAAAGTCGAAAGCTCTTTTGTCCCCCGTCGTGAGTTCAATTCGTTTGCCAATCTTCTGTAAAAGTGACCATGCCTCAGGGCCAGGTCCCCCTAGTGTCTCCAATACTAGTGGCACAAAAATGAACTAGTCGGTGAGCCGTGCGTATTTGTTGGTCTTTAGACCTTCAGCCTTGCGTGCTGCGGAGCCAGCGGCTGATGCGCTGGCCTCCACTGTTCGAGGGGGCGAGCGTGTCGGTGACTGTAGCATCCCAAATAAGCGCCTTTCCCCTTTCAAAAGGAATAAGGGTGAGACCGTCAGGCCTCTTTCCGTCGCTTCTCAGGAGGCCGGTTGGCTCTCGAATACATGGCAGTAGAGCTGACCTTAAGGCCCGGGCGGTAATCTCGTTAATCTCCCTGTGACGGCTTTGACGTCCTTCGCTTCTGTTGCAGGATAGCCCGTGGGTTCCCCAAATGTCCACTTGTGCTCCGCACGGACACCGGTGTTCCTCCGTTAGTCTTGTTCCCAACCTCAAGCCGATGCACAGACGAAAACTTTCGTGATCAAGTAAAGTGCCAAGGTTTGAGGAAGGGATGGCTTGGAGCCATTTGCTAGCCCCTTTTTGGACAACCGCCTGTAGTCGGGCTTTGTCTGCCGTGGACAGTGCATCGGACAGTAAACGAAGATATTTCTTGGATACTATGAGATTGTCATAGGACCTCTGCAGGTGTTTGTTTGCCTCTGGGAGTAGGCCTGCGAGGTTCTCAAATCTTGTATCAGCAGCTTTTTTGGCATCCTGGAAAGCCTGCAGGGCTATGGCCGGGCTGATGTGCTGGACTGTAGCTTCTGAGGCGTGTAATGAAGCAACGTGGCAGCTGGCTCCCAGATCTGCTGCAGAGCGGATTCCCAAACCTCCGAGTCTAAGAGGAAGGGTGGCTTGAGCCCAGTTGTTGTCGGCCAAGTTTAGATTGAGGAGGTCGCTAAGGCTGGTCCTAAGGCTATTGTCTAACTCCCTCAGCAGGTCCTGGTTTGCTTCGATGTCCGTGCTGCGGAGGATGTGGACAATTCTCGATGAGCCCGAGTTAAACTATATGTTGCAAAGACCTGTGAAGAAAAGCTACCAGAGCTATCTCCGATAGGACGAAGCAACCCTAGAGCCCCCCCCCCCCCAAGGAACGGAGAGTAGAGCTTGTTGACACGCTTCTGTCGATAGGTTGAGGTTCAACAGCGCCTCTACTGTAGTTGGCACGCTGTCGTTAAATCGCTCAAGGAGTCCCAAAGCAAGCAAGCAGCCTGCACCTCGGAACAGATGATTGAGACGAAGGGCCGAAAATGAGAAGCTCAGAAGAAAAAGGCCCCGGTGAGATCTTACCAATTAAATGCTTGACATCGCATGCTCTAGTTTTTCCGGCCACCTTTTAAATGCTGCCGAAACTCCCTGCGGGAATAAGGAAACGCCTAGCAATTATAGATCCGTGTCAGTGGTCCTGCACCCTGGGAGAGCCCCCAGCACTTCGGAATCAGTAGCCCCTCCTACGACATGGACCTCATACTATGCAGAACACACACACATATATATATATATATATATATATATATATATATATATATATTTTAATCAATCACTAACGGTGGGAGCATAACAATTGGGTCCCTGCGACCATGTGCACCTCTACGAAGGATCCAATATAGATACCTATATATATCAGTGGCCGTGGCGACCGCCCGCAGGGTTTCTGTTAGTGCGGCGCCAACTGTGGGTCTTATTGATTTGGAGCTGATCTTAAATTTCAATACCTCTCGTAGGACAACTTAATTAACTTGGGTAACTGGGTGTCGGAGGCCGGCGTGATTGTTGCCTGAAAAATCGCATGGGGGTATTTACACGTCACATGTAGCTTGAAGCCTCGTTGACTGGAGAGCTTATTATGCACGAAGCAGGCATTACTCAAGGTGGTTCAAGGCCAGCCGCCGTTGGTATAGATGGCGTGCTGGTGCCCGGACGGTGGCTGTAGTTGTAGTAGCTCATAATTGCGATGGTTATTTAAGACGTGCGGCACATGAAATTGTCGCGTGGGAGGATACCTACGTATATATATAGCGCATCTGATTCAAAATATATTCCATAAGGAATGGTAAATAAAACGCATATATATATATATATATATATATATATATATTTATATATATATATATATAGAGAGAGAGAGAGAGAGAGAGAGAGACTCACGACTTCTCAGAGACCATGTTCCATTGGAAAAAAATATTTGCCCTTACGCGCTCTACAATTCTTTATATCGCTTCCGATTTTTTTCTGTCACACCCTGTATATATTGTTTTTACTCGTCTCGATCGTGACGTTTTCTGGTGGTAAACAGTTTAGGGCGGAATCTGAGCTGTCGGCAATTGAGTTGTTGCCTTGATTGTTCATGACGATCCCTAAGTTGTTCGAATGTGCATTTCTTTGTAATTGGGGCCCATATGCTCACTGGGCGGTAGTTTTTTTGGCGTGTCTGTCATCAGATTTAAAAAATGAGGTAACGCGACATAATTTAGGCGCTTTGGGATGTTTAGCGGCCGCAATTGACAAATTAATCAGATTTGATCTGTTCTCGCTGGCTACATCGGTTGCTCTTTGCAATACCTAGGATGGAATTTGCTCAGGTGCAACTAAGCAAATCTCTGTTTTATGTAGAAGAGGCGCGATCCTTAGAGTATGGACATGGACCAGCTGAAGTAAGACGTTTGCTGCTCCACAAGGAAAGTTCTCTGGTATTACATATATATCAGAGCATTCCGTGTCGGCTGTTACACACTTCGAGAAATATTGATTAAACACGTCTGCCAGTGTAATCGTATTGGACACCATAATATTTCCTACTTTAAGCTTCACGCATTTTTGTCCCGGTATGCCACTTAGAACAGGTTTAATGGCATTCCAGTAATTTCTTCTATTCGGAACGTTCTCCCGCACCAGTTCCCTATTAAAATCAAAGGTACACTTTCTAAAAAGAGCGGTCATTTTGTTTCCTAGCTCCCTAACTAAACTTCGCTTTGCAGCATTCTCTGGATCGGCTTTCCTAGATGGCCCGAGATTAATTTCTAGTTCGTGCTTTTTGCTATTAACAGACGCTATTACTCGTATATTAAAGCACTCAAATGCTTCATCGGTGCCATCTACAGCGTACAGATCATAGCAGTTAGACTCATTCACACTATCTGATCATAGTTATATTTCGATTTACGTGTGATGTTGGTGACAGATCGAGTGGCCGATATTGAGCTGAACGATGGCCTGGTGGTGGTAACTGAGCTGCGTTGGGTGACAACTTCGGGACTTACATAGGAAAAAATGTTGTTGACACAATTGGCGCTGTAGGTGGAGCGGTTCTTTCCACTACGGCGACTTGCGTCGGCACACCGACAAACTCGTTAAAATTAAATGAGCATTTCTTGGAGATCACGAGAGTTCTTAATCATTGCAAAAGACATCGATACTACTGTCTCCAAGGTGAAGCATAATCTGATAATCTTTGAAAGCATATTTTCTAATCCATTCATTAAATCGGCTGCTTTGTCAGACGACTGGCGATAGAATACGCCAATCAAAAGAGATTTTCCCTCTACCAGAACACTTCTTTTTACATCTACACTCTGACGGAAAAAGAAGAGGTGCCACTGTGACTTGAGCACGTTCGCATTACAGCGTATTGCCAGAAACAATGAAGCACCACATTTAAATCAGGTTATATCTACAGCCTCATTTATATGCTGTTATTTGTGGTTCGGCCGGTCTATTCAATGTCATCACCAGGCAACATGCGTAAACTGCAGGGATCCCACGCGTCGTCTTCGGCGTTTTGTCCTATTCGCAAAATAGAAACACGCGAAGCCTTGATAAAGTGTCGCTTGTTTTAACAGTCCAGATTTGAGCATTTTGAAGCAATGCAAATAAAAATAATCGACTCGTCGCAACTGGCTGCTACACCCGACTTCTCATCCGCTCCAAATTCATCGCCTGGATCATCCACTTCATCGCCACCTAGATGTGCTGCTATATGAGAGCACTAGTCTGGTCCTGGCGTTCGCGCAAATCTACCGGGATCAATATCTTTCTCTAAAAAGTCGATTCGCACCGTGGGGAAATTTGCTACGAGCATTCTTTGCAAGTCATTTCCGGTGAAATTATTGCGCACCTCTGCCACTCGTAAATTGAAAGGACGTAAGTCTAACATAATCTCATCTTTGAAGCACATCACGATGGTTTTGAGATTGTATCTTATATATTATAAAAAAAGGGAATTATGATGCCATAAAGCCGAACCTCGACCTCACAAACTGGACCAGATTTTGCTTCTCTGTGGACTCGATTTACACCGTACTTATTGAGTACGTGCACTTTTTTAATCAACTAGATGTACCCCAGCGAGCCTGGATATCGTAAATTGATGGACGTGTGCGTGCACTTTGAGCAGCTCTTGATCGTGAGGTCAATGAGGAAAACATTTACCAGCTTCAGGAAAACTCAACAAAGCATGCATTCAAGTTCAATTATGCGTCGATGGTTTACTAGCTTCCGATGATTACGAAACAGCAAAATTAATCAAAAACACATTTGTGCAAACCTATCCATCGTACGATAAACTACGTCTGCGAGATTCAGGTGTTACGCATGCTCCGGATGGCTATATCGACTTAATGGTTGTGAATGATGTTGACGTCACGTCAGAATACCTGTTGGAGCATTTCAGGGGCCTGAAATCCAAGAAAAGCGATACTCCAGATGGGGTGCCATTAATCGCAAGCAGCTAAGAATCTCGCACATGTCACCCCTACAAGCTTGATATTTTGTCGAACGCTTCAAGATTCGATCGGACGACATAGGTCAGATCCCAAGAATAGGTAACCGATTTGATGATACTCTGCCTGAGAAGGCTAGAACCACCTCTGTTGCCTTCAAGGAACCATTCTTGGGCCACAAATAGATGTTTTTCCTTTACATCTGTGCGCTAAAGTATATAATTTCTTTATGCACTAACGAAACGTTGAAAACGTGCACTATAATATATGTACGGATAATGTTAAAATATACGGAAAAAGCGGACTCAGCCAGGGACTGCCAAAAACTGCATTATACGGTAAATGAGCTCTACATGTGGTTCGTCTCGCTCGATCGGTGGCAAAGTGCGTTGTACTTGTCGCGAAAACGCAGAGTACAATTACACGATCGATAGCCATCTTCTTGCTTCAAAAAACTGATCAGAGACCTTAGTGTTATCTCGTACATATTGAGAAAGGTCATACTAAACTAATTTTAAAGATGTTCAACATCATTCATACGACGACGCGTCGTCAGAAGGATATTCTTTCAAAGTTTGTAGCGACAAAACGAACTCTGAACCATAGGTTCTCATGGAGAGTAACCCGCCAACTCCATGAAAACTTGATGGTAACAGTCTAAACATTTTCTTGAGTAAAGCGTATTAATAACACATATATATATATATATATATATATATTATATATATATAATATATATATATATATATATATCTATATATATATATATATATATTATATATATATATATATATATATATTTATATATATCTACAGGGTCATTCATATTGTTGTGCACGCATTTCGAGGTTTGATAGAACTCGGCAAGAAAATAAGTTTTCCCTATGGAGGGAAGACGTGGAAACGTCTTGTTTAGGAGAGAGAGTGAAGTTTATAAAAGTAGTTTTTCTGCCTTTTTTTTCCTACATAGTTGTGCGAAATATCTGTTTGCGGGAGAACCAGTCAACGCATGAAGGAAACCGATTACACCGGCGTGTTCGGAGGAAAATTCTGCACAACGGAAGACACTTCACTAGCTTGCGTAGCAAAAAGCTAATACCCAGATAAAGGAAAGTCATGAAAAGTCGATATTTTACGTTAACGCCTTTTCATGAAAAATCGTAAAATTTTTCCATTGCGACCAAAAATGTACGTCCGAAAGACCACTCTCACGCAATAGCAAATTTAATGCCCACCACTTTCGTACCAAAGTGATGATGCTGCGTTACGTAGTTGTCAAGTCACTAAGCGTTTTCGACAGTCATAGTTGTTATGTTTTACGTGCAAGTTTTCACGTTCAGAACCGTACAAATTTGCCAAGACGTTTCCGCCCCCTCCTTCCACTAGGAAAATTTATTCTCTTGTTGAGTTCTACCAAACCTCAAAATATGTACCTAACTTTCTCATACGCCCTATGGAAATATGCATGCCTTCGCTTTCGACATGGCTATCGAAAAAGCTTAGTGACTTGACAACTACGTAACGCAGCACCATTACCTTGATACGAAAATGATGGGCATTAAATTTGCTATTGCGTGAGAGTGGTCTTGCAGACGTACATTTTTGGTCGCAATGGAAAAATTTTACGATTTTTCATGAAAAGGCGTTAACGTAAAATATCGAGTTTTCATGACTTTCCTTAATCTGGGTATTAGCTTTTTGCTACGCAAGCTAGTTAGGTGTCTTCCGTTGTGCAGAATTTTCCTCCGAACACGCCGGTGTAATCGGTTCCTTCATGCGTTGACTGGTTCTCCCGCAAACAGAGATTTCGCACAACTATGTAGGAAAAAAAGGCAGAAAAACTACTTTTATAAACTTCACTCTCTCTCTTAAACAAGACGTTTCCACGTCTTCCCTCCATAGGGAAAACTTATTTTCTTGCCGAGTTCTATCAAACCTCGAAATGCGTGCACAACAATATGAATGACCCTGTATATATATATATATATATATATAATTTTTTTGTTTGAGGAGGATTTAAATGCTTTAGGCACTAACGCATAGGGCAAGTAGATGGAGACTCAGACCCTATGCAGTGTGGGACTCACCCCCGACGGTTGGATATTATTCCGCCGAGATCATACCCACTAAACGCACCTCCCCCCTTAAGCTTCACTCTCTGTCAGCCCGGCTCTCCTTTTAATAGTACTACGAGCCGACAGGAGGAGTGGTGAGTGTTCTTCGAATCAATTGGCCGAAGACCTCTCAAGGTTCGGCCCTATAGCCAGAATACTGCGTTCCTCTACCTGCGAAACGATTCCTCTAGAGGCACGAACGTATTCTGTCCGTTCTGTTGCAAATCTGTCTCTCCTGAGGCGCTCCAGGTTCCCCTTTCTAACCAGTACTTCTCGTGCCACTGCAGATCCTATATGCCAGTTAGAGGTGCTTTCACAGATGAATTGCACAAACTGTGCAATTCCCTGTGTAGGCAAGTCCGGAGGGTTCGTACAATTCAGCTTTCCGCCCAACTTCAGTCGGTCCATAACTTTTATTTTAGTCTCTATTCTGACTTGCGCAAAGACCGGACATACCAACAGAGTATGGGCAGCGTCGTCTACGACACCTAGGTCACAGAGTACGCATATGTCCGAGGAGGCTTTTCCTATTCTTGACAGATATGCCTGAAAGTTGCCATGGCCCGTTATAACCTGCGTCAGAAAGTGATCAACCTCTCCTCCGGGTCGATTTAACCACTTCTTTATGTCAGGAATAAGGTCGCGCACGCGCGCACCCGGTGCATCATCTGGAATGGCATCCCATTCGTTCTGCCATGCAGTTAGGGTGCCTTCTCTTTCATCCTCTCTGACTTTCCTATTAGAGCTTTCTGGGCCCCTATCCCATAATCTTTGCCTTTCCTCTGCCTTTAGGTCCAAGGGAGGAGTGCCAGCAAGGACAAGTGCAGCGGAGGTGCTAACAGTCCTATAGGCCTGAGTAAGCCGTAAGACCGCGATCCTTTGTGTTCTTCTTAACATATGTTTTAGTCCTTGCGACTTTTTAGCCGCTGTGAACCACACCGGTGCTCCAAACAATGCTATAGATTCGACGGCCGACATAATAAGTCTCCTGCGTCCTGTTTTACTTGGCCCATGAATGTTAGGAAGGATCTTGGCTATTGTGTTATCCATCTTCTCCTCTTTCTTCACAGCGTTTCTAGCATGGTGCATACCCCTCATTCCTTTGTCCAGGTCTATGCCCAAGTACCTGGCTACACTGACCATCCTTATCTGGACCTCATTTAGGACAAGGTTGATAGGTCGCATTTGCTTCTTTCCTATCAGCAGAATACCTTCACTCTTCTCCGGAGCAAGAGCCAGCCCAGCTTCCTCCATCCATTCCTCTACAAGTTTTAGGGCTTTGTTGGCATATAATTCTACCTCCGTAGTCGTCTTAGCCTGCACCGTCACAGCCAAGTCGTCTGCGTATGCCAAAAGCTCAACCCCGACGGGGAGGTTACGTAGTCGGAGTACATCGTCGTACGCTATGTTCCACAGTAGGGGCCCGAGGATGGAACCCTGTGGGACACCCGCCGTCATAGGCATCTCCTTGCCCTCACAAGTGATGACACGATCTTTCAAGTAGTCCGAGGTTAGCCTTACCAGATATTGTGGAACCTTCCTCTTAACTAGTGTATCCAAAATAACCTTCCAAGGCAGACTGTTAAAAGCATTTTTCACGTCCAGCAGCACTGCAAGGTATAACTTGCGGGTGTTAGGCGTGGAGCTGTGCAGCGATTCTGCCTTGGTCACCACTTTGTTAATTGCCGTTAAAACCGACCTGTTTCTTCGAAATCCGTATTGTGCATTAGACAGCAGGCCGTTTTCTTCGGCGAAGACTCGAAGCCTCTCTGCTACAATAGCATCCACGCCCTTTGCTAACTAACTAGTCAGGCAGATAGGCCTATAACCGCCATTTCCTTTAGGCACAAGGACTACCTCCGCTGTTTTCCATGCTTTCGGGATTTTTCCTACTTTTATAAGCTTAGTCGTCACCTTTGCTACAACCTCAGGGAACTCCTCGAACAGAGCTTTCACAGCCATTGGAGGAATGCCGTCAGGCCCTGGCGCTTTACCTTGTTTGATTCTCTCAGCTGCTTGTAGTACTTCTACAACAGAAACCTCAGATGCATACATTTCTGATCCTTCCTAATTGGTTATTCTCGTAAACTCCTCTAGAAAAGTCTGCGTGCTGGGGAAACAATCTTATCAGTAGACTCGTCCTCTCTGGATCTTTCAGAATAGCTTTTGGAGCTCTGATTTGCAGCTTGCCTCTAACCATTTTGTACGGCTTTCCCCACGGGTCGTCGTCGAGGGTCGCGAGGAATTCTCTCCACCTATTGCTTTTGCTGTCGACAATTTTCTTTTTAAGTAAAGCTCTACAGTTTCGGTACTCCATTACCAGATGGGGAGAGTATGTCCGCATTCCCTCTAGCTCTCTTTATGGCCCTCCTTGCTCTTAAACACTCTTTTCGGGTTTTCTCAATGTCCCTGTTCTACCAGTGTTTCCCCAGCACCGGCTTTCTTCTTTTGGGATGTGTTCTTGACCTGCAGGCCTTAAGGCAAGCCTTTCTCAAAGCCTTCTCTAACTCTATTACATCCCTTGGGAGCCCGTCTATCTTGAAGATATTTCGTATTGCGTCTTTAATAACCCCACTATTCTTGATAGCGAACCGCTGCCGAGGCACGGGAGGTATTTGTCTGGTGTTCCTTGTAATTGTATACTCGATGCAGTGATGACCACTCAGATTCTCCTCCTCAGTGAGTACTCTCCAATCGGTGACCAATACAGCCATCATCTCACTGCAGATCGTCAAGTCTACGCTTGACTCCTGTCCTGCTCTATGAAACGTCGGATCGACTCCATCATTTAAGACAACTATGTTTTTGGACGCCATCCAGTCCATCAGCAGTAAACCTCTTCTATCTGCACGGGAGGAGCCCCACACCTCTGACGCTGCATTGAAGTCTCCTGCTAGGAGCACCCTATCCGGTGTAGGAGCTTCGCCAATTGATATTGCTAGCTTGTCTAGAAAATCCTCAAAGGCCTCTAATTCAATATTTGGGCTTATGTAGCAAGAGTATACTCTGCCTATGCCTGCGCATCTATCCATGAATAGCCACTACTTGTCCCATGACCCAATTCTTCTATGATGCAATTTCGAACTATGCAGGTATCTGCGCGAACGTCCGCAACCCATTCGCTTCTATCTTGCTATTTATATATATATATAAATATATATATATATATATATATATATATATATATATATATATATATATATATATATATATATATATATATATATATATATATATATATATATATGTATATACGATATTAAACCCAAAAATCATAAGCCACAATAAGGCTACGCCTTGTTGGTGATCATAACATGATCTATTAAAATGATTTGACGAGACTCGAGACGTATTTCTTCAGAAAGTGGAACAGAATTTCCCAAATGTGTAACCACTAGTCTAGCAAAGTAGCAGATGTCTCTCACGGTTAACTTATGATACGATGGCGCCTATCTACTCCGTGAAACAGGGTTCAGAAGGAATATTCTATAAGTTCCGCACTGTTTCTTGGTAAATCAGACTGTACATTTCAGATACAATGCCTGTTCCACGTCTGAACGTATTTAGAGAACACAACACTCGGTTAATATCGTGGCGTTGGATATACGCTAAATAAAGAATCTTCAACAGCAAGTAAACCGATCACTAAGTAGGGCGAAGTGCTTATTCTGGACGTTTAAACGTTTGTGGTCATTTGCACGCGAAGTGCTACAACTAGACACGTTCAGTCGTGTTGCTTCCGCTGACTTACAACCCTGAACGCCGGCGTCCTTTCAAACATCCTAATAGGTGGTTTTAGCAAAAGTGGCCGCAAAATCCGCTTGCAGGATTGCCGTGTTCACACAAATGGCACGTCAGACCGCATCAACCCACCTCGCACGCGCTCTCACGAAAATGCGTCCACTCAACATGTCCTCAGTGGCATACACAAGCACGTGCTAATATATATATTAATATATATATATTATATATATATATATAACAGCGCATAGCCAAACATAGACAAAGATCTATCCCATTAATTTGTATGGCGCCAAACCTTAAAAAAAAGTGTACTTTTGTGCATATGTGCAATGTACTTGTCTGCCTACTAATCTGGCGTATACCCTCAGCCCGTCTTTTCACCGTAAGGGCTTATGCGCCAGATCAAAGCGACGCCAGGTCAAATCCAGTCAGTCGTTGCGCTTTCAGCGAGTAACAAGTCAGTTATCACTTTTTAGCACTATAACTGATTATATTATTATCATTAGGAGAAATTGTGGTTTGTGCATTTTACCATTTTTTCAGAGTTTGAAGTCTTATGTCTACTATTTACCTTCCACTACTGTTTCGACATTAACTCAGGAACTTATATATATACCGTATACCTAGTAAATGTTATCAATTATGCAGAAAACAAATTATTCTTAATCACGTATAGGGTTTTCAGGCAGGCTCTTTTCTTAAGCTGGGCCGCCAACTCATTTGACACATGTGGGTTGTTTTCCTCAACCAACGGCTACTTAGCATCCTATTTAATACTTTTTATTACATTATTTACAGGGGAGTGCAGCCTCGCAGGTTCGAGATTTTTTTTTATAGAGGGGAGAAATGCGTTACGCACGAACGGAAACCACCTTTGGATGTGGGCCGAACAGTGTCGGACTCACCGCAAGGCTACCGGCGTTACCGACTAAGACTCCGGGTTTTCAAAGTTCTGAAAACCGCAGCCTCTCATAAGATTCACTCCAGACCTCTCAGATCTTCGGTTTATAATACTATGGGCAGGCTCGAGATCTGCCGGCAGCATAGTGCATATCGATCGGTTCACAGTACTATGGTAAGTCGCCTTATTAGTAGAATTACAGTCTTAAAATCTACTTAGAATGTTTCAGCTGTGCCCGATTTACTTTTCTTCTGTGAAAGTCGAAAAGAAAGCATTATCTCGTGCTCTGTATTTAAAGCAACTAGAACCATCGGCCTCGATCTAAAACAAGCTCGTCTCATTTATGCTAGATCATGCTGACGCATCGGCTAGTGCGTAAATTAATTTTTGCATCATCATCATTATTTAGTCGAATCAGTCACTAGAATTCAATATTGTTATGATGCATGCAGGTCTACTTGTTGGTGTTTGCTACTTTGTTTTTTTACTTTCTAAATACTCCTGATCCTGCGTGCCGTAAAGTCATATCTTCCTTTGTATAACAACTGGTAGAGCAACTTTATTAGTTAGGTACTAATAGTTAAAAGACAGTCTGGCAATATGCATGATTAGATAAACAAACATATTTGAATGTTAAGTAACTAATTGTTAGATGCGTATCTGCCTTCATAGTACTTCATCTATGACGAAACGAACTTAACTTTTCAACGTCATGAACTGCATGTTATATTAGTATTGTGCTTTATTAGCCGTTGATTGGTTTCTACATTGCCCACACGTTATTACTGTTCCTCCTGTAGAAGCTAACAAATAATCTAGCTGATTGCGGCTAATATGACATAAGATCAACACGTTCATCAAGAAGTTAGCTTTAATGCAGTTAGGGGGTCTGATATTATCCTTAGTTAGATAAAGCCAGACAACCTGTATTCCACACGAGTCTATTAGCGATATCTTCAAGTAGTTAATTGCCTTTAGGCTTCCTAAGACGTTTTTACAAAGCAGCTTATTAAGAGTAACTCCTATTGCTTCTCTACTTAATGAAGGAGATATGAAATTCCATGTCGTAGACAATGGCATAGTCATTTGTGTGATTTATATTGAATGCTTAGTCAGGTGGCAAGTCGTTTTTGTCGAACCACTGCCATGCAAATCCGAGTCTGAGGTAGTGGGCGCCTTGATCCTTTTGTTGTCAAAAATTCTTAAGTAAGAGGTATTAGAAAAAATGACCACAGGATAACTGGCTTGTGGCGTCCAAGCGTGAGACGGATACGTTTTTGTAGCGCGGTGTCGAATGCACCCCTGAAGCCCTGCACAATATATATATATATATATATATATATATATATATACGTATATACAGGTAGTTCAACAAGTTCTTAAAATGAGCTTTTCAGAATTCGAATTTTGGCGCGCTTTCACCGCTATTGGAAACGGCAACTTTTTGAATGCTAGCAGTCAAAATATTATGGTGATTGGCCGTTGCGATTTCGTTTGATTGCTTTTCCCGTGCAACGTATCGGCGTGATTTTGAAAAACGGAGAAAAAAGAGTTTCGAGTGGTTATCAAGCATTTTTATTTCAAAGGTTGGAATGCGACCCAAGTGAAAGCTGAGTTAGGCGAGGTGTACGGTGACTCTGCGCCATGTTTTGCCACTGTTTCCAACTGGATCAATGAGTTAAAAAGAGGTCGCAGGAGCACCGAGGATGAACTACGTTCAGGACGCCCAAAAACGGCAACTGATGAGGAAAACGTGGAAAAAGTGCGGAAAATCGTTGCCGCAGATAAGCGAGTGAACATTAGGGAGATAGCGGAGGCCTTGGGGATCAGTTTGGGTAGAGTGCATTTCATCCTGCACGAAAACTTGAAGATGAAAAAGCTTAGAGCAAAATGGGTGCCGCATTTGCTCACCCAAGGCCAAAAAGACGCGCGTGTTTCCGCTTCACAGCGAAATTTGGCCAAGATGTCGAAAAATCCGTCGGATTTTTGGCGCAGATTCGTGACCGTCGATGAAAGCTGGGTCCATCACTACACTCCCGAGACCCAAGAAGCATCTCGTCAATGGTGTGCACCTGGTGAAGGACCTCCGAAGAGGGTGCGGACAACGGCATCGGCCGGAAAGATGATGGCTACGGTTTTTTGGGACCAACGTGGAATAATTCTGGTCAACTACCTTGAGAGCGGTAAAACGATCACGGGAGAATATTATGCAAGACTGTTGGACTGCCTGAAGCAAGAACTCATCGTGAAACGGCCCGCTTTGCAGAAGAAGGTTGTCCTGTTTCACCAGGACAATGCTCCCGCACACAAGTCGCAGCAAGCAACGGCAAAACTGGCCCAACTGAGGTTCGAACTTATTGAACAACCTTCCTATTCTCCAGACCTGGCCCCCTCTGATTATTTCCTCTTCGGACATTTGAAGCATAGTCTCGGTGGAAAGCGTTTTTCCAGCAATGAAGAGGTTAAGGCTGCTGTCAATGCCTATTTTCAGTCTAAAGACGCGGAATTCTACTCAAGAGGTATAAATGCTCTGAAATCTCGGTGGGAAAAGTGTATTGAGCTTCTCGGGGAGTATATCGAATAAGAAAAAATTAAAAACAAGATTTGGAAAATTCTTGGTTTTCATTTTAAGAACTTGTTGAACTACCTGTATCAAGCCGTAAACTCGTAGTCTTTGATTCGTACTAACTATCTGAAGTTGCTGTGTCATCCGAAGAGGACAGTATGTTAAATATAATTCTGAACAGACAGGTAATGGTATAGTCAACGATTATGGTGCATATATGCTAAATATAAATACAGATATAGATTAACTAGGGGAACTTACCGGTCTAATAGAAATATATACATCCACATAAGTAAGCAATGTTTCGTGTTCGTCTGTTGTTGTTCTAGTGTCTGCGACGTTATGAATATGAATGAAGCTTTGTACAGACGCGAATCAAATGGGCCCGACGCTCTGGTGGAAGAGGTACGTTCTATTAGAAATGCAATTAGATTCACAGAGATTATGCTGTACACAAGGGCAAATGTAGGTGTTGGAGGCATCTCGCTTAATTAAGTAACCTGAGTGCACACAATAATACCAAAAGTATACCCATACTAGCATTTTTTTAGTCGTCACGTAATAAGCCACGTATGACAGCAAATGTATTTTCATCCCATTTCAGCAAATTTCGCGTGCAACAGCCAACCCACGTCTAGCCAATTAAGTTCAATTCAAGCGTTCGTCTTGCCGATCAAGTTCAATTCAAGCGTTCGTTTAACCAATCAAGTTCAGCTCAAGCGTTCGTCTAACCAATCAAGTTCAGCTCAGACGTTTTTACAAAGCAGCTTATCAAGGGTAACCCCCATGGTTTCTCTATTTAATGAAGAAAATATGTATTTCCATGTTTTAGACAAAGGCATAGTCATTTATGTAATTTATTTTGAATGCTTAGTCAGGTGGCGAGTTGTTTTTGTCGAAGCACTGCCATGCAAATCCGAGCCTGAGGGAGTGGACGCCTCGATCCTTTTGTTGTCAAGAATTTGCAAGTAAGAGGTATCGGAAATAATGACCACAGGATAACTGGCTAGTGGCGGCCAAGCCAATAGTTTCTGTAGCGCGGTGTCCCTGAAGGCACCCCTGAAGCCTTGTTCAATATATATATATATATATATATATATATATCAAACAGTAAACTCGTGGTCTTTGACTCGTACTAACTATCTGGAGTTGCTGTGTCATCCGAAGAAGACAGTATGTTAAATATAATCCTGAACAGACAGGTAATGGTATAGTCAATGATTATGGTGCATATATGCTATATATATACAGATATATATTAACTAGGGCAACTTACCGGACTTATAGAAATATATACATACACATAAGTAAGCAATGTTTCGTGTTCGCCTGTTGTTGTTCTAGTGTCTGCGGCGTTATGAATCTGGAATGAAGCTTTGTACAGACGCGAATCAATGGGCCCGACGCTCTGGTGGAAGAGGTACGTTCTATTAGAAATGCAATTATTTGTAAGATATTAGATTCACAGAGTTTATGCTGTACACAAGGGCAAATATGGGTATTGGAGGCATCTCGCTTATTTAGGTAACCTGAGTACACACAATAATACCGTAATATACTCATACTAGCATTTTTTTAGTCGTCACGTAATAAGCCACGTATGACAGCAAATGAATTTTCATCCCATTCCAGCAAATTTCGCGTGAAACAGCCAACCCACGTCTAGCCAATCAAGTTCAATTCAAGCGTTCGTCTAACCAATCAAGTTCACCTCAAGCGTTCGTCTTGCCGATCAAGTTCAATTCAAGCGTTTGTCTAACCAATCAAGTTCAATTCAAGCGTTTGTCTAACCAATCAGTTCAATTCAAGCGTTTGTCTTGCTGATCAAGTTCAATTCAAGTGTTCGTCTAACCAATCAAGTTCAATTCAAGCGTTCGTCTTGCCGATCAAGTTCATTGCAAGCGTTCGTCTAACCAATCAAGTTTAATTCAAGCGTTCGTCTTGCCGATCAAGTTCAATTCAAGCGTTTGTCTTGCTGATCAAGTTCAATTCAAGCGTTCGTCTAACCAATCAAGTTCAATTCAAGCGTTTGTCTTGCTGATCAAGTTCAATTCAAGCGTTCGTCTAACCAATCAAGTTCAATTCAAGCGTTCGTCTTGCCGATCAAGTTCAATTCAAGCGTTCGTTTTGCCGGTCAAGTTCAATTCAAGCGTTCGTCTAACCAATCAAGTTCAATTGAAGCGTTCGTTTTGCCGGTCAAGTTCAATTCAAGCGTTCGTCTAACCAATCAAGTTCAATTGAAGCGTTCGTTTTGCCGGTCAAGTTCAATTCAAGCGTTCGTCTTGCTGATCAAGTTCAATTCAAGCGTTTGTCTTGCTGATCAAGTTCAATTCAAGCGTTCGTCTAACCAATCAAGTTTAATTCAAGCGTTCGTCTAACCAATCAAGTTCAATTGAAGCGTTCGTTTTGCCGGTCAAGTTCAATTCAAGCGTTCGTCTAACCAATCAAGTTCAATTGAAGCGTTCGTTTTGCCGGTCAAGTTCAATTGAAGCGTTCGTTTTGCCGGTCAAGTTCAATTCAAGCGTTTGTCTTGCTGATCAAGTTCAATTCAAGCGTTCGTCTAACCAATCAAGTTCAATTCAAGCGTTCGTCTTGCCGATCAAGTTCAATTCAAGCGTTCGACTTGCCGATCAAGTTTAATTCAAGCGTTCGTCTAACCAATCAAGTTTAATTCAAGCGTTCGTCTAACCAATCAAGTTCAATTGAAGCGTTCGTTTTGCCGGTCAAGTTCAATTCAAGCGTTCGTCTAACCAATCAAGTTCAATTGAAGCGTTCGTTTTGCCGGTCAAGTTCAATTCAAGCGTTCGTCTAACCAATCAAGTTCAATTGAAGCGTTCGTTTTGCCGGTCAAGTTCAATTCAAGCGTTCGTCTAACCAATCAAGTTCAATTCAAGCGTTTGTCTTGCCGATCAAGTTCAATTGAAGCGTTCGTCTTGCCGACCAAGTTCAATTCTAGCGTTCATTTAGCCAATCAAGTTCAATTCAAACGTTCGTCTAACCAATCAAGTTCAATTCAAGCGTTCGTCTTGCCGATCAAGTTCAATTCTAGCGTTCGTCTAGCCAATCAAGTTCAATTCAAGCATTCGTCTAATCAATCAAGTTCAGCACAAGCGTTCATCTTGCCGATCAAGTTCAATTCAAGCGTTCGTCAAACCAATCAAGTTCAGCTCAAGCGTTCGTCTAGCCAATCAAGTTCAATTCAAGCGTTCGTCTAACCAATCAAGTTCAGCTCAAGCGTTCGTCTTGCCAATCAAGTTCAGCTCAAGCGTTTGTCTAGCTGATCAAGTTCAGTGACGCTCTGGCGGAAGAGGTACGTTTTATTAGAAATGCAATTATTTGTAAGATATTAGATTCACAGAGATTATGCTGTACGCAAGGGCAAATATAGGCATTGGAGGCATCTCGCTTAATTAGGGGCAAATATAGGTATTGGAGGCATCTCGCTTAATTAGGTAACTTGACGTACACACAATAATACCGTAATTATACCCACTAGCATTATCTTTAGTCGTCACGTAATGAGCCACGTATGACAGCAAATATATTTTCATCCCATTCCAGCAAATTTCGCGTGAAACAGCCAACCCACGTCTGGCCAATCAAGTTCAGCTCAAGCGTTTGTCTAATCAATCATGTTCAGCTCAAGCGTTCGTCTAACCAATCAAGTTTAATTCAAGCGTTTGTCTTGCCGATCAAGTTCAATTCAAGCGTTCGTCTAACCAATCAAGTTTAGCTCAAGCGTTCGTCTTGCCGATCAAGTTCAATTTAAGCGTTCGTCTAACCAATCAAGTTTAGCTCAAGCGTTTGTCTGGCCAATCAAGTTCAGCTCAAGCGTTTGTCTAATCAATCAAGTTCAGCTCAAGCGTCCGCCTAACCAATCAAGTTCATCTCAAACGTTCGCTTTGCCAATCAAGTTCAGCTCAAGCGTTCGTCTAACCAATCAAGTTCAGCTCAGACGTTTTTACAAAGCAGCTTATCAAGGGTAACTCCTATGGTTTCTCTATTTAATGAAGGAAGTATGTATTTCCATGTTTTAGACAAAGATATAGTCATTTGTGTGATTTACAGGTAGTTCAATAAGTTCTTAGAATGAAAACCAAGAATTTTCCAAATCATGTTTTTAAATTTATCTTATTCGATATACTCCCCGAGATGCTCAATACACTTTTCCCACCAAGATTTCAGAGCTTTTATACCTCTTAAGTAGAATTCCGCGTCTTTAGGACTGAAAATAGGCATTGACAGCAGCCTTAACCTCTTCATTGCTGGAAAAACGCTTTCCACCGAGACTATTCTTCAAATGTCCGAAGAGGAAATAATCAGAGGGGGCCAGGTCTGGAGAATAGTGGAGAATAGGAAGGTTGTTCAATAAGTTCGAACCTCAGTTGGGCCAGTTTTGCCGATGCTTGCCGGGACTTGTGTGCAGGAGCATTGTCCTGAGGACAACCTTCTTCTGCAAAGCGGGCCGTTTCACGATGAGTTCTTGCTAAAGGCAGTCTAACAGTCTTGCCTAATATTCTCCTGTGATCGTTTTACCGCTCTCAAGGTAGTCGACCAGCATTATTCTACGTTGGTCTTAAAAAACTGTAGCCATCACCTTTCCGGTCAATGCCGTTGTCCGCACCCTCTTCGGAGGTCCTTCATCAGGTGCACACCATTGGCAAGATGCTTCTTGGGTCTCGGGAGTGTAGTGATGGACCCAGCTTTCATCGACGGTCATGAATCTGCGCCAAAAATCCGACGGATTGTTCGACATCTTGGCCAAATTTCGCTGTGAAGCGAAAACAGGCGCGTTTTTTTGGCCTTGGTTGAGCAAATGCGGCAGCCATTTTTCTCTGAGCTCTTTCATCTTCAAGTTTTCGTGCAGGATGAAATGCACACTACCCAAACTAATCCCCAAGGCCTCCGCTATCTCCCTAATGTTCACTCGCTTATCTGCGGCAACGATTTTCCGCACCTTTTCCACGTTTTCCTAATCAGTTGCCGTTTTTGAGCGTTTTGAACGTAGTTCATTCCGGTGCTCCTGCGACCTCTTTTTAACTCATTAATCCAGTTGGAAACAGTGGCAAAACATGGCGCAGCGTCACCGTACACCTCGTCTAACTCAGTTTTCACTTGGGTCGCATTCCAACCTTTGAAATAAAATGCTTGATAACCACTCGAAACTATTTTTTATCCATTTTTCAAAATCACGCCGATACGTTGCACGGGAAAAGCGATCAAACGAAATCGTAACGGCCAATCACCATAATATTTTGACTGCTGGCAGTCGAAAAGTTGCAGTTCCTAATAGCGGTGGAAAGCGCGCCAAAATTCGAATTCTAAAAAGCTCATTCTAAGAACTTATTGAACTACATGTATATTGAATGCTTAGTCAGGTTGTTTTTGTCGAAGCACTGCCATGCAAATCCGAGCCTGAGGGAGTGGACGCCTCGATCCTTTTGTTGTCAAGAATTTGCAAGTAAGAGGTATCAGAAATAACGACCACAGGATAACTGGCTTGTGGCGGCCAAGCGTGAGACAGATTAGTTTCTGTAGCGCGGTGTCCAAGGCACCCCTGAAGCCTTGTACAATATATATATATATATATATATATATATATGTAAACTTGTGGTCTTTGACTCGTACGAACTATCTGGAGTTGCTGTGTCATCCGAAGAGGACAGTATGTTAAATATAATCCTGAACAGACAGGTAATGGTATAGTCGATTATTATGGTGCATATATGTTATATATATACAGATATTTATTAACTAGGGCAACTTACCGGTCTTATAGAAATATATACATACACATAAGTAAGCAATGTTTCGTGTTAGTCTGTTGTTGTTTTAGTGTCTGCGGCGTTATGAATCTGGAATAAAGCTTTGTACAGACGCGAATCAAATGGGCCCGACGCTCTGGTGGAAGAGGTACGTTCTATTAGAAATGCAATTATTTGTAAGATATTAGATTCACAGAGTTTATGCTGTACACAAGGGCAAATATGGGTATTGGAGGCATCTCGCTTATTTAGGTAACCTGAGTACACACAATAATACCGTAATATACTCATACTAGCATTTTTTTAGTCGTCACGTAATAAGCCACGTATGACAGCAAATGAATTTTCATCCCATTCCAGCAAATTTCGCGTGAAACAGCCAACCCACGTCTAGCCAATCAAGTTCAATTCAAGCGTTCGTCTAACCAATCAAGTTCACCTCAAGCGTTCGTCTTGCCGATCAAGTTCAATTCAAGCGTTTGTCTAACCAATCAAGTTCAATTCAAGCGTTTGTCTTGCTGATCAAGTTCAATTCAAGTGTTCGTCTAACCAATCAAGTTCAATTCAAGCGTTCGTCTTGCCGATCAAGTTCATTGCAAGCGTTCGTCTAACCAATCAAGTTTAATTCAAGCGTTCGTCTTGCCGATCAAGTTCAATTCAAGCGTTTGTCTTGCTGATCAAGTTCAATTCAAGCGTTCGTCTAACCAATCAAGTTCAATTCAAGCGTTTGTCTTGCTGATCAAGTTCAATTCAAGCGTTTGTCTTGCTGATCAAGTTCAATTCAAGCGTTCGTCTAACCAATCAAGTTCAATTCAAGCGTTTGTCTTGCTGATCAAGTTCAATTCAAGCGTTCGTCTAACCAATCAAGTTCAATTCAAGCGTTCGTCTTGCCGATCAAGTTCAATTCAAGCGTTCGTTTTGCCGGTCAAGTTCAATTCAAGCGTTCGTCTAACCAATCAAGTTCAATTGAAGCGTTCGTTTTGCCGGTCAAGTTCAATTCAAGCGTTCGTCTAACCAATCAAGTTCAATTGAAGCGTTCGTTTTGCCGGTCAAGTTCAATTCAAGCGTTCGTCTTGCTGATCAAGTTCAATTCAAGCGTTTGTCTTGCTGATCAAGTTCAATTCAAGCGTTCGTCTAACCAATCAAGTTTAATTCAAGCGTTCGTCTAACCAATCAAGTTCAATTGAAGCGTTCGTTTTGCCGGTCAAGTTCAATTCAAGCGTTCGTCTAACCAATCAAGTTCAATTGAAGCGTTCGTTTTGCCGGTCAAGTTCAATTGAAGCGTTCGTTTTGCCGGTCAAGTTCAATTCAAGCGTTTGTCTTGCTGATCAAGTTCAATTCAAGCGTTCGTCTAACCAATCAAGTTCAATTCAAGCGTTCGTCTTGCCGATCAAGTTCAATTCAAGCGTTCGTCTTGCCGATCAAGTTTAATTCAAGCGTTCGTCTAACCAATCAAGTTTAATTCAAGCGTTCGTCTAACCAATCAAGTTCAATTGAAGCGTTCGTTTTGCCGGTCAAGTTCAATTCAAGCGTTCGTCTAACCAATCAAGTTCAATTGAAGCGTTCGTTTTGCCGGTCAAGTTCAATTCAAGCGTTCGTCTAACCAATCAAGTTCAATTGAAGCGTTCGTTTTGCCGGTCAAGTTCAATTCAAGCGTTCGTCTAACCAATCAAGTTCAATTCAAGCGTTTGTCTTGCCGATCAAGTTCAATTGAAGCGTTCGTCTTGCCGACCAAGTTCAATTCTAGCGTTCATTTAGCCAATCAAGTTCAATTCAAACGTTCGTCTAACCTAATCAAGTTCAATTCAAGCGTTCGTCTTGCCGATCAAGTTCAATTCTAGCGTTCGTCTAGCCAATCAAGTTCAATTCAAGCATTCGTCTAATCAATCAAGTTCAGCACAAGCGTTCATCTTGCCGATCAAGTTCAATTCAAGCGTTCGTCAAACCAATCAAGTTCAGCTCAAGCGTTCGTCTAGCCAATCAAGTTCAATTCAAGCGTTCGTCTAACCAATCAAGTTCAGCTCAAGCGTTCGTCTTGCCAATCAAGTTCAGCTCAAGCGTTTGTCTAGCTGATCAAGTTCAGTGACGCTCTGGCGGAAGAGGTACGTTCTATTAGAAATGCAATTATTTGTAAGATATTAGATTCACAGAGATTATGCTGTACGCAAGGGCAAATATAGGCATTGGAGGCATCTCGCTTAATTAGGGGCAAATATAGGTATTGGAGGCATCTCGCTTAATTAGGTAACTTGACGTACACACAATAATACCGTAATTATACCCACTAGCATTATCTTTAGTCGTCACGTAATGAGCCACGTATGACAGCAAATATATTTTCATCCCATTCCAGCAAATTTCGCGTGAAACAGCCAACCCACGTCTGGCCAATCAAGTTCAGCTCAAGCGTTTGTCTAATCAATCATGTTCAGCTCAAGCGTTCGTCTAACCAATCAAGTTTAATTCAAGCGTTTGTCTTGCCGATCAAGTTCAATTCAAGCGTTCGTCTAACCAATCAAGTTTAGCTCAAGCGTTCGTCTTGCCGATCAAGTTCAATTTAAGCGTTCGTCTAACCAATCAAGTTTAGCTCAAGCGTTTGTCTGGCCAATCAAGTTCAGCTCAAGCGTTTGTCTAATCAATCAAGTTCAGCTCAAGCGTCCGCCTAACCAATCAAGTTCATCTCAAACGTTCGCTTTGCCAATCAAGTTCAGCTCAAGCGTTCGTCTAACCAATCAAGTTCAACTCAGACGTTTTTACAAAGCAGCTTATCAAGGGTAACTCCTATGGTTTCTCTATTTAATGAAGGAAGTATGTATTTCCATGTTTTAGACAAAGACATAGTCATTTGTGTGATTTACAGGTAGTTCAATAAGTTCTTAGAATGAAAACCAAGAATTTTCCAAATCATGTTTTTAAATTTATCTTATTCGATATACTCCCCGAGATGCTCAATACACTTTTCCCACCAAGATTTCAGAGCTTTTATACCTCTTAAGTAGAATTCCGCGTCTTTAGACTGAAAATAGGCATTGACAGCAGCCTTAACCTCTTCATTGCTGGAAAAAACGCTTTCCACCGAGACTATTCTTCAAATGTCCGAAGAGGAAATAATCAGAGGGGGCCAGGTCTGGAGAATAGTGGAGAATAGGAAGGTTGTTCAATAAGTTCGAACCTCAGTTGGGCCAGTTTTGCCGATGCTTGCCGGGACTTGTGTGCAGGAGCATTGTCCTGAGGACAACCTTCTTCTGCAAAGCGGGCCGTTTCACGATGAGTTCTTGCTAAAGGCAGTCTAACAGTCTTGCCTAATATTCTCCTGTGATCGTTTTACCGCTCTCAAGGTAGTCGACCAGCATTATTCTACGTTGGTCTTAAAAAACTGTAGCCATCACCTTTCCGGTCAATGCCGTTGTCCGCACCCTCTTCGGAGGTCCTTCATCAGGTGCACACCATTGGCAAGATGCTTCTTGGGTCTCGGGAGTGTAGTGATGGACCCAGCTTTCATCGACGGTCATGAATCTGCGCCAAAAATCCGACGGATTGTTCGACATCTTGGCCAAATTTCGCTGTGAAGCGAAAACAGGCGCGTTTTTTTGGCCTTGGTTGAGCAAATGCGGCAGCCATTTTTCTCTGAGCTCTTTCATCTTCAAGTTTTCGTGCAGGATGAAATGCACACTACCCAAACTAATCCCCAAGGCCTCCGCTATCTCCCTAATGTTCACTCGCTTATCTGCGGCAACGATTTTCCGCACCTTTTCCACGTTTTCCTAATCAGTTGCCGTTTTTGAGCGTTTTGAACGTAGTTCATTCCGGTGCTCCTGCGACCTCTTTTTAACTCATTAATCCAGTTGGAAACAGTGGCAAAACATGGCGCAGCGTCACCGTACACCTCGTCTAACTCAGTTTTCACTTGGGTCGCATTCCAACCTTTGAAATAAAATGCTTGATAACCACTCGAAACTATTTTTTATCCATTTTTCAAAATCACGCCGATACGTTGCACGGGAAAAGCGATCAAACGAAATCGTAACGGCCAATCACCATAATATTTTGACTGCTGGCAGTCGAAAAGTTGCAGTTCCTAATAGCGGTGGAAGCGCGCCAAAATTCGAATTCTAAAAAGCTCATTCTAAGAACTTATTGAACTACATGTATATTGAATGCTTAGTCAGGTTGTTTTTGTCGAAGCACTGCCATGCAAATCCGAGCCTGAGGGAGTGGACGCCTCGATCCTTTTGTTGTCAAGAATTTGCAAGTAAGAGGTATCAGAAATAACGACCACAGGATAACTGGCTTGTGGCGGCCAAGCGTGAGACAGATTAGTTTCTGTAGCGCGGTGTCCAAGGCACCCCTGAAGCCTTGTACAATATATATATATATATATATATATATATGTAAACTTGTGGTCTTTGACTCGTACGAACTATCTGGAGTTGCTGTGTCATCCGAAGAGGACAGTATGTTAAATATAATCCTGAACAGACAGGTAATGGTATAGTCGATTATTATGGTGCATATATGTTATATATATACAGATATTTATTAACTAGGGCAACTTACCGGTCTTATAGAAATATATACATACACATAAGTAAGCAATGTTTCGTGTTAGTCTGTTGTTGTTTTAGTGTCTGCGGCGTTATGAATCTGGAATAAAGCTTTGTACAGACGCGAATCAAATGGGCCCGACGCTCTGGTGGAAGAGGTACGTTCTATTAGAAATGCAATTATTTGTAAGATATTAGATTCTTAGAGTTTATGCCGTACTCAAGGCCAAATATGGGTATTGGAGGCATCTTGCTTATTTAGGTAACCTGAGTACACACAATAATACCGTAATTATACCCATACTAGAATTTTCTTTAGTCGTCACGTAATAAGCCACGTATGACAGCAAATGTATTTTCATCCCATTCCAGCAAATTTCGCGTGAAACAGCCAACCCACGTCTAGCCAATCAAGTTCAATTCAGGAAGTCGTCTTGCCAATCAAGTTCAATTCAAGCGTTCGTCTTGCCAATCAAGTTCAATTCAAGCGTTCGTCTAGCCAATCAAGTTCAGCTTAAGCGTGCGAATTGCCAATCAAGTTCAGCTTAAGCGTTTGTCTAGCCAATCAAGTTCAGCTCAAGGGTTTATCTTGCCAATCAACTTCAGCTCAAGCGTTTGTCTAGCCAATCAAGTTCAGCTTAAGCGTGCGACTTGCCAATCAAGTTCAGCTCAAGCGTTCGTCTTGCCGATCAAGTTCAATTCAAGCGTTTGTCTAGCCAATCAGGTTCAGCTTAAGCGCGCGACTTGCCAATCAAATTCAGCTCAAGCGTTCGTCTTGCCAGTCAAGTTCAGCTCAAGCGTTCGTCTAATCAATCAAGTTCAGCTCAAACGTTTGTCTAGCCAATCAAGTTCAGCTTAAACGTTTGTTCAGCCAATCAAGTTCAGCTCAAGCGTTCATCTAGCCAATCAAGTTCAGCCCAAGCGTTCGTCTAGCCAATCAAGTTCAGCTCAAACGTTTGTTCAGCCAATCAAGTTCAGCTCAAGCGTTCATCTAGCCAATCAAGTTCAGCTCAAGCGTTTGTCTAGCCAATCAAGTTCAGCTCAAGGGTTTATCTTGCCAATCAACTTCAGCTCAAGCGTTTGTCTAGCCAATCAAGTTCAGCTTAAGCGTGCGACTTGCCAATCAAGTTCAGCTCAAGCGTTCGTCTTGCCGATCAAGTTCAATTCAAGCGTTTGTCTAGCCAATCAGGTTCAGCTTAAGCGCGCGACTTGCCAATAAAATTCAGCTCAAGCGTTCGTCTTGCCAGTCAAGTTCAGCTCAAGCGTTCGTCTAATCAATCAAGTTCAGCTCAAACGTTTGTCTAGCCAATCAAGTTCAGCTCAAACGTTTGTTCAGCCAATCAAGTTCAGCTCAAGCGTTCATCTAGCCAATCAAGTTCAGCCCAAGCGTTCGTCTAGCCAATCAAGTTCAGCTCAAACGTTTGTTCAGCCAATCAAGTTCAGCTCAAGCGTTCATCTAGCCAATCAAGTTCAGTTCAAGCGTTTGTCTACCCAATCAAGTTCAGCTCAAGGGTTTATCTTGCCAATCAACTTCAGCTCAAGCGTTTGTCTAGCCAATCAAGTTCAGCTTAAGCGTGCGACTTGCCAATCAAGTTCAGCTCAAGCGTTCGTCTTGCCGATCAAGTTCAATTCAAGCGTTTGTCTAGCCAATCAGGTTCAGCTTAAGCGCGCGACTTGCCAATCAAATTCAGCTCAAGCGTTCGTCTTGCCAGTCAAGTTCAGCTCAAGCGTTCGTCTAATCAATCAAGTTCAGCTCAAACGTTTGTCTAGCCAATCAAGTTCAGCTCAAATTAGGCTCAAATTAAGAATCTGCTGCCATACCGCTCGCCATTCACCGTAGAGTGAAAAAAATTGATTTAATAATTCCTTTTGACCAGAGGCCGTACCAAACTGTCACATGTGACACATGTAAAGACTCTTCTTGAGCGAGGGTTCTCGTTTGCCCAGATGCCACATTTGTTTATTCACACTTCCATTCAGATTCATGGTTCGTCGGAAAACATACATTTCGTCAAAGAATATATATATATATATATATAACATAATGTGATGATTTATTAATCATTTACAATACGTTTGCATACTCGGCAGTTCTCGCCTTAATAAAAATGGTGGTAAAAAGTTGTCACGACGTGAGGTTAAGAATCAGCTGTCCGTGTCCTTGCTTGATGGTAGCCCCCGCTCTTATGGACCCGGTGCGAGCGATATATCCTCAAGGTTCCTTGCAAAGTTAAAACGGTGAGATCCATAAGATTCCTCTTCGTGACGCCGAGCCCCAAGAGCGTCCTCGCAGATTCGGAGTCCCATACACCCCTCATAGAGATAGTAATGGAGACGAATCTGCGAGGTTTTTGCGGGTAGGGGAGCGCCGCTCTTAGGAACTCGACGTCATATTTGGCGATCTTGTCTTGCCGTGCTTTTGCCAGGTCCCGGTTCGGGCCGCAAACCTCGGCATCTAAGACCCAGACCTCGGTAGGTGTTGTTATTACGAGGTCGGGCTTTAGACCCGGTGCGCCCGGTCGACGGAATACTCGCTCACGAACCACCTCATGACCCCTTTCGCGGAGAAGACGCGCCACGCGATCACAGACGTCGTCATGTCTCTTTATGGTTTGTTTGTGTGTTATATCGCACATCTGAGCGACATGAGCCAACGTCTCAGGCGCATGACACCCATGCCTACAACGTTTGTTGTAGCCCGGGCGTCCCCTGGCCAATCTGGCACGCGTTGGTAGTGCGTTGATCCTGAGCTTTAGTAGGTTTAAATACTCCTTACCAGATAGGTAGGGCATACCCTTAATCCAGTAATGTACAAAGGGCGTTTCGTGTGCTTTTTTAAAATGTGCCCCATCAAACGTGTTGTGTAGTTGTTGAGACCAGTAATCAGTCTCTTGTGTAGCGGTCTCAATGGAGGTTCCCAAGCGCTCGCAAAGAAGTCTTGTTTTCGCAAGATCTTTTTTAAAGTGCTCGGTGGTTAGCATCCATTGGACCCCAAGGTGCGTGGAGTGTTGTAGTGCTGTCAGGCGGGAGAGGCGGATTCTGGGAATGAATGTTTGGAGGCAGGGGATGTCCAGACCGCCGCGTGCTGTGTGCGTGTACAGGTAGGCGTTCGGCACCGAGTTTTCGAGTTTAAGCCATTTCGACTTAACAACCTTTCTGATCTCTTTATCTAGGTCACTAAGGAGTGCGTAAGATGGTCTGGGACCGGAGACCAGTTTATATAGGAGACGGGGAATGAGAAAGTCTTTCAAAAATATGAGTCTTTGGTGGGGTTTAAGGGGAGCTATCGTGAGTCTGTTGAATAAGTTAAGGAGTATATCCTTGGTGGGGTCAACTCTACCATTGCTGTCAAAGTCGACTCCAAGATATCTCCATCGATCGCTCATACCTTTAGCTGGCAATTGCCGATCTCCAACGTTAAATTCTGATACGGTATTGATAAAACCTTTACCTTCCTTCCTATTAAATAGGTGGGAGATAGTAAAGCTTTTATTAGTATTAATTTCAAGGCCTCGGGATTTTAAAAGTGGGTCCGCAATATTAAGGAGCCGTTGGAGAGTGGATTTCGTGGAGGCTAGGAGGATGAGATCATCCGCAAAGGCTAAGCCCATAAGGCGGAAGTCATCAGTAAGTTGGTACCCGATATTAGTTTTGTCTAATTTTGAAAGAATGTCGTCGAGAACAAGATTAAATAAGAGGGGGGACAGAGGATCTCCCTGCCTAACACCCCTAGTTGACCGAAATGTGCGACATTCTTGTCCAAATTCTATGAGAGTTTTAGATGAGAGGTACAAGCGTTCGATATAGTTAATGAATACCTCCGGGTATCCGCGAGTCCGGAGTGACCACAGGACGGAGTCATGACTCACCATGTCGAACGCCTTACGGAGGTCGATTGAGGCGAGTCTGAGCTCACGTCCTGCAGACTTGGCATCGTTAAGGATACCATCCAGAACCGCAAGATTCTCGAAGGTACCATTATAGGGGAGAAACGCTCGCTGGATTGGGAGAAGCTTAATAGAGTTCTGGAGGCGTCTAGAGAGAATTTTGTTAAGCGTTCGTTGTAAGTATGAACTAATAGATAGGGGTCGCAGATCGCTTGGGGATGTGGCATTGTTAATTTTAGGGATGAACGCTAAGCGAGCAGTTTCATGGGCTGAGGCAATATCGCTAATTAATAGTATGTTAAGAATACAACAGACTTCTTCTAACGGGAGTTTACGGAGGGACGAAAGACAAATCCCGTCCAAGCCTAGTGCTTTAGAAGGTCCGCGGAGAGTTACGTGGGTTTCCTTTAGGGAGATAGGGAGGGAAACCTCAAGGAGATCAGAGTTGGGAGTGTATACGGGGCAAGGGAGTGGTTCAGGGGGTGGTTGTGTCATCGTGTTGGCCCAGTGTTCTACAACTTCGGTGGCCTGCATGTTGTGTATGGTGTGTTTGCCGTCCAGCACCTCATGAGCGCATTTGGATCGGTTTTGGCTGAAAAGTTTTTGAGTGGTTGCGTAGTCTTGACGTCGCTGTTGCCTTTTAGATACTCGCGCTTCAGTGGAAGGTGTTTCTTTAAAGGCACGACGTCGGACCGTGTGTGTAAAATGTTTGTTCAGAAATTCGTTTAAGGCGATAGTGTGGTCCTCACCTGAGCAAATTATATTTGACAGATGAGTAAGGTCTGTTGAAATTATGTTGCGTTTGGGAAATGTGTTTGTGAGGGCTTGTATTTTAGATATAATAATATCTTTTTGGGATGGATTATAGGGGCCATCTGATTCAGAGTATCGAGGCCGACTACGCTCAGGATCCGACAAGGTTGGAATCCAGGAGAGACCTCTTTTTAAGGAGGTCCTCTACCAGATCCTTATGCGCCTGAGAATTACGTTGGCCTCTAATCGCCCCAGGTGTGCGTGAGTTAAAATTAGTAGCTAAAAGGTGGTCAATTTCTCTAGGAGTTTCGTTATTATTATCTAATATAAAATCTGCTTCTAATGTTGCTAAAAGTTCACGGTCTTGTGGGTTCCATCTGGCCTTCTTAGAGGGGGGGGGGGGCTAAAATGTTCTCATTACAGGTAGTTCAATAAGTTCTTAGAATGAGCTTTTTAAAATTCGAATTTTGGCGCGCTTTCACCGCTATTAGGAACTGCAACTTTTCGACTGCCAGACTGTCAAAATATTATGGTGATTGGCCGTTGCGATTTCGTTTGATCGCTTTTCCCGTGCAACGTATCGGCGTGATTTTGAAAAATGGAGAAAAAAGAGTTTCGAGTGGTTATCAAGCATTTTATTTCAAAGGTTGGAATGCGACCCAAGTGAAAACTGAGCTAGACGAGGTGTACGGTGACTCTGCGCCATGTTTTGCCACTGTTTCCAACTGGATTAATGAGTTAAAAAGAGGTCGCAGGAGCACCGGGATGAACTACGTTCAAAACGCCCAAAAACGGCAACTGATTAGGAAAACGTGAAAAAGGTGCGGAAAATCGTTGCCGCAGATAAGCGAGTGAACATTAGGGAGATAGCGGAGGCCTTGGGGATCAGTTTGGGCAGTGTGCATTTCATCCTGCACGAAAACTTGAAGATGAAAGAGCTCAGAGAAAAATGGCTGCCGCATTTGCTCAACCAAGGCCAAAAAAACGCGCCTGTTTTCGCTTCACAGCGAAATTTGGCCAAGATGTCGAACAATCCGTCGGATTTTTGGCGCAGATTCATGACCGTCGATGAAAGCTGGGTCCATCACTACACTCCCGAGACCCAAGAAGCATCTTGCCAATGGTGTGCACCTGATGAAAGACCTCCGAAGAGGGTGCGGACAACGGCATTGACCGGAAAGGTGATGGCTACAGTTTTTTAAGACCAACGTAGAATAATGCTGGTCGACTACCTTGAGAGCGGTAAAACGATCACAGGAGAATATTAGGCAAGACTGTTAGACTGCCTTTAGCAAGAACTCATCGTGAAACGGCCCGCTTTGCAGAAGAAGGTTGTCCTGTTTCACCAGGACAATGCTCCTGCACACAAGTCCCGGCAAGCATCGGCAAAACTGGCCCAACTGAGGTTCAAACTTATTGAACAACCTTCCTATTCTCCAGACCTGCCCCCCTCTGATTATTTCCTCTTCGGACATTTGAAGAATAGTCTCGGTGGAAAGCGTTTTCCCAGCAATGAAGAGGTTAAGGCTGCTGTCAATGCCTATTTTCAGTCTAAAGACGCGGAATTCTACTTAAGAGGTATAAAAGCTCTGAAATCTTGGTGGGAAAAGTGTATTGAGCATCTCGGGGAGTATATCGAATAAGATAAATTTAAAACATGATTTGGAAAACTCTTGGTTTTCATTCTAAGAACTTATTGAACTACCTGTATAGTCGTCCGGGTGGGCACGACGACGGTGTAAATTGTAACCTGATTTAGAATTAAAGACCTTTAAGCAAGTACTAGATGGACATTTACAATTTGGCTGGGAGACGCGTGAAGTACTAGGGGGGTTAAAATTATTATTAGAAGCAGCAGTGTCATTTTGTGAGGAACTTAAAATCAAATTATTAGTCTGTGATCGGTTAGGAGTTTGGGAGGTGGCACGAACTTCTCGTTGATTGTGAGTCAATCTAATGTGGCTCGCGAGGCCCGCGCCAGATTTGCATACTCGCCCGCAAGTCTGGCAGCTGAGTCTTCCGGCGGTGTTGCTGCCGTCACGTGATGCCATCGTTGTCTTGGTCCACAGCGGTGGTAAGATTTCTTTAAAAGTTTTGTACGCGAACGATGGCGCGATTTTACGCAGATGTTGTTGTTAAAATCGCTAAATTGAAGCGGTCTTTAGACCATCATTCTGTTTGTCTCTACCCAGGGAGCACTATGTCATATTTCGTCACGTACTGTATTTATGCAAAATAGCGTCAAAAGTAGAAGTTAAAAATTGCACATTAATATGTACAATAGTAGTGTCGGTTTAAGATATATATTTGTGGTAATTAGATGGAAGACTAGCATCAGACAGATTAATTGCTGTCTCTTCGATTCAGTGGAATTGAAGCATCTATTACAAATATATAGTAGGTATGTACGCAGTGTATATATATATATATATATATATATATATAGTGCTAGGTTTTGAGGTGACTTCAGGTCAGGGATATTTCTCGCGGGTTGTAAACAAGTTCAGAAGTTGCACAAAAGCCAAGATAGATCAATCCAACTTTTGCTCTCTACCTTCTTCATACTCTGATCTGATCCTTCATGGAGAATATCATTTGGTCCGGGTATTACATTCTGGTCTGCACATTCAATATAAGAGTCTTTTCCGGACACGCACCATATACATAATTTTTAAAGACATACTGTACTGGCTTTAAGATGATTGACAAGTAAATATTTACCGCATTTGTATCTAGTATAGCAGCTGTCAATAAAGGACTTCTAGGTCTTTAAGTTTTGTAATACTCATATAGCCATGACATGTGGATATTAGTAGTGGACTATCATTTGAAGGCTTTAAGAGAGTTCATTTGTTTTAGGTGATTAGGGAGCGAGTTTCACAACAATGAAATTTGAAGTGCTTCAGGTTTTAACCATTCCCTTATGGGCACACGAGAAATGCTTAGAGGTAAACGTGATTTTCTCAGGCATGGCGGCCGTCTCCTAACTGCATCTTAGCTAGTATATAACTAGAATCGGCAGCAGGTCATACGAAGCAGCCGTAGAAAGGAGTAAATATTCTGAATTCAAAAATAGAATCATTTGTGCGGCTGTGGTAGTGGGGCCGCTGGGATTCATAACTAGAGGCTTCTTTCTCAAGTTGTTTCCTATCTAAAGGCACTCAACAGATCACATGCGATCAACTCTAGACCGGGTAGCTAGGAACTTTAAGAGAATAAGAGGGAGGGACAGCAAGGTGCGTTAACAGCATCCGAAATCAGTTCTCGGAATCACTTGCATGCGAAAGTCAGGATGTTTCCATCTTATTAGCGGTAATAGGCAGTTCTCAATCGCTGGCCATTCACGTGGCGGTTGCATTATGTCAGCGCTATTGTGTGTGGCGCCAGTTTTTGCCTGCGGGGTATCGCTAATCTGAGAAAAATTAAGGGTGAGCAAACTCCGCACGTTGGACGGGCTAAAGCTTCCCGTAACAACTAGCCTAAAAAACAGATATGGAAAAAGAATAGTGCGAGTATTAGAGACAAAATCGTTGTTAACAAAGCAACTACACACGCAACGGGATTTGCATGCACCAAGGCCTTTGGTAGAGTAGAGAAAGATTTGGGAAATATAAACGGGACTGATATAGGGACCTATGATACCTGAAAGGCAACGCCTAGAGGGAAGCAGCGTTTAAGGATAGACATTTGATGGTCGCGTTTGCAGGGCACATAATTCACCGTGTTCTCTCACGGCGAGCATTTTTCACGAGCTGAGAGAGGAATACTAATGCACGAGATACGAGACCAAGTACGACAGATGATAGCATGAGGCGAGATGTCCCGCCGTCTAAATCACAGCTCATGAACTCTCGAGGAGTAGCAAGACGACGTGTCATTTCTAAAAGAGGGCGGAAGAGCATTTTCATATATTTGGCAACACAGTTTTAACAGTACTACATGAATTATAATAATAGCTGAGAGATTAAAGCTGTTTTTTTTTCTCTAACACCATTATGAAATGTATTGATACATATAGTTTATTTTTTTTAAATGCCCTTTGGCATTCCGAAGAAGTGTGTTCTCATATGAACAATCTGTCAGGCTTAATAGAGGCTAATTCACCTTAAATCTGTTTCGTTATTTCCACCTTGCGCGTTTTATGCAGCCAGCTTCCGAAGACTTGGAAAAGGATGGCGAACTTCGGTGTGGTATAAGCTCTCGAACTCCATTTGTGGTAAATATGTGTCGTTGCTATATAAATAGACCGAGCAGCATGGCTTAAGAACCAATCTGTTTGTATATATACAGGGTGTTTCGTCTAAATTGGCGCGTACTTTATCGTCCATATTTGAGTCCGTACCTAAATGCAACCAGATACTTAGATGCCGTAAATAAGTCAACGGGGAAAAGCCCTGACGAATATTCTTATACAACATGACCCCCGCTCACGCTAATCACTTTTTTTTACTTCGGGGTCCAAAGCGCAAGTCCATATCAAAATGTCCCTATTTAAATTGTTGAACCCTTTGTTAGTAGCGGCAGTGAGCAAGTCTGCGGTTTTACAACGACTTGTAGAACAAACCCGCGTAAGTTTTTTCGGTCTGTAGTTTACAGAGCACGCAACTAAATTTCTTTTGTAATGGTTTTGCCTTTCTAAAGAAGTTACGGTGGTACAACGTCTCCTTCGATAGACACCACACTCAGAACGTGAGTAAGTCAGCCGTAGTTACTTCAAATGATTTTGTTTCGGAGAAGAAACGAGTCTGCTTTGTGCTTACGAGAAGAGAGAAGCAAATGACATCGAGCAAGTCTATAAGCTTTTGCGGCCTGAGATAATATTTGCCCGACTTCTATCACATACCTGAGGTCCCCGTGAACAATGCTGCACATGGTCATTATGACCACATTAAATTTACTCTTAAAATGTTTGATCGAGATCGAAATGTTCTTAACATTTTGCAATTGTTTTTTTCTGTGTAGAAACCTAGCTCTGTCGCTTCTTTAACCGTGTAATCGGCTATGATCCGCTGAACTGTTTGTAGACCGACATCAAATTTGAGGTCTTGGACGCAGGTTTGTCCGGCAAAGAGGGCTCGAACATGAGGTTTTTATGGAAGGTTTCGGGAATGCAAGATGCAGATGCGTTACTAGCAGCATGCGTGACTAGTGCGGGACTCACAAACCCATTAAACTCGTATTCCTCCCCCCCCCCCCAGGCTCGATATAATTTTGGCATGACCTCGAAGCAGAGAGACCCATCTCTGTCGTTCCCCTTCACTCAGCTTTATCCCTGCCTTCCGTTCCGCATGTTTACCTGCGGTTGGAAAAGGGAATTCTGCCATTCTGTAAGCCGTCCTGTAAGAGGGCATCGACCCCAAGAAACCCGCTTAAGTTTTTTCTGTCTGGCTGTTTCTTAAGTCTCCAAACGGCGTCCCTCGCTTTCCTGAGAGCATCACACCGCAGAACAGTATGATCCACATCACCCGTCTTTTGTTACACAGTCACACACACAAAGGTGCCGCTAATAGCCTTCTTAATTTTTAACATGTAGCTTCGCGACTGGCCATGTTCGGTCAGAACCTGAGTCGTCTTGTAGGAAAGTACCCCTTGTTGGCGGGGAGGCGGTTACCACACCCTCATGTCCGGTACCAGTCTCTTGGACCCGTTCCCTATGATTATAGCGAGTCTTACCTGCAATATAGTGGCCGGCATTGTAGCACCCCTAGCTCTGGTGAGATTCAGATATTTAACTAGATATATTTTATTTGTTTCAGCCGCTGGTTGTTATAAGCATGTTGGTTAGGACCAAGAGGGCTTTAGTCAACACCGTCCAATACGGTGGGCTTACCGTCATTGGCAGCAATCGTTGGGTCGACTTTAGTGCTCCTTTATTTTTCGCTATTTACAACAGTCTGCTAGACGCTAGACGTCGTTCGTAATCGTTTCCGCCGCAAAGTCCGCCTTTAGGTTCTCTCGGACGGTCAGCAACGTGTCAGCGAAGGTTTTGCCGTGGCCGACCTTAACTAGTATCGAGGTTGTGTGGCTATAGGGGGGGGGGGGGGGTGTTCGTGGTTGGTTAATTGGTGGCGGTCCGGCGTGTCCTACCTAAGCCGTGCGGGTTTTGTGCAGCGCCAGCCTCTCAGGAGTAGGTGACTCGACCCCATCGAGAAAATCCTGGCAAAAACAAAAAAAATCTCGAGGCCATGAAAGGACGAAGTATACCTTTTTACCTGGTCCGCATCGTCTCCTCTTATCTGAGTGACCGCCACCTAATGACACATCACGGCACTTTTAGTATCACCGCTGGGGTACCACAGGGATCTACACTCGGACCAACCCTGTGGAATATGTCGTATTACGATGTTTTGCGTGTGTAAAACCTTCGGCCCGGGGCGCCATATATACAAGCGCGCCAGGAGACCATACTTGAGGTCATAGTAAATAGGTCCCGGTGGGTGGCACAGAACAACTTCCAGCTGGCTTCAGAAAAAACTGGGGCAATCTACCTGACAGGACGAAAACGCACCCGCGGTCTTCGCTTGTCATTGGGCGGCCACGCTGTCAAAAACGGCAAAATATCTGGGGGTCACGTTTGGTTTCGGCCTCACGGGTTGCCTTCACATCTTAGCCATATTCAAAAAAATGAATACAAGCGCCAGGGCAATGGCTAAAATCCTGCCTCGGTCGGGGGGCGCCGATCTGGAGAAGAGAATATTGATAGCAGTGGCGGCGAAATCCACGGCACTGTACGCGGGGTCAATGTGCGCTGATATTGTGCGCCGCACGACCAGCAATAGGCAGCTTCTCAGGTCGGCTCAAGGATCAATCGCTATACGGACCAGCAGAGTGTACAGAACCGTCAGTACGGAGGCTACGCTAGTACTAGCCAAAATGCTCCCATAAGCCCTCCTGTGACGGGACAGACATACTGAGTACAACCGGGCTGGGGAGGCGCGTGCGGCCTGGACCCGCCATCTCGTCAAGGATCTACATGAATTGTATAACGACCCCGGTCAAGGCTCGTTATCATTCTACGCCACAAAGGCTGTCACGGGACACGGCCCTTTCCAAACATACATAGGCAATAGGATAGGCAAGTCCCACTTAGACATCTGTGTCTTGTGCACAACCGGGGTACTTGACGACGTGGGCCACACGGTCGCGGACTTCCATATATGTATGTACCAGCTGGAACTGACTTGTCGGCTTCGGGCAAATGTCGGAGAGTTTCCATCATTAATTACTGAGAGTTTCGAGTTGGCCAGCCAGTCCAGTAAAGGTGGAGCGCGGAAACCCCATAGGGCCTATTAAATTCACCTGTCAGGAGTTGCCGGTTGGGGTTAGGGGAAGTAATGAGATCAGTGAGAGATGTGAGATAGTCGTTTAAGTCCTCTAGTGGGCGGTTTGGTCAAAAATAGCAGAAAAGAATATATAAGCCGCTGCCTAGGTAAATCCATGTGCTTCCAGAACGAGCCCCTTTGTCTGAAACGGAGACCTTCGGGTCCCGTCCATCATATTGCTGTGTCTGCGGCAGGATCAGCAGAGTGGTTTGCTTGTGTTGACGCAATATTGACATTGGACTCTGACATGAGGCATAAAGACACCTGGCTCTCCTGCACGTATACGTTCTGAGTATCGTGAGGGGCCCGGCAGCTGTTTAGGTTTATTTGTAGTATTTTTATATTGATTGCTAAGCTTTGGTAAATGTGAGGATTAAGTAATCTTAGAGGGTAACCCAATGTCATTGTTGAGTCCCACACTACTTACGCGTTTCTTCACGCCCAGACACTGACATCTGCGCTGGGAGTGCATAAAGCATTTTTCCGAATCTAAAAAAAACCCAGTCTTCACTTGGCTCTGCCGTTTGCTTTTCTGTTTAAACCACGTGTGGCTTCTACTTCTCGCAGCAGCTCCCACTCCCGGTTTTCCCAGCATTTTTACTTTTCTTCTTGGTGTTCCCTTTGCTGCATTTTCACTTTTATCGAAACGGCCTGACGGCATTTTCCGTTGCTTTACACCGGTCGCTGAACTAAGGCCTTTTCTTTCGTTCTTGGCATGGAATCATTGCACTTTTGATCAGAGTTGGCAGTATACGCTTGGGTCCCCTTAAGATTTCACCGTCAAATTTTGTTCCTGTCCCCAGCCTACAACTGCCCTCCTCATTTATGCTACTAACCTTTAACGCCATCCCCACTCCTTCCCGAAATGACATAGTTTCTTCCAAAAACATTAGATCGTCAACGTTTCGGTCTGTAACAATATATGTGGATTGCCTGTTGCTTTTACTTCTGGCGTAACATATACTGTATTTTCATTGATCGCCGTCTGATAACCTCATTAAGGTTCTCGAAAAACTAACAGCAAATTTTAAGTTCTGTAGCAAAGCGCCTGTAACGCGGCGTGAGGGCAGACTTTAGAACGACTACTTTTTTCACCGCGACTATGCACATCACAGTCGCCATTTGACACTATGTTTTCTTTTGCATGCACATATATATATATATATATATATATATATATATATATATTTGTGCCTTTCCATTACAGCGCATATACTCACTGACATGTTCACAAATACCGTGAAATATGGCAGCTTATATCATAGCATTGTGTTTCAGATGAGGCCATGGTGCGGTAGAAAGAACGTGCATGAAAATAAGTGTGTTGAGTGTGCTCTTAAAGATATATCTGATAATAAAAATAAGAATTTTGACCACGCGAATTAGAAAGGATTGCGACCCCAGAATAATGCCCAGATAACCATTGTTTTAATTGAAAAAACAAAACATGAGGAAACTAAAGCGCTTGTTCAAGTTAAATATTTTGAACTTTTTTATTATATACGTATTCTCATGACTTCTCATGAACACCTGGCTATTGCTGTACAAATAGTGTAAAAACACAGGGACAGATATATATATATATATAACACGGCCGGACTTTCCCGTTCCTGAGGGTGCCTTCGGAATTACGTTTGATCTAATCCCTTTAGATGGCTAAATATTAGATTTTTCACTCTATTGATTTCGCAATTTTATTCCAGGGTTGGGAGGTTTTTCGGGTTATTTTCGATGTCGCATTTCTGCGCCGCTTTCACACAAAGCACAGTCCTAGAATTAAAAATATGTTTTAAGGAGATTGTTTTCAATTCTAGACTATTCTCCGGCCCCTACGGGCTTGGAACTCAACTGAGGAATATCTTCAATGCACTGAGAGCCGGACATGTCATCATCGTATTTATTTCACTCATATTGAGTATGCATATAACATAAACAATTATACAGATTATACAATTATACAGGTCAGCTGCTCGCGGCATGTTATTTGAGAGAGGCAGTGCAGTGATCTCTTCGCAAGGACCAGGCAGGCAGACGCATGAAACACACCTGAGAGCACAGTCGACAGACGCACTCGGTGTACTCTTCGTGGAAGCTCGTATTCGAACAAACCAGGTGATGATAGCCATGAACTATGTATCTGGAATAGACGTGGCGATTGTCACATGCAAGACCAGACCAGAGGTGAGAGGCCTTGAAAATATCCAGGTCTCCGACCTCTCGTCGGACTTGTTGAACTTTATTTTCCCAATCCGAGATAAAGCTCTCGAATGGTACTGTACGCGGCGTCTTCAACCTCAACCGAATTATCTCAACAACTGGTGCACAGCCTGACATTAGGTACACAAAGCGGCTCCTTGCCCGCATTGACAGGCAAAGTACTCGCTTCATGTACATTGTAAAACACCTTTCAAGCAAACCGAACTTTGCCCGAGTGAGGTGTTCTCATACTCTGTCAAGACCACACATCGTGCGCGCTGTCTCGACGATGTGAGCAGTGAAGGTCGTCCCAGTATAATGAAGCCGAAGCCCCAGATACTGGAAAGAGTTAACGAATTCCAAGGATTGGTCGCCGCAACATATAACGTCTTTAGCAGCCAATCGACCTCCTCTTCTGAATTTTATAGCCTTGGTCTTCATGGCGTTTATTTATAGTCCCTCTTGAGACAAGGAACACCTCCGCCAGAGAAGTGATGCGCTTGATGGCACCCAGGTCGTGATGAGCGACCAGCTATGTCATCTGCGTACATCACAACTGTGGGCTTCTGGAACTCTTGTCGAATATAATCGACAAAATCGGCAAGCAGAAGAGTAAAGGAGACGCAGCTCAATGGGTCGCCTTGCGGGGTTCCCACATTTTGCCTTACCTGCAACACTTCCTGCACACCTTGTACCAGTAAGGTATCCTCATAAAAAACTGGAAATTATGCTCAGAAGAGAGCCACCAACCCCTGCGAATCGGAATGACTTCACCAGGAGATCTCGAGGTGCTTTGTTGAAAGCCTTGACGCAGTCTATAAAGACTGCATACAAATGGCCTCCGGGCTTTGCCACAGCTCGCTCTATCTCTGACTGAAGCACATGGATTGCATCACGCGTTCCTTGACCTCTTCGAAAGCCGAATTGCTCTGGTGGAAGGGTCTGGTCGACAACGTACTCGATCCGTTTTATAACTAATTTGCAGAAAATCTTCTTCAGCGTCCTTTCAGACGCTATACCGCGGTATAAGTTTGGGTCTGTCATCACCATGCTTGCCCTTAAATAAAAGAGAAAGCCTGGCAATATGCCAGACTCCTGGCATTTGTCCCCTCTTCATGATCTCGTTGAAGAAATCACAAAGATGGTTTGCCAAAAGTGGCTCAGACTGCACCCAGTGCTCATAGTACACTTGGTCTGGCCCCGCACTCTTTCCTATCGGAAGAGAGTGCAGAACCTGACTTACTTCTTCTACCTTAAAGGGCAGATTCATTCCTGCTCCAATGTGAGCGGGTGCTCAATCATTGGAGCCAGGTGTACGGTCTTGCGGTTATATAGAAGGCCGGTCAGGTGACTCGTTACCTGTTCGTCGCTGAGCAGGTGGTTCGCCCCCCTACGAGGCCGTACAACGTAGGCTGAGAGCCCGACATGCAAATATTTGATTTACTGGGGCATAACTAACCGACCTGCTTGGACTGAACAAATTAAGTGACATTATGGTTATACTGTTGTATTATGCCTACTTTATGAAAGAGCTATCGCAACATAAGCACTGCAATATGCCGTGACCTTGTGATAGTAATGCCTTGTGCAATTTTCTTACTATTTATATAATTTACTATGTTCTATATATACTCGTTCAATTTTAGAGCTACTGATACATTTATATTATGTGAACTTTAGCGTAGTATAGGAGCAGCTACGTCATTAACCTGCATTATGAATCTCGTATATATATATATATATATTTTCATATGGGATATATATATATATATATATATGCTCTTTTTTATACGGACGGCAAATTTATTTTAATTCAGTAGTTCTTCATTGAGCTTGAAATTTCCATAATTACACAAACAATTGTAACTATTAAGGGCATTTTGCAGAAAATGCTATCGCCCGTGTCTATATATATATATAGACTACCATTTCGCTTCGCACGAGACACGGGGACTGCACCTCGTGTGGACGGTAGCAATTCTTGTCTGTGTTTCTTTAATCTCGTTTGCCTGCATCGTTTGCTGGTATCGTCGATAACGGCTAAAGTAGTAACTAAGACTCTCTTTCCAGCGTCCCGTCTAGTAAGGAGTAACTAAGACTCTCTTTCCAGCGTTGATGTCTGCGGCGCGCGAGTTAAGCGTGCCGCGGGGACCTTCACGCGCCAATAGAAAGTTGGTCAGATGTACAAACTCCCAATAGTAACGTTCCCGAGGTCACTTTTGTTGGCCCGGGAGGCAAGGCATACGATATAGATTGTGTGGCAACGAATACTTATTGTTATACTATCGTGGCTCATTCGAGGGCTATTAAAGCTAACTGAAAGTACGGGGGAGGTGTGCTGCACACGGAACCCGGACGTGTCGAGGTTCCGTGCGCCTCTTGGAGTGAAGTCGCCGTTTCTCTTGATGTAGTAAACGGCTGCATGAGCCGTTCGGCGCTGGAATTGCTACGGACAACAGGGCAGGGTTGATGTCAAGCTCCGAGCCCCTCAATCAAAATCCGTTGTCATCCGGATCCAGATCGTACGGTGGAGTTTGAAGTGGACTTTCTTTTGCGTGGCCTGAATCGAGGAGTCATTCCGTCCGGATCTCGCTTGGGCGTTCCGAGTCTCGTGCGCGCCACAAAGACAGCATGGCCGTCCGACGATAGATGACCGCCATGTTATCGCGGCGACGATCTCATAGCAAACATATTTTTGTTATATATATATATATATATATATATATATATATATATATATATATATATATATATATATATATATATATATATATATATTAAAAACGAGCACATACTTTTTTTAGACTAAAGGGTAATTTATTTATTGTAATCAATCACCAACGGTGGGAACATGACAATTGCAAACGTTTGCACATTTACGAAGGGTCCAATGTAGGGACCAACCATCGCTGGAGGGTTCCCCAGACTGAGGCTGCGTTGCCCCGTTGCACATTCAGCGACAGGCGCTGTCTAAGAAAATCGCCAGCTCGCCTATCATCTCTGGCTAGAACTAGTCGCTTCCCGACCTTCTGTAGCAAACCTCTTACATATAAAGTTGCCGACCAATCTCTATGGCGTCCAGCTTTGGTGGGCTAGTGGCCGCACAGGGCAACTGCTCTACAGCGGCTTGTTTCTAATCGAGCTTCTAGATCCGTGAGAGCGACTGAATCGAAAAGTGATCTAGCCTGTTGCAAAGACCTGTGGAGGAAAGCTACCAGAGCTATCTCTGATAGGACAATAGATTCAGCCAACCCTATATCCCCCTAAGGAACGGGAAGTAGAGCTTGTTGACGTGCGTCTGCCGATAGGTTGAGGTTCAACAGCGCCTCTACTGGAGTTTGCACGCTGTCGTTAAGTCGCTCAAGGAGTCCCAAAGCAAGCGAGCAGCCTGCACCTCGGAACAGATGATTGAGACAAAGGGCCGAAAATGGGATTCTCAGAAGAAAAAGGTCCCGGTGAGATCCTCCCAATTGATTGCGTAACATCGCATGCTCTAGTTTTTCCAGCCACCTTTTAAGGACTGCCGGAACTCCCTGAGGGAATAAGGGAACGCCTAGCAACTATAATTCCGTGTCAATAGTCCTGCACCCTGGGAGAGCCTCTAGCACTTCGGAATCAGTAGCCCCTCCTACGACATGGACCTCATACTTTGCAGCACATATATATATATATATATATATATATATATATTGTAATCAATCACTAACGGTGGGAGCATGACAATTGGGTCCCTGCGACCGTGTGCACCTCTCCAATATAGAGGCCTATATATATATAGGCCGTGGCGACCGCCCGCAGGGTTTCTGTTAGCGCGGCGCCAATTATGGGTCTTATTGATTTGGGGCTGATCTTAAATTTCGATACCTCTCGTAGGGCAACTTAATTAACTTGGGTAACTGGGTGTCGAAGGCCGGCGTGATTGTTGCCTGAAAAATCACATGGAGGCCTCGTCGACTGGAGAGCTTATTATGCATGAAGCAGGCAATACTCGAGGTGGTTCAAGGCCAGCCGCCGTTGGTATAGATGGCGTGCTGGTGCTCGGACGGTGGCTGTGGTTGTAGTAGCTCATAATTGCGATGGTTGTTTAAGACGTGCGGCACATGAAATTGTCGCGTGGGAAGATACCTACATATATATATATATATATATATATATATATATATATCGACATGTACGGCTCTTAGTGCATTGAAGATACACCTCAGGATGAGTTCCAAGCCCGTAGGGGCCGGAGGATAGTCTAGAATATATATATATATATATATATATATATATATATATTTACAACTCATCTTACGTATACATAGATATTCATCTATACACATCTGCATATATATGGCGATAATAGTGACAGCGAATACCGAAGTTTCATCGAGTTCCATGGCCCTGTTGATGTTTTGATTAACTTGATATTTTGTCGAACGCTTCAAGATTCGATCGAACGACATAAGTCAGATCCCAAGAATAAGCAACCGAATTGATGATAGTCTGCCTGATAAAGCTAAAACCATCTCTGTTGCCCTCAAAAAAAACATTCTTGGGCCACAAATGTGTTTTCTTTACATCAATGCGCTAAAGTATATTATTCCTGAAAACGTGCACTATAAGATATACGCGTATGATGTTAAAATGTACGGAAAAGCGGACTCAGCCGAGGACTGCTAAAAAATGCAATATACGGTAAATGAGCTCTGCAAGTGGTCCGTCTCGCTCGATCTGAAACTATCGGTGGCAAAGTGCGTTTTACTTGTCGCGAAAATGCAGAGTACACTTACACGATCGATAACCATCGTCTTGCTTAAAAAAAATGATCAGAGATCTTAGTGTAATCTCGTACATATTGAGAAAGGTCATACCAAACTAATTTTAAAAATGTTCAACATTCATACGACGACGCGTCGTCAGAAGGATATTCTTTTAAAGTTTGTAGCGACAAAACGAACTCTGAAATATATGTTTCCATGGAGAGTAACCCGCCAACTCCATGAAAACTTGATGGTAACAGTCTAAACATTTTCTTGAATAAAGCGTATTAATAACACATATATAAATATATATACACAGTCCCTGAAAAAATGTAGGGCCACCTATTTTTGTTACATTTCACGCATTTATTATAACCAATCGTGTAAAGATCACAGTGATACATGCTCACAGAGTAACAGCGGAGACTTCTATCGACATTTGGGGTCTCGGATTACTTCGAATCACGAGATTTTCACATTTGGCACAGCTACACCGCAAAAAAATTATGACTACCGGCCACTAGCAAGATACCTGTTTTAACAAAATAATTAAGCGGATTAACGGCATTTGGGCTAATTCCACGGCATTTAGCGAACTATACTTAATACTCGGTGAACTTCCCATTAAATCGGATAACCTCAAAAGTGCGGTTTGGTATAGTTTTAAACAAATTTTGGATGACGTTTTGCAAAAGCTTGTCCCAAGCCTCGAAAATTGTTTTTTATCGGTGTAAACTTATCGTGCGAGCCAGCTCCACACATTCTGGATGAAATTAAGATCAGGTGAGACTGCAGGCCAGCGTAGGACCTCAGTGTGACGTTGGTCGAGCCAGCTTTCGACCAGCCTGGCGGTGTGAATCGGGGCGTTATCGTGTGTAAAACGAAGTCTGGCCCTCCCATCAGCTTAAAATGCGCCGATTGCTCTTTTAGTAAATCTCCGTCGCGCGTTGAATAAACACGACCGTCTAAACACACAATTGCCGACTTTGTATAATACCCAACAGCAGCCCAGATCACCACTGAACCGCCACCTGAGTGACAATTTGACAAAATTCGTTCTTCCTTGCGGAGATCGTGCAAATAATAGTTAAATCGATCCGGTTCATCAAAGTTAAACCATTTTCATCCGAAAAGAGCACTCTGTGTCACTCAGTGGACCATGACATCGTATCGTGGGCACTCAGGGGTCCATGACATTTTATCGTGTGCGAAGTCAAGACGAGCTTTCATCGGTCAGCGGTCAATGGTTGTTTTTTCTTGTGTTTTTTGCCAATGGGTCTTTCTGAGGAAGCTTTGCACATTTAGCACGTTCGTTTGCACGTCGGCCGCCGCCGCAATTGCCCTCGCCGAGGGCGTAGAGTTCGACGCTTTCTTCAGAATTGCAGCTTGCTTCGTTCCGAAATAGAATTTGGACGCACTCTTTTTTACGGCGTATTTTTTACCTAAATTAACAAAGTTATTTACTACTTGGGCAGAACGACCCAATTGACGGGAAATCTTGCGATTAGAGAGGCCGATATCCTCATAAGCCTTGATGTGGGCCTTTTCTTCACCCATGAAGCGCCAGCCTAAGCCTATCGTTTCAACATAGAAAAAACTTCTTATAGGAGGTCTGCCTTTGTTTCTGTCGAGCCGTTAAATAAGCCTAAACGTCGTTATTCTGCTTAATTCACTCGTTAAGACATGCATCTTGCTAGTGACATTATCATTTTTCGCGGTGTAGCTGTGCCAAATGTGGAAATCTCGCGGTTCAAAGTATTTCGAGACCCCAAATGTCGATGAAAGTCTTCGTTGTTACTCTGTGAGCATGAATCACTGTGATCTTTACACGATTGGTTATAATAAATGCGTGAAATGTGGCAAAAATAGGTGGCCCTATATTTTTTTCAGGGACTGAATATATATATATATATATATATATATATATATATATAATATATATATATATATATATATATATATAAATATATATATATATATAATATATATATACTTATATATATATATATATATATGCGACATTAAACCCAAAAATCATAGGCCACAATAAGGCTACGCCTTGTTGGTGATCATTTCGTGATCTATTAAAATGATTTGACGAGACTCGAGACGTATTTCTTCAGAAAGTGAAACAGAATTTCCCAAATGTGTAACCACCAGTCTAGCAAAGCGGCAGATGTCTCTCATAATTCTTTTATGATACGATGGCGCCTAACTACTCCGTGAAACAGGGTTCAGAAGGAATATTCTTTAAGTTCCGCGCTGTTTCTTGGTAAATCAGACTGTACATTTCAGATACAATGCCTGTTCCACGTCTGAACATATTTAGAGGACACAACGCTCGGTTAATATCAATCGAAATTGTGGCTTTGGATATACGCTAAATGAAGAATCTTCAACAGCAAGGAAACCGATCACTAAGTAGGGCGAAGTGCTTATTTTGGACATTTGAACATTTGTGGTCATTTGCACGCGAAGTGCGAAAACTAAACACGTTCAGTCGTGTTGCTTCCGCTGACTTGCAACCCTGAACGCCGCCGTCCTTTCTAACATCCTTATAGGTGGTTTTAGCAAAAGTGGCCGCAAAATCCGCTTGCAGGATTGCCGTGTTCACACAAATGGCACGTCAAACCGCACCAACCCACCTCGCGCGCGCTCTCACGAAAATGCGTCCACTCAACACGTTCTCAGTGGCATACACAAGCACGTGCTGATATATATATATATATAACAGCGCATAGCCAAACATAGACAAAGATCCATCCCATTCATTTGTATGGCCCAAACCTTTAAAAAAAAGTGTACTTTTGTGCATATGTGCAATGTACTTGTCTGCCTACTAATCTGGCGTATACCCTCACCCGTCTTTTCACCGTAAGGGCTTATGCGCCAGATCAAAGCGACGCCAGGTCAAATCCAGTCAGTCGTTGCGCTTTCAGCGAGTAACAAGTCAGTTATCACTTTTTAGCACTATAACTGATTATTATTATTATTAGAGAAATTGTGGTTTGTGCATTTTACCATTTTTTCAGAGTTTGAAGTCTTATGTCTACTATTTACCTTCCACTACTGTTTTCGACATTAACTCAGGAACTTGTATATATACCGTATACCTAGTAAATGTTATCAATTATGCAGAAAACAAATTATTCTTAATCACGTATAGGGTTTTCAGCAGGCTCTTTTCTTAAGCTGGGCCGCCAACTCATTTTGACACATGTGGGTTGTTTTCCTCAACCAACGGCTACATAGCATCCTATTTAATACTTTTTATTTACAGGGGAGTGCAGCCTCGCAGGTTCGAAATTTTTTTTATAGAGGGGAGAAATGCGTTACGCACGAACGGAAACCACCTTTGGATGTGGGCCGAACAGTGTCGGACTCACCGCAAGGCTACCGGCGTTACCGACTAAGACTCCGGGTTTTCAAAGTTCTGAAAACCGCAGCCTCTCATAAGATTCACTCCAGACCTCTCAGATCTTCGGTTTATAGTACTATGGGCAGGCTCGAGATCTGCCGGCAGCATAGTGCATATCGATCGGTTCACAGTACTAAGGTAAGTCGCCTTATTAGTAGAATTACAGTCTTAAAATCTACTTAGAATGTTTCAGCTGTGCCCGATTTACTTTTCTTCTGTGAAAGTCGAAAAGAAAGCATTATCTCGTGTTCTGTATTTAAAGCAACTAGAACCATCGGCCTCGATCTAAAACAAGCTCCTCTCATTTATGCTAGATCATGCTGACGCATTGGCTATTGCGTAAATTAATTTTTGCATCATCATCATTATTTAGTCGAATCATTCACTAGAATTTAATATTGTTATGCAGGTCTACTTGTTGGTGTTTGCTACTTTGTTTTTTTACTTTCTAAATACTCCTGATCCTGCGTGCCGTAAAGTCATATCTTCCTTTGTATAACAACTGGTAGAGCAACCCTATTAGTTAGGTACTAATAGTTAAAAAGACAGTCTGGCAATATGCATGATAGATAAACAAACATATTTGAATGTTAAGTAACCAATTGTTAGATGCGTATCTGCCTTCATAGTACTTCATCTATGACGAAACGAACTTAACTTTTCAACGTCATGAACTGCATGTTATATTAGTATTGTGCTTTATTAGCCGTTGATTGGTTTCTACATTGCCCACACGTTATTACTGTTCCTCCTGTAGAAGCTAACAAATAATCTAGCTGATTGCGGCTAATATGACATAAGATCAACACGTTCATCAAGAAGTTAGCTTTAATGCAGTTAGGGGGTCTGATATTATCCTTAGTTAGATAAAGCCAGACAACCTGTATTCCACACGAGTCTATTAGCGATATCTTCAAGTAGTTAATTGCCTTTAGGCTTCCTAAGACGTTTTTACAAAGCAGCTTATTAAGAGTAACTCCAATTGCTTCTCTACTTAATGAAGGAGATATGAAATTCCATGTCGTAGACAATGGCATAGTCATTTGTGTGATTTATATTGAATGCTTAGTCAGGTAGCAAGTCGTTTTTGTCGAACCACTGCCATGCAAATCCGAGTCTGAGGTAGTGGGCGCCTTGATCCTTTTGTTGTCAAAAATTCTTAAGTAAGAGGTATTAGAAAAAATGACCACAGGATAACTGGCTTGTGGCGTCCAAGCGTGAGACGGATACGTTTTGTAGCGCGGTGTCGAATGCACCCCTGAAGCCCTGCACAATATATATATATATATATACGTATATACAGGTAGTTCAACAAGTTCTTAAAATGAGCTTTTCAGAATTCGAATTTTGGCGCGCTTTCACCGCTATTGGAAACGGCAACTTTTTGAATGCTAGCAGTCAAAATATTATGGTGATTGGCCGTTGCGATTTCGTTTGATCGCTTTTCCCGTGCAACGTATCGGCGTGATTTTGAAAAACGGAGAAAAAAGAGTTTCGAGTGGTTATCAAGCATTTTTATTTCAAAGGTTGGAATGCGACCCAAGTGAAAGCTGAGTTAGGCGAGGTGTACGGTGACTCTGCGCCATGTTTTGCCACTGTTTCCAACTGGATCAATGAGTTAAAAAGAGGTCGCAGGAGCACCGAGGATGAACTACGTTCAGGACGCCCAAAAACGGCAACTGATGAGGAAAACGTGGAAAAAGTGCGGAAAATCGTTGCCGCAGATAAGCGAGTGAACATTAGGGAGATAGCGGAGGCCTTGGGGATCAGTTTGGGTAGAGTGCATTTCATCCTGCACGAAAACTTGAAGATGAAAAAGCTCAGAGCAAAATGGGTGCCGCATTTGCTCAACCAAGGCCAAAAAGACGCGCGTGTTTCCGCTTCACAGCGAAATTTGGCCAAGATGTCGAAAAATCCGTCGGATTTTTGGCGCAGATTCGTGACCGTCGATGAAAGCTGGGTCCATCACTACACTCCCGAGACCCAAGAAGCATCTCGTCAATGGTGTGCACCTGGTGAAGGACCTCCGAAGAGGGTGCGGACAACGGCATCGGCCGGAAAGATGATGGCTACGGTTTTTTGGGACCAACGTGGAATAATTCTGGTCAACTACCTTGAGAGCGGTAAAACGATCACGGGAGAATATTATGCAAGACTGTTGGACTGCCTGAAGCAAGAACTCATCGTGAAACGGCCCGCTTTGCAGAAGAAGGTTGTCCTGTTTCACCAGGACAATGCTCCCGCACACAAGTCGCAGCAAGCAACGGCAAAACTGGCCCAATTAAGGTTCGAACTTATTGAACAACCTTCCTATTCTCCAGACCTGGCCCCCTCTGATTATTTCCTCTTCGGACATTTGAAGAATAGTCTCGGTGGAAAGCGTTTTTCCAGCAATGAAGAGGTTAAGGCTGCTGTCAATGCCTATTTTCAGTCTAAAGACGCGGAATTCTACTCAAGAGGTATAAATGCTCTGAAATCTCGGTGGGAAAAGTGTATTGAGCTTCTCGGGGAGTATATCGAATAAGAAAAAATTAAAAACAAGATTTGGAAAATTCTTGGTTTTCATTTTAAGAACTTGTTGAACTACCTGTATCAAACCGTAAACTCGTAGTCTTTGATTCGTACTAACTATCTGAAGTTGCTGTGTCATCCGAAGAGGACAGTATGTTAAATATAATTCTGAACAGACAGGTAATGGTATAGTCAACGATTATGGTGCATATATGCTAAATATAAATACAGATATAGATTAACTAGGGGAACTTACCGGTCTAATAGAAATATATACATCCACATAAGTAAGCAATGTTTCGTGTTTGTCTGTTGTTGTTCTAGTGTCTGCGACGTTATGAATATGGAATGAAGCTTTGTACAGACGCGAATCAAATGGGCCCGACGCTCTGGTGGAAGAGGTACGTTCTATTAGAAATGCAATTATTTGTAAGATATTAGATTCTTAGAGTTTATGCCGTACTCAAGGCCAAATATGGGTATTGGAGGCATCTTGCTTATTTAGGTAACCTGAGTACACACAATAATACCGTAATTATACCCATACTAGAATTTTCTTTAGTCGTCACGTAATAAGCCACGTATGACAGCAAATGTATTTTCATCCCATTCCAGCAAATTTCGCGTGAAACAGCCAACCCACGTCTAGCCAATCAAGTTCAATTCAGCAAGTCGTCTTGCCAATCAAGTTCAATTCAAGCGTTCGTCTTGCCAATCAAGTTCAATTCAAGCGTTCGTCTAGCCAATCAAGTTCAGCTTAAGCGTGCGAATTGCCAATCAAGTTCAGCTTAAGCGTTTGTCTAGCCAATCAAGTTCAGCTCAAGGGTTTATCTTGCTAATCAACTTCAGCTCAAGCGTTTGTCTAGCCAATCAAGTTCAGCTCAAGCGTTCGTCTTGCCGATCAAGTTCAATTCAAGCGTTTGTCTAGCCAATCAGGTTCAGCTTAAGCGCGCGACTTGCCAATCAAATTCAGCTCAAGCGTTCGTCTTGCCAGTCAAGTTCAGCTCAAGCATTCGTCTAATCAATCAAGTTCAGCTCAAACGTTTGTCTAGCCAATCAAGTTCAGCTTAAATGTTTGTTCAGCCAATCAAGTTCAGCTCAAGCGTTCATCTAGCCAATCAAGTTCAGCCCAAGCGTTCGTCTAGCCAATCAAGTTCAGCTCAAACGTTTGTTCAGCCAATCAAGTTCAGCTCAAGCGTTCATCTAGCCAATCAAGTTCAGCTCAAGCGTTTGTCTAGCCAATCAAGTTCAGCTCAAGGGTTTATCTTGCCAGTCAACTTCAGCTCAAGCGTTTGTCTAGCCAATCAAGTTCAGCTTAAGCGTGCGACTTGCCAATCAAGTTCAGCTCAAGCGTTCGTCTTGCCGATCAAGTTCAATTCAAGCGTTTGTCTAGCCAATCAGGTTCAGCTTAAGCGCGCGACTTGCCAATCAAATTCAGCTCAAGCGTTCGTCTTGCCAGTCAAGTTCAGCTCAAGCGTTCGTCTAATCAATCAAGTTCAGCTCAAACGTTTGTCTAGCCAATCAAGTTCAGCTCAAACGTTTGTTCAGCCAATCAAGTTCAGCTCAAGCGTTCATCTAGCCAATCAAGTTCAGCCCAAGCGTTCGTCTAGCCAATCAAGTTCAGCTCAAACGTTTGTTCAGCCAATCAAGTTCAGCTCAAGCGTTCATCTAGCCAATCAAGTTCAGCTCAAGCGTTTGTCTAGCCAATCAAGTTCAGCTCAAGGGTTTATCTTGCCAATCAACTTCAGCTCAAGCGTTTGTCTAGCCAATCAAGTTCAGCTTAAGCGTGCGACTTGCCAATCAAGTTCAGCTCAAGCGTTCGTCTTGCCGATCAAGTTCAATTCAAGCGTTTGTCTAGCCAATCAGGTTCAGCTTAAGCGCGCGACTTGCCAATCAAATTCAGCTCAAGCGTTCGTCTTGCCAGTCAAGTTCAGCTCAAGCGTTCGTCTAATCAATCAAGTTCAGCTCAAACGTTTGTCTAGCCAATCAAGTTCAGCTCAAACGTTTGTTCAGCCAATCAAGTTCAGCTCAAGCGTTCATCTAGCCAATCAAGTTCAGCCCAAGCGTTCGTCTAGCCAATCAAGTTCAGCTCAAGGGTTTATCTTGCCAATAAACTTCAGCTCAAGCGTTTGTCTAGCCAATCAAGTTCAGCTTAAGCGTGCGACTTGCCAATCAAGTTCAGCTCAAGCGTTCGTCTTGCCGATCAAGTTCAATTCAAGCGTTTGTCTAGCCAATCAGGTTCAGCTTAAGCGCGCGACTTGCCAATCAAATTCAGCTCAAGCGTTCGTCTTGCCAGTCAAGTTCAGCTCAAGCGTTCGTCTAATCAATCAAGTTCAGCTCAAACGTTTGTCTAGCCAATCAAGTTCAGCTCAAACGTTTGTTCAGCCAATCAAGTTCAGCTCAAGCGTTCATCTAGCCAATCAAGTTCAGCCCAAGCGTTCGTCTAGCCAATCAAGTTCAGCTCAAACGTTTGTTCAGCCAATCAAGTTCAGCTCAAGCGTTCATCTAGCCAATCAAGTTCAGCTCAAGCGTTTGTCTAGCCAATCAAGTTCAGCTCAAGGGTTTATCTTGCCAATCAACTTCAGCTCAAGCGTTTGTCTAGCCAATCAAGTTCAGCTTAAGCGTGCGCCTTGCCAATCAAGTTCAGCTCAAGCGTTCGTCTTGCCGATCAAGTTCAATTCAAGCGTTTGTCTAGCCAATCAGGTTCAGCTTAAGCGCGCGACTTGCCAATCAAATTCAGCTCAAGCGTTCGTCTTGCCAGTCAAGTTTAGCTCAAGCGTTCGTCTAATCAATCAAGTTCAGCTCAAACGTTTGTCTAGCCAATCAAGTTCAGCTTAAACGTTTGTTCAGCCAATCAAGTTCAGCTCAAGCGTTCATCTAGCCAATCAAGTTCATCCCAAGCGTTCGTCTAGCCAATCAAGTTCAGCTCAAACGTTTGTTCAGCCAATCAAGTTCAGCTCAAGCGTTCATCTAGCCAATCAAGTTCAGCTCAAGCGTTTGTCTAGCCAATCAAGTTCAGCTCAAGGGTTTATCTTGCCAATCAACTTCAGCTCAAGCGTTTGTCTAGCCAATCAACTTCAGCTCAAGCGTTTGTCTAGCCAATCAAGTTCAGCTCAAGCGTTCGTCTTGCCGATCAAGTTCAATTCAAGCGTTTGTCTAGCCAATCAGGTTCAGCTTAAGCGCGCGACTTGCCAATCATATTCAGCTCAAGCGTTCGTCTTGCCAGTCAAGTTCAGCTCAAGCGTTCGTCTAATCAATCAAGTTCAGCTCAAACGTTTGTCTAGCCAATCAAGTTCAGCTTAAACGTTTGTTCAGCCAATCAAGTTCAGCTCAAGCGTTCATCTAGCCAATCAAGTTCAGCCCAAGCGTTCGTCTAGCCAATCAAGTTCAGCTCAAACGTTTGTTCAGCCAATCAAGTTCAGCTCAAGCGTTCATCTAGCCAATCAAGTTCAGCTCAAGCGTTTGTCTAGCCAATCAAGTTCAGCTCAAGGGTTTATCTTGCCAATCAACTTCAGCTCAAGCGTTTGTCTAGCCAATCAAGTTCAGCTTAAGCGTGCGACTTGCCAATCAAGTTCAGCTCAAGCGTTCGTCTTGCCGATCAAGTTCAATTCAAGCGTTTGTCTAGCCAATCAGGTTCAGCTTAAGCGCGCGACTTGCCAATCAAATTCAGCTCAAGCGTTCGTCTTGCCAGTCAAGTTCAGCTCAAGCGTTCGTCTAATCAATCAAGTTCAGCTCAAACGTTTGTCTAGCCAATCAAGTTCAGCTCAAACGTTTGTTCAGCCAATCAAGTTCAGCTCAAGCGTTCATCTAGCCAATCAAGTTCAGCCCAAGCGTTCGTCTAGCCAATCAAGTTCACCTCAAACGTTTGTTCAGCCAATCAAGTTCAGCTCAAGCGTTCATCTAGCCAATCAAGTTCAGCTCAAGCGTTTGTCTAGCCAATCAAGTTCAGCTCAAGGGTTTATCTTGCCAATCAACTTCAGCTCAAGCGTTTGTCTAGCCAATCAAGTTCAGCTTAAGCGTGCGACTTGCCAATCAAGTTCAGCTCAAGCGTTCGTCTTGCCGATCAAGTTCAATTCAAGCGTTTGTCTAGCCAATCAGGTTCAGCTTAAGCGCGCGACTTGCCAATCAAATTCAGCTCAAGCGTTCGTCTTGCCAGTCAAGTTCAGCTCAAGCGTTCGTCTAATCAATCAAGTTCAGCTCAAACGTTTGTCTAGCCAATCAAGTTCAGCTCAAACGTTTGTTCAGCCAATCAAGTTCAGCTCAAGCGTTCATCTAGCCAATCAAGTTCAGCCCAAGCGTTCGTCTAGCCAATCAAGTTCAGCTCAAGGGTTTATCTTGCCAATAAACTTCAGCTCAAGCGTTTGTCTAGCCAATCAAGTTCAGCTTAAGCGTGCGACTTGCCAATCAAGTTCAGCTCAAGCGTTCGTCTTGCCGATCAAGTTCAATTCAAGCGTTTGTCTAGCCAATCAGGTTCAGCTTAAGCGCGCGACTTGCCAATCAAATTCAGCTCAAGCGTTCGTCTTGCCAGTCAAGTTCAGCTCAAGCGTTCGTCTAATCAATCAAGTTCAGCTCAAACGTTTGTCTAGCCAATCAAGTTCAGCTCAAACGTTTGTTCAGCCAATCAAGTTCAGCTCAAGCGTTCATCTAGCCAATCAAGTTCAGCCCAAGCGTTCGTCTAGCCAATCAAGTTCAGCTCAAACGTTTGTTCAGCCAATCAAGTTCAGCTCAAGCGTTCATCTAGCCAATCAAGTTCAGCTCAAGCGTTTGTCTAGCCAATCAAGTTCAGCTCAAGGGTTTATCTTGCCAATCAACTTCAGCTCAAGCGTTTGTCTAGCCAATCAAGTTCAGCTTAAGCGTGCGACTTGCCAATCAAGTTCAGCTCAAGCGTTCGTCTTGCCGATCAAGTTCAATTCAAGCGTTTGTCTAGCCAATCAGGTTCAGCTTAAGCGCGCGACTTGCCAATCAAATTCAGCTCAAGCGTTCGTCTTGCCAGTCAAGTTCAGCTCAAGCGTTCGTCTAATCAATCAAGTTCAGCTCAAACGTTTGTCTAGCCAATCAAGTTCAGCTCAAACGTTTGTTCAGCCAATCAAGTTCAGCTCAAGCGTTCATCTAGCCAATCAAGTTCAGCCCAAGCGTTCGTCTAGCCAATCAAGTTCAGCTCAAACGTTTGTTCAGCCAATCAAGTTCAGCTCAAGCGTTTGTCTAGCCAATCAAGTTCAGCTCAAACGTTTGTTCAGCCAATCAAGTTCAGCTCAAGCGTTCATCTAGCCAATCAAGTTCAGCCCAAGCGTTCATCTAGCCAATCAAGTTCAGCTCAAGCGTTTGTCTAGCCAATCAAGTTCAGCTCAAACGTTTGTTCAGCCAATCAAGTTCAGCTCAAGCGTTCATCTAGCCAATCAAGTTCAGCTCAAGCGTTCGTCTAGCCAATCAAGTTCAGCTTAAACGTAAAGCCTCGTACGCACGCGAGTCTAATAAGCCCGCCGCTTTCGCGGATGAGGTACGTTTGATTAAAAATGCAGTTATTTGTAAGATATTCCATTTAGAAGGTTTATGCTATAAACAAAGGCAAATATATCATTTAATCTCGCTTAGTTAGTTAACCTGAATTCACACAATATTATCCCTTATACCATTTTTGTTAATCGTCACATAATAAGCCACGTATGACAGCAGATGTATTTCCATTCCATTCTAGCAAATTTCGTGTGAAACAGCCAACCCACGTCTCCCGATATGGAAGTCAACAGCCTGCCACGGCGTGCAATAATTCGCTCTGCTCAAATAAAATCAAGAAAAAGCGCTCGTTTTGTCAACCAAGTCCAAGCGTTCGTCTTGCCGATCAATTTCACACGTTCCAACGCATTGCTATAAATTTAAATCACTGTTCAAATACTGTCATGGAAATAAAAGACGTTGCCAGTCGTTAAAAGTCATACTCAGCAACACCATATGTATATATATCGGAATACAATAAACGCTATTTATACGTTGTAAAACTACAGACTTTTTATTTTAATACTCTGTATATATGTATATATTTATATATATATATATATATATATATATATATATATATATTAGGTCTACAAAAAAAATTTTTTGTATTTTTTTCGTTTTTTTCCGAAAAAAAAAAGTTTGAAGACCAAATAGTCTTTTCGTTTTTTTCCGTTTTTTTTTCGAAAAAAAACTTTTTTGAAGACCAGGGAGTATTTTCGTTTTTTTTCCCGCAAAAAAAAACTTTGAAGACCAAAACGTCTTTTCGGTTTTCCAGGTTTTTTTCCTTTTTTTTCCGAAAGAACTTTTTGTAGACCAAAAATGATTTTCGGTTTTTCCCAGTTTTTTCCCGAAAAAACTTTTTTTAAGACCAAAAAGTGTTTTCGTTTTTTTCAGTTTTTTCCCGAAAAAACTTTTTTGTAGACCCAATATATATATATATATATATATATATATAGTGCTAGGTTTTGAGGTGATTTCAGGTCAGGGATATTCCTGACGGGTTCTAGACAAGTTCAGAAGTAACACAAAAGCCAAGATAGATCAATCCAACTTTTGCCTACCTTCTCCATACTCTGTTCTAACCCTTCATGAAGAATATCATTTGGTCCGGGTATTACATACTGGTCTGCACATTCAATATAAAGGTATTTTCCGGACACGCACCATATATAAAATTTTTAAAGACATACTGTACTGGCTTCATGATGAATGACAAGTAAATATTTACCGCATTCGTATCTAGTATAGCAGCTGTCAATAAAGGACTTCTAGGTCTTTAAGTTATGTAATACTCATATAGCCATGACAAGGACATGTGGATATTAGTAGTGGACTATCATTAGAGAGTTCATTTGTTTTAGGTGATTAGGGAGCGAGTTTCACAACAATGAAATTTGAAGTGCTTCAGGTTTTAACCATTCCCTTATGGGCACACGAGAAATGCTTAGAGGTAAACGTGATTTTCTCAGGCATGGCGGCCGTCTCCTAACTGCATCTTAGCTAGTATATAACTAGAATCGGCAGCAGGTCATACGAAGCAGCCGTAGAAAGGAGTAAATATTCTGAATTCAAAAATAGAATCATTTGTGCGGCTGTGGTAGTGGGGCCGCTGGGATTCATAACTAGGGGCTTCTTTCTCAAGTTGTTTCCTATCTAAAGGCACTCAACAGATCACATGCGATCAACTCTAGACCGGGTAGCTAGGAACTTTAAGAGAATAAGAGGGAGGGACAGCAAGGTGCGTTAACAGCATCCGAAATCAGTTCTCGGAATCACTTGCATGCGAAAGTCAGGATGTTTCCATCTTATTAGCGGTAATAGGCAGTTCTCAATCGCTGGCCATTCACGTGGCGGTTGCATTATGTCAGCGCTATTGTGTGTGGCGCCAGTTTTTACCTGCGGGGTATCGCTAATCTGAGAAAAATTAAGGGTGAGCAAACTCCGCACGTTGGACGGGCTAAAGCTTCCCGTAACAACTAGCCTAAAAACAGATATGGAAAAAGAATAGTGCGAGTATTAGAGACAAAATCGTTGTTAACAAAGGAACTACACACGCAACGGGATTTGCATACACCAAGGCCTTTGGTAGAGTAGAGAAAGATTTGGGAAATATAAACGGGACTGATATAGGGACCTATGATACCTGAAAGGCAACGCCTAGAGGGAAGCAGCGTTTAAGGATAGACATTTGATGGTCGCGTTTGCAGGGCACATAATTCACCGTGTTCTCTCACGGCGAGCATTTTTCACGAGCTGAGAGAGGAATACTAATGCACGAGATACGAGACCAAGTACGACAGATGATAGCATGAGGCGAGATGTCCCGCCGTCTAAATCACAGCTCATGAACTCTCGAGGAGTAGCAAGACGACGTGTCATTTCTAAAAGAGGGCGGAAGAGCATTTTCATATATTTGGCAACACAGTTTTAACAGTACTACATGAATTATAATAATAGCTGAGAGATTAAAGCTGTTTTTTTTCTCTAACACCATTATGAAATGTATTGATACATATAGTTTATTTTTTTTAAATGCCCTTTGGCATTCCGAAGAAGTGTGTTCTCATATGAACAATCTGTCAGGCTTAATAGAGGCTAATTCACCTTAAATCTGATTCGTTATTTCCACCTTGCGCGTTTTATGCAGCCAGCTTTCGAAGACTTGGAAAGGGATGGCCAACTTCGGTGTGGTATAAGCCCTCGAACTCCAAATGTGGTAAATATGTGTGGTTGCTATATAAATAGACCAAGCAGCATGGCTTAAGATCCAATCCGTTTGTATTTATACAGGGTGTTAATCGTCTAAATTAGCGCATACTTTATCGTCCATATTTGAGTCCGTACCTAAATGCAACCAGATAATTAGATGCCGTAAATAAGTCAACGGGGAAAAGCCCTGACGAATATTCTTATACAACATGACCCCCGCTCACGCTAATCACTTTTTTTTACTTCGGGGTCCAAAGCGCAAGTCCATATCAAAATGTCCCTATTTAAATTGTTGAACCCTTTGTTTGTAGCGGCAGTGAGCAAGTCTACGGTTTTACAACGACTTGTAGAACAAACCCGCGTAAGTTTTTTCGGTCTGTAGATTACAGAGCACGCAACTAAATTTCTTTTGTAATGGTTTTGCCCTTCTGAAGAAGGTACGGTGGTACAACGTCTCCTTCGATAGACACCACACTCAGAACGTGAGTAAGTCAGCCGTAGTTACTTCGATTGATTTTGTTTCGGAGAAGAAACAAGTCTGCTTCGTGCTTACGAGAAGAGAGAAGCAAATGACATCGAGCAAGTCTATTAGCTTTCGCGGCCTCAGAGAATATTTGCCCAACTTCTATGACATAGGACTTATACCTGAGGTCCCCGTGAACAATGCTGCACATGGTCATTATGACCACATTAAATTCACTCTTAAAATGTTTGATCGAGATCGAAATGTTCTTAACATTTTGCAATTGTTTTTTGCTGTGTAGAAACCTAGCTCTGTCGCTTCTTTAATCGTGTAATCGGCTATGATCCGATGAACTGTTTGTAGACCGACATTAAATTTGAGGTCTTGGGCGCAGGTTTGTCTGGCAAAGAGGGCTCGAACATAAGGTTTTTATGGAAGGTTTCGGGAATGCAAGATGCAGATGCGTTACTAGCAGCATGCGTGACTAGTGCGGGACTCACAAACCCATTAAACTCGTATTCCTCCCCCCCCCCCCAGGCTCGATATAATTTTGGCATTACCTCGAAGCAGGGAGAGCCATCTGTGCCGTTCCCCTTCACTCAGCTTTATCCCTGCCTACCGTTCCGCATGTTTACCTGCGGTTGGAAAGGGAACTCTGCCATTCTGTAAGCCGCCCTGTGAGAGAGCATCGACCCCAAGAAACCCGCTTAAATTTTTTCTGTCTGGCCGTTTCTTGAGTCTCTCCTCGCTTTCCTGAGAGCATCACACCGCAGAACACTATGATCCACATCACCCGTCTTTTGTTACACAGTCACACACACAAAGGTGCCGCTAATAGCCTTCTTAATTTTTACATGTAGCTTCGCGACTGGCCACGTTCGGTCAGAACCTGAGTCGTTTTGTAGGAAAGTACCCCTTGTTGGCGGGGAGGCGGTGACCACACCCTCATGTCCGGTACCAGTCTCTTGGTCCCGTTCTTTGTGATCATAGCGAGTCTTACGTGCAATATAGTGGCCGGCGTTGTAGCACCCCTAGCTCTGGTGAGATTCAGATATTTACCTAGATATATTTTACTTGTTTCAGCCGCTGGTTGTTATCAGCATGTTGGTTGAGACCAGGAGGGCTTTAGCCAAGACCGTCCAATGCGGTGGGCTTACCGTCATTGGCAGCAATCGTTGGGTCGACTTTAGTGCTCCTCTATTTTTCGCTATTTGCAACAGCCTGCTAGACGCTAGACGTCTCCTTCACTTCGCGGATAATCGTTTCCGCCAGAAAGTCCGCGTTGAGGTTCTCTCGGACGGTCCGCAACGTGTCAGCGAAGGTTTTGCCGTGGCCGACCTTGACTAGTATCGAGGTTGTGTGGCTATGGGGGGGGTGTTCGTGGTTGGATAATTGGTGGCGGTCCGGCGTGTCCTATCTGAGCCGTGCGGGTTTTGTGCAGCGCCAGCCTCTCAGGAGTAGGTGACTCGACCTCATCAAGAAAATCCTGGCAAAAGCAAAAAAAATCTCGAGGCCATGAAACGACGAAGTATACCTCCTTACCTGGTCCGCATCGTCTCCTCTTATCTGAGTGCCGCCACCTAATGACACATCACGGCACTTTTAGTATCACCGCTGAGGTACCACAGGGATCTATACTCGGACCAACCCTGTGGAATATGTCGTATTACGATATTTTGCGTGTGTAAAACCTTCGGCCCGGGAAGCGCGCGAGGAGACCATACTTGAGGTCATAGTAAATAGGTCCCGGTGGGTGGCACAGAACAACTTCCAGCTGGCTCCAGAAAAACTGAGAGAATCTACCTGACAGGACGCAAACGCACCCGCAGTCTTCGCTTGTCATTGGGCGGCCACGCTGTCACGCTGTCAAAAACGGCAAAATATCTGGGAGTCACGTCTGGTTCCGGCCTCACGGGCTGTCTTCACATCTTAGCCATATTCAAAAAACTGAATACAAACGCCAGGGCAATGGCAAAAATCCTGCCTCGATCGGGGGGCGCCGATCTGGAGAAGAGAATATTGATAACAGTGGCGGCGAAATCCACGGCACTGTACGCGGGGTCAATGTGCGCTGATATGGCTCTCCGCACGACCAGCAATAGGCAGCTTCTCAGGTCGGCTCAAGGATCAATCGCTATACGGACCAGCAGAGTGTACAGAAATGTCAGCACGGAGGCTACCCTAGTACTAGCCACAATGCTCCCATAAGCCCTCCTGTGACGGGACAGACATACTGAGTACAACCGGGCTGGGGAGGCGCGTGCGGCCTGGACCCGCCATCTCGTCAAGGATCTACATGAATTGTATAACGACCCCGGTCAAGGCTCGTTATCATTCTACGCCACAAAGGCTGTCACGGGACACGGCCCATTCCAAACATACATGATGAGGATAGGCAAGTCACACTCAGACATCTGCGTCTTGTGCACAACCGGGGTACCTGACGACGTGGGCCACACGGTCGCGGACTTCCATATATGTACCAGCTGGAACTGACTTGTCGGCTTCGGGCAAATGTCGGAGAGTTTCCGTCATTAATTACTGGCAGTTTCGAGTTGGCCAGCCAGTCCAGTAAAGGTGGAGCGCGGGAACCCCATAGGGCCTATTAAAGTCACCTGTCAGGAGTTGCCGGTTGGGGTTAGGGGAAGTAATGAGATCAGTGAGAAATGTGAGATAGTCGTTTAAGTCCTCTAGTGGGCGGTTTGGTGAAAAATAGCAGGAAAGAATATATAAGCCGCTGCCTAGGTAAATCCATGTGCTTCCAGAACGAGCCCCTTTGCCCGAAACGGAGACCTTCGGGTCCCGTCCATCATATTGCTGTGTCTGCGGCAGGATCAGCAGAATGGTTTGCTTGTGTTGACGCAATATTGACATTGGACTCTGACATGAGGCATAAAGACACCTGGCTCTCCTCCACGTATACGTTCTGAGTATCGTGAGGGGCCCGGCTGCGGTTTAGGTTTATTTGTAGTATTTTTATTTTGATAGCTTAGCTTTGGTAAATGTGAGGGTTAGGTAATCTTAGAGGGTAACCCAATGTCATCGTTGAGTCATCTGCGCTGGGTGTGCATAAAGCATTTTTCCGAATCTAAAAAAAAACCCAGTCTTCACTTGGCTCTGCCGTTTGCTTTTCTGTTTAAACCACGTGTGGCTTCTAACTCTCGCAGCAGCTCCCACTCCCGGTTTTCCCAGCATTTTTACTTTTTTTCTTGGTATTCCCTTTGCTGCATTTTCACCTTTATCGAAATGGTCTTACTACCGGAAAAAATCCTTACGTATTCTCTTGGCATTTTCCGCTGCTTTACACCGGTCGCTGAACTAAGGCCTTTTCTTTCGTTCTTGGCATGGAATCATTGCACTTTTGATCAGAGTTGGTAGTATACGCTTGGGTCCCCTTAAGATTCCACCATCAAATGTTGTTCCTGTCCCCAGCCTACAACTGCACTCCTCATTTATGCTACTAACCTTTAACGCCATCCCCACTCCTTCCCGAAATGAATAGTTTCTTCCAAAAACATTAGATCGATAACAATATATGTGAATTGCCCGTTGCTTTTATTTCTGGCGTAACATATACTGTATTTTCATTGATCGCCGCCTGATGACCTCATTAAGGTTCTCGAACTAACAGCAAATTTTAAGTTCTGTAGCAAAGCGCCTGCAACGCGGCGTGAGGGCAGACTTTAGAACGATTACTTTTTTTTTACCGCGACTATGCACATCACAGTCGCCATTTACATTATATTTTCTTTTGCATGCACATATATATATATATATATATATATATATATATATTTGTGCCTTCCTATTACAGTGCATATACTCACTGACATGTTCACAAATACCGTGAAATATGGCAGCTCATATTATAACATTGTGTTTCAGATGAGGCCATGGTGCGGTAGAACGAACGTGCATGAAAATAAGTGTGTTAAGTGTGCTCTTAAAGATATGTCTGATAATAATAATTGTTTCAAGTTTATTCACCATAAATTGGTAGTGTATTACAAAAGTTCACATATCATTTTGTAGGCTAATAATATCGTTAACACGTGCTTGTAGTGACGGTGCTTCGATAAACGAGCAAGTGAGTATGTGGTATCGTCCGATATTGCACTCGCCACAATATTTACATACGCATTCGTTAATTCCATAACAATTTCCTCTTAAGCACAAAAGGTGGTGGTATCTATGCCATGTTGTTCGGCATATTATAGATCTATTTTTCTGTGATGACAGTTTCCACTTATTGCTGCAAAAAGCAGGACCCTCGACATAGAGACCCATTACAAATGCCATGTTGCGGGTTTCTCTCAATTCTCTGTAGGCTTCTAAGATTTGTGTACTGAACGGTATCTTGTCCAGTACTAAATCCTCTACTAGTGTGCGTTCGTGGCATAGTTCTAGTGCGAGCGTGGCCGATGCGTTCTTTGGCAAGCCTTAAGTGCGCTTATGAAATAAAATTTTATTTTATCTATGTTTTTAAGGTCCGATATTGTGAATATCGATAATAAAATAGATACTCAAAATAATAATTTTGACCGGGCGACTTAGAAAAGATTGCGACCCCAGAATAATGTCCAGATAACCATTGTTTTAATTGAAAAAAAAACATTAGGAAAATAAAGCGCTTGTCCAAGTTAAATATTTTGAACTTTTTATTATATACGTATGCATACTTATATATATATATATATATATATATATATTTTTTTTTTTTTTCACTGAAGAGAAATTCTCATGAACACCCGGCTATTGCTGTACAAATAGTGTAAAAACACAAGGACAGATAAATATATATATATTACAGGGCCGGACTTTCCCGTTCCTGAGGGTGCCTTCGGAATTACGTTTGATGTAATCCCTTTAGATGGCTAAATATAAGATTTTTCACTCTATTGATTTCGCAATTTTATTCCAGGGTTGGGAGGTTTTTCGGTTTCTTTTCGATGTCGCATTTCTGCACCGCTTTCACACAAAACACAGCCCTAGAATTAAAATATTTTTAAGGAGGTTGTTTTTATTCTAGACCATCCTTCGGCCCCTACGGGCTTGGAACTTATCCTGAGGTACATCTTCAATGCACTGAGAGCCGGACATGTCGAGATATCTAGAGTCTTCCCAACACTTCTTGTGGCAGCATGGCCGCTGACTACCAGCGGTATAATTTATCACCTATTCTCGATAAGCATCGCTCAAAGAAATTTCGATCAACAACAAGGATCGAACCGGCGACACCCCGGTAGATGATAACCATGACTAGCGCACCAGTCCCCTAGACCGCGCCGCCACATGAAAAACATAGTTCTGGTATGTTCACATACCAGAAATAGATCCTCACACCCGGCATCGAACCTGCGACCGAGCATACCACAAGCTAACAGAGTATAGCGCACTATTTACTGAGGCATAACTAACCAACGTGCTTGGACTGAACAAATAATTTGACATTATGGGTATACTGTTGTATTATGCCTACTTTATGAAAGAGCTATTGCAACATAAGCACTGCAATCTGCCGTGACCTTGCGATAGTAATGCCTTGTGCAATTTTCTTACTATATATATAATTTCCTATGTTCTATATATACTCGTTCATTTTTAGAGCTGCTGATACATTTCTATTATGTGAACTTTAGCGTAGTATAGGACAGCTACGTCACTAACCTGCAATATGAATCTCGTATATCTATATATTTATATATACGAGGTGTGTTCAAAAAGTATCGCGACTTTTGTGTTTTTCAAAGATTATTCATTTATTCATGAATATCTATTTTGTCCCCTTCAAAGTAATCCCCATGAGATATTAAACACTTGTGCCAACGGTTTTTCCAATCTTCGAAGCACTTCAAAAACCTTTTTTTTAATCTTGTTCAGCTCCTCCTTCGATGCCGTCTTTATCTCGTCAAGCGTAGCGTAACGTCGTCCTTTCATGGGCCTCTTCAGTTTAGGGAACAAGAAAAGTCACAGGGGGCCAGATCTGGGGAATACGGTGGCTGCGGCATCATTAGTGTGTTGTTTTTGGCCAAAAACTCGCGCACAAGCAACGATGTAAGAGCAGGGGCGTTATCGTGGTGCAAAAGCCAATTTTTGTTCTTACACAAATCCGGGCGTTTCTGGCGGATTGCTTCGCGCAAAATGCGCATAACTTGCAGGTAATATTCCTTATTGACCGTTCTACCCTGTGGCAAGAACTCATGATGCACCACGCCCCTGCAATCGAAGAAAACTGTCAGCAAAACTTTCACATTCGACCGAACTTGGCGCGCTTTTTTCGGTCTTGGTTCGTGCGGCAGCTTCCATTGAGATGATTGAGCTTTGGTTTCCACGTCATAACCATAAACCCACGATTCGTCACCAGTTATGACCCTCTGGAGCAAATTTGGGTCGTCGCGGACAGAGTCCAACATCTCATTAGCAATGTTCATGCAATGCCGTTTTTGGTCGCAATTGAGCAATTTTGGTACGAATTTCGCGGCGACCCGTCTCATGCCCAAATCATTGATAAAAATCGAATGGCACGAGCCAATCGATATGTTTAGGTCCTCAGCAACTTATCTAACGGTGATTCGACGATTGGCCAATACCATTTTCTCCACTTCATTAATTTTTTCGTCTGTTGTTGAAGTGCTCGGGCGTCCGGCACGCTCTTCGTCGTTCACATCTTCTCGGCCTTCTGAGAACATTTTGTACCACCGATAAACGTTGCTTCGGTCCAAGGTAGCTTCTCCGTATGCCACAGTCAACATTCGGAATGCAACCGCGCACTTAATTTCGTTTTTCACACAAAATTTGATACAGGTTCTTTGATCCATTTTTTTGAATAGGTAAAAATCGAAGACGATCCAAAACACGTGCAAGCAAAGCAGCTGTCAACAATTAAGTGAACATTCAAAATGGCCGAGCTTGTCGGCATAAGTGAGAGACATGAGTACCAACATAACGCCACAAAAAATCGAAATTCGAATATACGTAACCCGCGAAAATTCAAAAGTCGCGATACTTTTTGAACACACCTCGTATATATTTTTCCTATGGAATATATATATTCTTTTTTTATACCGGCGGCAAATTTATTTCAATTCAGTAATTCTTCATTGAGCTTGAAATTTTCATAATTACACAAACAATTGTAACTATTCAGGGTAGAAAATGCTACCGCCCGTGTCTATATATATATATACTACCATTTCGCTTCGCACGAGACAGGGAGGCTGCACCTCTTGTGGACGGTAGCTATTCTTGCCTGTGTTTCTTTAATCTCGTTTGCCTTGCATCGTTTGCTGGCATCGTCGATAACGATAACGTCTTCCACCGTGCGCTATATACATGCATACGCACACAGCCTTGGATTTACTTGGACACTTAAGGACACGCAAAGATTTTCGCTTAAAGTTTGTCATCTGACCTACCTGACGGCGTAGGGAGTAACTAAGACTCTCTTTCCAGCGTTGATGTCTGCGGCGCGCGAGTTACGCGTGCCGCGAGGACCTTCACGCGCCAATAGAAGGTTGGTCAGATGTACAAACTCTCAATAGTAACATTCCCGAGGTCACTTTTGTTGGCGCGGGAGGCAAGGCATACGATATAGATTATGTGGCAACGAATACTTATTGTCATACTGTCGTGGCCTATTCGAGGGCTGTTAAGGCTAACTGAAAGTACAGGAGAGGTGTGCCGCACAACGAACTCGGACATGTCGAGGTTCCGTGCTGCCTGTTGGAGTGAAATCGTCGTTTCTCTTGATGTAGTGGACGGCTGCATGAGTCGTTCTGCGCTAGAATTGCTACGGATGACAGGGCAGGATTGATGTCAAGTTCCGAGCTTCTCAATCAAAATCCGTCGTCATCCGGATCCAGATCGTACGCTGGAGGTCGAAGTGGAATTTCTTCTGCGTGGTCTGAATCGAGGAGTGATTCCGTCCGGATCTCGCTTGGGCGTTCCAAGTCTTGTAAGCGCCACGATGACAGCATGGCCGTCGGACGTTAGACGGCCGCCATGCTATCGCGGCGACGACCTCATAGCAAACATATATATATATATAAATGAGCACATACTTTTTGTTAGACAATATGGTAATTTATTCATTGTAATCAACACATGTTGTGAACATGACAATTGGGTCCCTGCGAACGTTTGCACATTTACGAAGGATCCAATGTAGGGACCAAACATCTCTGGAGGGTTCCCCAGCGAGATCTGAAGCATATCCGGCCCGGGCCGCGCCAGCACTGACCATTGAATTGACTGACCATTGGGCTAATGAGTCAGTAAATGTCACAAGGTCCGTCTTCAAATGTAGTCCGACCGAGATTCTCACCGACTCTTCATCTAAGAGCCCAGGGAGTGGAGGGCGTGGAGTTATGCGCCCGCCCCTTTGGAGGAGATGGCGCGCAGCCTGGCCCTATCGGCGTCTGTGGCGTTCCCGCGATGAGATGTTCAACCCTTTACTCATATAAAGTTGCCGACCAATCTCTCTGAAGTCCAGGTTTGGCGGGCTAGTGGCCACACAGGGCAACTGCTCTACAGCGGCTTGTTTCTAGTCGAGCTTCTAGGTCCGTAGGAGCGACTGAATCGAGAAGTGATTTAGCCTGTTGTAAAGACCTGTGGAGGGAAGCTACAAGAGCTATCTCCGATAGGACAAAAGCAGCAGGCAACCCGCAAAGAACGGGGAGTAGAGCTTGTTGACGTGCTTCTGCCGACAGGTTGAGATTCAACAGCGCCTCTACTGTAGTTAGCCCGCACTTAAGGATCAGTAGCCCCTCCTACGACATGGACCTCGTACTGTGCATCACATGTATATATATATATATATATATATATTGTAATCAATCACTAACGGTGGGAGCATGGCAATTGGGTCCCTGCGACCGTGTGCACCTCTACGAAGGATCCAATATAGAGACCTATATATATATATATATATATATATCAGTGGCCGTGGCGACCGCCCGCAGGCACGTGCGGCACATGAAATTGTCGCGTGGGAGGATCCCTACGTATATATATATATATATATATATATATCAACATGTCCAGCTCTCAGTGCATTAAATATATACCTCAGGATGAGTTCCAAGCCCGTAGGGGCCGGAGGATAGTCTAGAATATATATATATATATATATATATACATACATAGATATATATATATATATATATATATATATACATAGATATATATACAACTCATTTTACGTATACATAGATATTTATCTATACACATCTGCATATACGTGTAACCATACATGGCGACAATAGTGACAGCGAATACCGAAGCTTCATCGAGTTCCATGGCCCTGTTGTTGATGTTTTGATTAGCATTACATTTGTATCGCTGGAAATAGGCATCGGAATACTTTTGAAGCCCATCAATGTACGCTTAAGCAGCTTGACTATTTTATTATAATGTAAATATTCCTTCTCTTACCAGGAATTACCTGGATTCCTGGATTACCTGGTCCTTCCTCGGCACAGGAGCTCGGAATTGGCGTGCGAGCTCGTCAGTGGGTCGTTGGCGTTGCTGCTGCCGCCTCCGCCGCTCACATAAGCAAGCGCGGCACAGTGCACATACCCTTGACTTCCTCGCAATGCATACGCGATATACGTAGACATGTACTATCACCCAGACAGTCTGAGCTTTTGCGTCGGTACTGCTGTAATCATCACTAGGAACATCGTTACTTACATGTCGTTATTGCCACGTTCATCGGCACCGACTTACAGTGACTGGTTATTGTGTGAAGACCTCAGCGACAATAGAAATCTACCGCCTCTTTTGCGGGCATCGTCGCTTTGTTTGTCTACCCGCCAATGGACTTAATGAAAACAGGAATGACGGCTCCAACTACGTCCGGCTATCCTGCAGGCTTCAGGAATTCGCGTGTTTAACTCTGGCGCGTTCAGCGATCATGTGGTGCACCAATGTGGAGTGCCAGTTCGCCGGTTTTTGAAATTCCGACCATCTCCTTAGATTCAGGACAAACGAGCACCCGCAAGCCACATAGAGCAGCCTCCAACTTCAACGAATGTCGTCCTTCAACCGAATGATGTTTCGGGAGTGCGGCCGGGCACCTTAACGGTCCGATGTATCTATAACATTGATTACGTTTCACAGCAACAGCAACAACAACAACAACAACAACAACAGCGGAAAGAAAAATGTTGACAAACCACACCACTCAGCGGCAACACAGCAGCAGCAGCAGAAGAAGAAAAGGTATGCTGTGTTGACACCAAACGCTTGCTTGTAGGACTACCACTACTAATGCTGTACAGTTAGTTTATACGCTATACTATAGTTAGTACAGCGTTTACGTTTTTCACTGTTGGACTCTGCCCTGAGCATGAGGCATCATCAGGGCACTGTTGCGTTCCCCCGCAAGCCCACAATCAATTTTGGCTAGGACTGAGCACAAAGTCGCTCGATTTTTTTTCGATGTGGCCGGTCTGTTTATAATTGCAAAATGTATTCCTTCATTGGTACTAGCTCATTACGTCGTGAGCACAGAAGACAAGTCGCTGTTATTATTATTGTTGTTGTTTCCGCCCTTATAGTTACTCCTATTGTGATTGTTGTGACTGCGTCAAGCTCAGTGCGCACAAACTATGCTGTTTTAGAGGAGAGAGTGGTTCCAAAGTTCGGCATCGAGACATTGTGCACAATACGAATTTGTTCTGCAGTAAGGAGTTTCTGATTTCGATACAGCGCTGCCTTTGAGCACTGCGGAAAGACTTGTCTCCTGCAACCCTTTGTCTCCGTTGTACTAATTTAAAAGCGCGTATTTGTGCATCCGAGTAGAATATCAAAGCGTTTTCAAAGACGTTGCATTCATCATTTTAGATATTGTCGTCAATAGTATTATTGCTGCAATTTGTTTGAAGTCTCAATTCCTTTGTTGTTGCAGTGCTTGTTATCGCAGAGGATTTTATGATGTCTCTTTTTGTCGTCGCTGTTTTTTTTTCGTCACGCTAATGTCCCTGTACGGTTTTTTCATGTCATGGCTGACTTTCAATCCACTCCGGCATTTACCTTGTCTAAATTGGAAACCATGCAAATCAATTAAGAGTGGCTGGTCTGGGTCTCGAAGCCAGGCCTCCCGAATGCAAGGCAAAGGCTTTGCCACTAAGCCATCTTGCTCGGTTGTGAATGTGCTATTGCAGTTAGCGGTACTATAAGAAATATTGAGTGTATCGTCTTTGTCGCCTATGTACGCGCCGCCTATAAGATAGCTTGAACGTATCGTATATCGTTGTTGATCGTCGTTTCTTTGTTTTGAACTGTTTTATTGATTCTTATTGTTATATATATATATATATATATATATATATATATATATATTTTGTTTTTTAATATTATGGAACCGTCTTCAACGGACGGCAAATTTATTCAAGTTTAATATTCCTTCATTAAGCTTGAAATTTTCATAATTACATGAATTTAAACAATTGTAACTATTCTAGAAAAGGCTATCGCCCGTGTCTAAAAAAAAAAAAAAAAATATATATATATATATTAAATTACTTTTATTTATATAATTTCACTATGTTAGCACTTTGGAGTGGACAATTGTCTCCGCGCGAACGTGTGATCACGGGTTCTCTAACCCAGGGTTAGCCCAGTTCAACAATGTGCCCCGAACAGACGCTGCGTTTCCTCGTTGAATGTCGAGCGACAGCCTCTGACGCAAAAATTCGGATATATATATATATATAAATCCCAATTCATCGTAGCCAGTCTTAAATCTGAGCCCAAATTCCTAAAAGATAACTTTGTTACATTATGATACATACACTATTTTATTAGACGGCAAAAAATAGATAAGTCAATACCGACCGCCTGGAACCTAAAAAGCATGGTCTTGTCGGGTGGTTTGGTTGTGACCTCTACGACCACCATCACCATCATCATAATCATCACCATCATCATCATCATCATCGCTACCAGTCCCTCGTTCTCGAGACTGTCGCTCGCGGCGGCGCACCTCACAGCCAGCGACGCAGCCAACGAAGAGAGCCACTGTGCTGTGCTAGGCTGACCTGAGACGATCGGTCGGTCGGTCGGTCTGTCGGTGTTCATTTGGGCTCACGGCAGTAGCGACCAGTGACGATGATGAAGGCGATGATGATGATGAAGACGATGATGATGATGAAGACGATGATGATGATGAAGACGATGATGATGATGAAGACGATGATAATGATGATGATGGTGATGATGCTGAGCATGCTAACGCTGATGACGCGGTCCTGCGATAATGTTCGTTAGGCCTGTCGTTTCCCGCTGACGACTACACTACCCACCGATCGACAGCGGCATCGACCAAGACTGCTGAAACTGCTGCTGTTGCTCCAGCCTCTGAGCCTGTCGCTGGTCCTGCTGCTGCTGCTGCAGGAGTTGTTCGATCGAGGTGGTGGGGAAGGTCGATACTAGGCCAGCATCGACTAGCCCAGCTTCGCGGCGGCCCTAGACCCAGCCGACGTAGGAAGGTCAAGAGGCAGAGAGGTGTACCACGTGGCGCATGGCACGCTACTTATCTGCACAAGCTGCCTTCATTGTCATCGGTTTCGGAGCTGTTCCTCCTTGTGACCATGTGGGAGCTCCCAGTTCATGCATAGATCAGAAACATGATGGGGTAGAAGAAGGATGCACAATGAGTGAATGCAATGTTTTCTCTTGTTGTTCCCCGTGTAACTTTAACTTAGTGGGGGGGGGGGGGTGGATGGTAATGCACCATCTCTTTTTAGTGGGACATCTGTGCTCCCCGTTTTTTTTTGTTTTTGATCATGGTCGATTTTTAATCCACTCGGGCATTCACCTTGTTTAAATTGGGAACCATGAAAACCAATTTAGGAGTGGCCGGTCTGGGTCTCGAACCCAGGCCTCCCGAATGCAAGGCAAAGGCTGTTGCCACTAAGCCATCTTGCTTGCCAATACCAGTGTGTACCAAAATACGTGTTGTTTCTGTTATTGTTGTTGTTACCACTGTTGTCTTCGTTTCTTTTGCCGCCCGTCAAGTTAGGTGTCTTCAACAGCAGAACTTAAGCCATGTGCTCAATGCGTGTTACATGCGACATATTGTCAACAGGCGCAACAATGAGTTCCAGCCGAAAAAGGTCCTTCCTGCAGGATCAAACACCAACAAGTGATTGTCGCTTGTCAAGAGATTAGATAAAAAATATTGAGGAAACATATTGTTATCATTCTATAGTTTGCAGCCCAATTACTGGAATGGACTGATCGTGAGCAACATTGGCATACATTTATATCTGGTGTGCGTCGCCGAGTTATAAATACTACAAACTTTTACGATCTAAAACGCGGTGGCGTTGAGATTAGTTATATTTTTTTTTATATGGGTTCTGACCAGTAAACGCTAATGTTAAGCTTTGCGAGGTATAGACTTTCTAGTATGTCCTATGGAATAGCGTTGTATATATTGTACCTGCATTTCATCTTAGCTAAAATGAAGGAAATATTGCTAACCTACTCATAGAGCCGTCATCTCAGTCAGTTCCACAACAAGATTAACTTGCAAGGCAGCAATTAGAAGTGCAAACTCAATGTACTTTCTAACTGACAGTATACTGTTACGTTAGCCGTCTACTTACCATAATGGAATGGAAACCTTCTTCTCGATACGGCAGTAAACAATTGTGAAACATTCCCTCACCGCTCAAGTGGGTCTTAACACCGCCGTGCGTACGTACGCAGCAGCAGCGGATAACGCACGTAAATCTACTATCCACTACAGTAGTAGGCTTACATACAGTGGAACGCTAGATACACCGCCGCGGATACATTGTATCCATTGAAGCGTTACACTGAGTGTGCCGAAACCCAGCTCAATTAACATAATCGAGCCCTTATAAGACTAACACCTTATCAGAGGACATCAAACGCCGTAAAGTTGAGTTTGAACTGCAACGCAGTCGGGTCACAACTGGGTTTAAAGCCAAGCTCTCGGGTCGACTAATAAATTCCTACCTATTCTAACAAGTGTTACAGGTTTCCGGCCCTGCAAACGAGCCTAAGAGCGTAGAAGCAGCACTGAGGTTATTCGCACATGCAGCACATGCATATATATATATATATATATATATATATATATAAGCGATTGCATATGGCGACCGTAATCATTTCGGTAAGGAGAACAGAAGCTTCTGTTACGAAGGGTATTACGCTTAATAATATAATAGTCAAATACTTTGATATATTTTATTATGGTTTATTAACACCCAGGTTGGATAAAATTATAAACATATACATCGGACACAACTAGTGCTTCCTTCACGTCATTGGGTCTTCTCTAATCTTGCTAGTCCAGCTTTTGACTAAACTGCAGGACATGCTGCGGCGTGGTATCTATCGCACTGGCCAGAGCACTTCGTGCACCTGAAACACTCCTGAGGATCGTAGAATTCATCCGTGCTGCATAACACGTGATGAAACCCGCGCTGCATAACACGCTGCAAACGCCGTAGTTAAGTGTCTGCCCTTATATCCGGCTGCTCGCCAGGCCGTGCTTGTCATCGCTACCGTAGTATAGATTCCTAAATCGATTCCCTTCAATTTTTTCCGTCTACTTCACAGTATGATCCTCAAACGCTCTCGTCCTAGGTAAACTCCATCGAAGTTGTAATTCCTGTGTCATTAAACTCTCTCCCTCTAAGATATGAACTATTCTATTCCTACAAGAAGTGGCTAACCCCAAAACTCGTTTCATAAAGAAAAATCTGGCTCGACGACTGGTTTCGTAAAGAAAATCTGGCTCGACGACTGGTTTTGTAAAGAAAAATCTGGCGACACGATACTATCGTGTCGGTATTGCTCGCAGGAACTCAGTGTTCAAGCACACCAAGTAATTGCAGCTATATACGATGTGCCTCGTTATGTACACATGACGACTATCGCAAGCGACCCTATCTCAAAGGTGACGTAACTTGAAGATCTTGAGATTTCGTATTTCGTCTTTGGCCTGTAACATATTTTCTCCCAATTGATCATGAAGTGATCGGTACGCGAGTTTGCCCCACCATTGCGCATTTGTATTTATGGGGGTCCGTCTATGAAGCAGTGCGAAAAGCAGTCCCGTGGGCGTTAAATCTTGGCTGAGGTTCAGCCCGAAAAGTAGTGGGCCCGGGGCGCGGCTTAGGTAGGCATTCCAATAGTATATACATCTATCATAGATGTTATGCGCTTGATGGCACCATGGTTGCGAACATAACAACTAAGAAGCTTTGTACTCACCTCGAACAAACAAAACGATATTCTACCTACAGAACTTAGGGTCGCTTTTGTTATCATTGAATATAAAAGCGATCCTGAAGATATGCTCTGGCCAAGATCTGGACATGCGCTCGCTATTTAAAATCTTATTATGAAGGTTCGACTGACACCAGTGCTCACAATAGGCATGTCTGATTTAAGCCATTTCTTTAGGAAGTGCCCGTAGAGCCTGACAGACTTCCTCAATACCAAAGAACGGTTAATGCCGTGTTGCTTTGCTGTAAGCGGGAGCTCAACGAGCGAGATCGAGCCCTTTGTATCAGAGTCGAGACCAGGGTCACACAAATAACTATGTTTTTGTCTAAGATATGGGAAGTAAATACACAATAGGATGTGGTATTCATTGATGACAAATCTCTAACTTATGCTACACATCCTATGTACATTTACAAAGTGAGACTAGCTCAACAGGGTCCATTTCCTTGAGTGGTAGTTTAGCTAGACAGTACATAGGACAGTGAGATGTTTTTGTTTTTCAAATGTCTCGTTATTTAATTAGTGACACGCATGACTTGTCAGGTGTATATATTTATATTTATATTTATATTATAATTTATATTTTATATTATATTTATTTTATATTTATATTTATATTTATATTTATATTTATATTTATATTTATATTTATATTTATATTTATATTTATATTTATATTTATATTTATATTTATATTTATATTTATATTATATTTATATTTATATTTATATTTATATTATATTTATATTTATATTTATATTTATATATTTATATTTATATTCTATTATATTTATATTTATATTTATATTTATATTTATATCCTTGCTTACAGTTGTGGATCTGCTCTACCATTAACTCCGTGAGTTCAAGCGGGCCACGGTGGACAACGTAACAAGCTCTGGTTAAGCACAAACTCCGTCAATTTAACGACTGCACACACCAAACTACCGATGATAAAACAACAACACTTTCCTTGACTGTGGGTTTTCTTTGGGTGTGCCCTAAAGTCGAAACAAAATCCCCTCCGGTCAAAAATGATCATTTGAGTACTTCTCGTAGTCGCCGTGCCTAGGCATAACGCAAAATATCGCACTTCTCCACGGCTAACAAGGTAAAAAGTTTTGGTTAACTACGGACCTTATTTCTGTTGCCCTTACACTTTCTGCCAACCAACTGCGCTTCGCATCGTTCTTTCGATGATCTCATTGTTACTATCAACACCACGACCTAGAGCTATGTGATGGCACTGTTGCCACCTCCACAGCGTAGGCCAAGTCCTTCCATCAACATATGAGCACCTTGTCTTTATTATCGTGTTTAGTAACCTATACATGGTCCATTACTCACAGCTCCAAAGCCACATTCGCACACAATATTTTTCCTTGCCATATATATATATTTGGGTCAACAAGGCTTAAGTCTAGGCTTGTGTGCAGCCTAGAAGGACTTGTTATACTATAAGATAATTGGAAACCTTTACGACTAAGTTCCTCTAGGCTTCTTGCAAAGCTCATCATTCTTGTCAAGAAAATTACATTTAAACACAATATTTGCTGAATATTGGCTGTTAATGCCGATTTTGGGCGCAATTACTTATTTCTAGCAGGCCTTCCATCTCTACGAAATTTCATAGCCTTTATTTTTTTAAGTTAATTTATCAATATGTTGCAAGCTACAATCTCTCTAAGGTTTAAGTGACGGCTGCAACTAAAACTGACTGCGTGCGTAGACGTCTAGATCGCCAAGGCGTGTCAGAGTATTTATTTGTGCATATCGGATTTTAAGTTCGCCAGAGAGATCGCCTAAAAGTACTGAGAACAACAATTTTCGCCTATCCCAAATGTATATGATTTAGGTTGTATTCAAAGACCTTGTCTTCTTCGTGTTTCCCATCAACATTTCCCCCTTAGCGGCGTGCAGGCGCCGCAGAATAATTCCAAGCCCTTTACTAAGTGCTAATGTATGAATAATAATATTTTTACAGCCAGATCAAACGCAGCTTTAGACTCTAAAGCGAAAGCAAAAATAAACTTTCCCTTGTGTAGAAGATGCATGTCGGAGATGCTAATTTCAAATCCCGTGGGGCCCTGCAGCGTCCCGCAATGATGCATGGGTATTATTTGATGTTGTGATGCAAATAGTTGGGACGGTACTAATCTAGCATGGGTAACTCGCTCGCCTCAAGCAGAAATTGTCACAAGAGCAGCACATTTTGGAACTAACCGTGCGGTTGTGTTTGGCATGTCTAATTAATGCGTGTATGTGCTGAACTCAGAATTATATAACAAAAAAGGACGACTACTCGTGCTGCGGCAAAAGTAGACGCCCATAAAAAGCGCGCAGACTGCCAGATGCCAAGTCAAATAATTCATCTTCAGTCATCTTGCCAGTCAGCAATCAACCGTCCCGAGGTGGCCGAACAGACGGGGATTCACGGGAGGGCACGAGCGACGATAACAGGCAAGACTGCAGCATACTATCTGCGCTATTAGGCAGTTGTCGTTAGGGCTAGGCGAGTTATAACAGGAGGTACATGGTTACATGTCCGGCCCTGAGTGCGTGTATTGAGAATATAGCTCATGGTAAGTTCCGGCCCTTACGAGGGATAATAGTAACTAGAGTTAAAACAACTCGGTCAAAATGTTTTTTATTCTATACAGGGTGACCAGAAAAAAATCAAGAGCGATATAGAGAATTGTAGAGCTCGTTAAAGCAAACATGTTTTTTTTTCTAGTGAAACACGGTCTTTAAGATGTCTTGTTTCGGAGTGAAAATACAACTACAAACATCTGTGACACTGGTGTAGTTGCTCGACATGGAAGCACAACATAACACAAGGACTGGTTGTTTTGCATTTGCACATTTTGTGCCCCAATGTCGGGCAGCAACAACAGTGTCAGATTTTTTTCTAATTCAACTCTCACCCCGAAACAAGTTTTCTTAGAGACCACTGATAAAAATATTTGCCTTAACAAGCTTTACGATTCCCTATATTGCTTTTGATAATTTTGCGGACACCCTGTATATACTTGTGCGCTATTGTGGGTGCATGCATCTGGAGCACCTTGACGCAACTTACCTGTTGGCTACATTGTCCATGTAATCAACACCTCACGATCAAGTTATTATTAATATTTTGCACTGGCAAAGCTATATTCCGTATCTGGGCTTACGACTTCACTACACACCGGACGCGTTTGGCAGTTTATATCACGCACAATAAGAATTCACCCCGTGCGGCTAATTATGCAGGGGTTGGCAATACTTCAGTTGACGCCGCTGGACGTTAGCTTATGTTGAACGGACTCCGAAACATTGGATAGATAGAGTTTGGCAGCACTTGAGCAAGGCGAATTTTAATTCCTTCTCGATGTGCTTCACACTATGTATGAAATGGTGAGTGCCTTCTGACAGGGCCAGCTGCCTGGTTCAGAGGTCATTGCATTTTCTCTTGCGGCAACTAGAATCGATCATATATTATACATCTGTGTATATTAATGAAATCGTATTGCCTTAAATACTCAATAAAGTAAGTTATATTCATATAAGAGTCATGGTAAAACTGTCCCACCTATTTTGGTTTTAAATATGAGTGAAACTTAGAGAAATTTCCAAAAAAATAGATTGTCGATATAAGGGTTATATCATTCCTCATGAAAAATGTGCCCCCTTTGCTACGCGCCGCCGAAAGTCGCGACATCATCGGGGACTCCCGACAGGCTCCTGATGATAAGCGTGCGGAAATGATTTCAAGTGAGAAGGCAAAGGGTCCCAGCAAGATTCAAAATGATTAACTCACGGCACGACTCATTGTGAACTCTAACATTTAGAAATCTACCTCCGTAACGAACTCCGGTCAAGGCTATTACCATAACTTATGCACAGTGTTGGGTTCTCACTACGTGACACCCACGTGTGTCGTATGTAGTAGGTATCGTAGGTAATATGCGAGAAATACCAGACCAAGTGTCGCTGACTTCACCGGCTAAACTGAAAAATTGCCTAGTCTAATTTAGTGCACATTTATAGAAAACGTATCGCCGGAGCCCATTTAGCGGAGGACATATAGGAGACGATTACAGAAAACAATTTAAGCTATTTTGGAAACTAGTACCATGGCTTACGGCTGCAGTATAGAGTACTGTGTTCTTACCGAGCCTCGAGAAATACTCCTTACGCTAGCCTACGTCTAGACGCATTATAGTATTTGGTTGATGCAATCTCTAGCTTTTGGTTTGAATGAAATATTATCACATATATATATATATATATATATATATATACACGCGTGGATCAAAGAGTATCAATTAAGGTCGATATTCAAGTATGTCTCCGCATATCTGCTACATTTGTCACGAAATATCTGAAACGTTCTGGTAGTAGTACTATTCTAAATCGTCATGGAAACACAGGCGTGGTCGGTAGAAATACTGATAATAGGTGGGGGTTAATATTCCATAGTAATTACTATAACTTATACAAGTAAGTATTATATATTATAAGCTTCTATTGAAGCCAGAAACTATACAAATATAAGGAAAATATCTCTTTGCTCACTCTGTAAGGTTCGCATTCAGCGTGTTCATTCACTCATTAACCGATTTGCATTGCGTTGGCTACCTTCCCTTGCTTTCATGTGCCATATGCCTTATTGTGCATTGCAGCATTCGCGCTGTTACGCCTTTTTTGGCTGCTCCTGTTTTTGTTGTTTTTTTTTGCAGAGAGCACACCCTCTGCCTGGAATGGCTCACCGTGCTGAGGAGGGTCGCGCGTCTGCGATGCCGACGGCCCGTCAAGGTGGGAGAGTGGTTAGTTATCTGAAGGCGAGGGCTCACGAGGCGGACGAGAGGAGGGAACGGAACTAAAGCAAAAGCAAACGAGCGATCGATCGAGATATACTGGGGGCGAGAGCTAGAGATAGACACATACAGAGAGCGAGAGAGAGAGAGATAGAGAGGGTTAAACACGTGGAGATAAAGACACAGTGAGGCGGGCGCACATAGAGATCGCAAAAAGCCTAGCGGAAAGGGCACCGCTCAAAGACAACCGATCAACCAGTGGTAGGAAGCAGCAACAGCAACAACAACAACAACAGCAACAAGAACAACAGCAACAATAACAAGAACAACAGCGACAAGAACAACAGCAGCAACAACAACAACATCAACAACAACGTGTCGACGGAGACGGCATCAGATGTTCTTCGCGGCTTCGCGGTCGCGCGGCTCGTTCCACGTTCGAATCGCAGAGCGTCAGACCGTTCGACCGACCGCCTGTCCGACAGTAGAACACAGTCAGACGAGGAGATACGAGAGTCAGATGCAGGAATCACGTCGTCGTCGTCATCATCATCATCATTCTCCTCCTCCTCCTCATCATTGTTATACGTAATATGCGGCTACTACTGCACGGCATCTACTACGTTTGCTCGTCTACGAGGATCCACCTGCTAACCAACCTGCAACCAAGTCTCGAGCGATTAGCGACCCCGACTCCGACGAACTTCGGTGCCACTGGCACCGGCACTTGCACTGCTAGCACGAACGTTGCTAGCACAGGTCGCGCGCGCGGGCGGCGACGCAACGAACACTGTTTGCTGCTTGTTAGTGTGCCTGCCGGCTGTCCGTAATTAGCAGTGATTGTGATTATTAGCGCGTTCGAAAAACTACAGCTACAGCTACAGCAACGCGCTGTTTGCTATCGAAGAGCACGCCATCGCCGTCGCCAGACGTCTCGAACAGTTATAGTCGTAACCGAAGTAAAACGAAAATAGTTTCGACAAAAATGCTTGTAACATATTTTTCAATAGGAGAACAAGAAAAAAGCAGAAAGTATCTGACTAGCAGAAACAGAACCAGTGCCAGCAGCAACAGCAGTTGCATTGCGGCGGTGGCGGCGGCGCCCGACCGACTGCCCGCAAACGACGAGTTGGGTGGCCCTTTAACTGTTCCCTAACTTGATTTTCCCCGTTTGGGTGGCCCTAGTGGTTGAGGGCCATTTTGGCTGGCTGGCTGGCCTGCTCGACGACTGTTCCCTATTCCCCTGCTGTTGTTCAGCTACAGTGCCTGCAGCTAAATGGTGGACGGTCGGGGAATTGGGAAACGAAAATAAGAAGGAAGGAGAGTGGTTGGATAGGTAATGGCGAGTGGGTGGGGTTGTGGTTAAAGTCGTCCGGGCAACGATTGGTCGCGCGCGGTAGTCGGTCATAAACAAATAAGCAACAACAGCAGCAGCAGCAGCAGCAGCCATAACACGCGTCTCCGTTAGGCAACTACAAAGCCAAATTCGACGAACATTGGCTAGAACAGCAACAACGGCACCGACAACAATGGCAAGGAGGGTTGTCACATGTTGATGTTGATCCTGAATCCGATGACGACGATGCCATTCGTGACGAAGGAGGTGATGCTGCACTGCTGTACTGCCGAAATACACGCGAAATCAAATCCATTTTAGACCAAACTGTAGTCGGCCTGTTGTTGTTGTAGTTGCTGATGTAGTTGTTGATGATGGTGTTGTTATTGTTGTTGTTGTTGTTTGTAGACATGAAAACGCTGTTTTTGTTGTAGTCGTAGTGGTTGTCGTTGTAAATGTTGTTGTTATTCTGCTCGTCGTTGACGACGACGCTGTTGTAGTAGTGGTAGTAGTTGTTGTTGAAGATGCAGTTTCTGTTCGTGTTTTTGATGAAAAAGTTGTAGTAGTAATAGTGGTTGTTGCCGTTGACGTCGCCGTTGTCGTTGTTGCCGATGACGCTGTCGTAGTAGTAATAGTTGTTGTTGTTGTTGTTGTTGTTGTCGACATTGCCGTTCTCGTTGTTGTTGTTCACGATGCTGCAGTGGTAGTACATGTTGTTGTTTTTATTATTATACACAGCCGCGGTTGTTGGCATTGATGATGCTGTTGTTCCTGTGCTGGATGTTCTGGTTGTTGGTCACCTTGCCGTTGTCGCTGTAGTTGTAGATGATACATTCACAGCTAGAAGAGCGCTCTCGACGAGCGGTGTCATGCTCAACAGCAATAGTAGCAGCATCAGCAGCATCAACAACAACAACTTTACGCAGCACACCATCATCTTGATCGTCAGAAGACGCACAGACGACGGCCAGCGACGCGCACAGACACGCGACTAAACAGATTCGCATCGTCAAACGCACCGCAAGCAAGTTCCGCAGCGCCGCGTTCTCTCTGTGTAGCTTCAACATGGTGCCCATCAAAATCAGCACAGCCAAATCGAAATAACCCAAACCGAACCAAAAAACGACCGACCGACTCGAACGACCGGAGAAACTGAATTGAAGCGGCGGCGGTGACGACGACGTCCAGGAAGGCACACTCGATAATCTGTACGACAATAATCCCCGCAGTAGAAGAGCCTGTCAACACGATGACGCGTGCACACACACACACACACACACACACACCGGGCAGGCACACAATGTGGCTTAGCAGCGGTTGTTATTGCTGTTTCGGGAGTAACTTTGACTATCGTTCCAGTGCGTGTTTTCGGCGCCCATGATGCGTGCGAATGATGTATACTGCGCGCATATACTCCCTCGCAACTAGAAAGTTGGCCAGATGTGTAAACTCCTGCTAGTTGCCTCAATTTCTAGGCTCGTTAGTTATGGAAGGAGGCAAGGCATACGACGTAGATTGCGTGCCAACGTATTCGCTTCGTCATGTTGTTATGCTTTGCTTGAGGACTGTTAAGGTTAAGACTAACAATTGGTTGGTGACGGATAGGTGACTGCCACTGAGTCCGGGGTGACGGCTTGTCGCGCCGGGCCTAGTCCAGGGCCAGGGCAGTACCGATTGACGGATGTCTGCTTTGGCTTAAAAGGCATGTTACATCATGCAGAGGGTACCTCTTGTTCGGTCCTCCAAAGCTCCGCGTCCCTTGCGGTGACTAAGAATACCAGGTCGTCGGTATAAGCGACAAACTCAACCCCACGAGGCCTGCTCATCTCTAGCACCAGGTTCCACAGCGTAGATCATAGCACGAAACTTTCAATCAGTCGTTTTATTGGCATGCTCTTTTACAGGCAATTTGTCACAATATATGCCGAGGTCACAATTTATTTTAAAATATCGATTGTGGTGGTGTTTCAATACCACCCCGCAATTTTCATCTGTATTCTTAGGCCCAACCATGTGAGAGGTCGATTTTCACCAATGGATGAGTCATCAATCAGCATTGAAATCACCTACGAGATCTTCATCTTACTATCCCTTCTTTGCAATTAAAAATAATCTTTTAGTGACATACTACTTTAGAGGCAATATGTCACGAGCAATATTCTTTACAATATACACACAAATGTACCTATCAAAGTAACGCATCATCAAAATACATGTACCTGGATACATAAAATTTAATGACAATATTATATACATGTACATATACCTATATTACATATGCGTATTTTACTATTGTATATACACATATCACAGGGGTAATGCCGTATTGCCTCATGCCAGTAATTCACAGTTAAAAGCTGGGAACAAATGTTTTCTGCATTTAGTTCCATGACCTAACGTTTTTGAGGACCGGCTGCGTATTTCGGAGGTCCTTGCAATAGCTCGTTCGATATACGTTTGGCAGCATGCAGTCTAGAGAGTATTGCGGTAAGGTCAACGTGAATCTGGGGACCCTCAGTTGTATCCCATATCGCTAAGACCAGCTTATCGAGTTTGAGTAGTCTGCTATAACATTGCGACACGTCGTCCCGACAAAACAGACAACTCTGGATTCATTGAGCCATTCAGCACACTGTTATTCTGGATCACACGTAATCGGTGTAGGGTACTAGAACAACGCGGGAGACCTTGGCCTTTTTTTCAGATGGGTCAGCGATGCCACGATAGCACAGCAGACTTTGACGCTTGACCGAGAGTGACTACCCATTTTATGTTCGCACAAAACGTAATACCGAGACATTTCACCTCTCTGACTCGTGCCGTCCATCTGGAAAGATATATTAGGCTATCAGACGCCGCAGGGGCTGCTAGTCCCTTTTTTTCATCGCATTCAGGATCACCCCCAATTTGCGGTGCGAAGCCCATTCTTTACGTCTAGCAATCATAGAGGGCAAAAGATTACAAGCTTTGGGGCTTTTGTGTTTCGCCTCCTTGGCCTTAGTCAGTATCTCACTGATGGCCCGGAGCGTTGGTCTCCCTTTTCGGATCGCGTATTGATCCTCTTTGAGAAGGTTTTGCTTTTCCTCGATTGCGACGTTAAGTTTGCCCGCGAATATCGACCCACGGCCTTGGCAACCGTGTTAAGGAGACAGATGAGCCTGTGAGCATGGTTTCCTCCCCGGCTTTGGGATAAGTGCCAAGCGAGCCTTCTTCCAATATTCTGGAAACCGTCCCCTTCAACCGCTGCTGGATCTCATCGAGCGGTACAAGTGAGATATATACCTCTCATTCACCACAATCGGGTCTGTGTCATCCTTCGTCTGCGTCGAAAAAAAGGTGAACCATAATCCCTCCGTCGGAATCGCGCTAATGTGCCCAGTATGCCCATTACGATTTTGCAGGGCCTTGCTCTCACATCCGGCCAGATCTTCCCGATCATTTGATTCCAGCACCGAATCAGCTTTTTCCCTGCGCCAGCTTAGCCTTTCTGATAGTGGTCTTCGCATTCGAGCGCTTTTCTTTGTACTCGGAGCAGAGATCATCTCCTCCTCGGTCAATTCCGTTATCGCCTTTTCGGCGTTCCCGTGGGCTGAAGTGTGCCGGCGCTGGGCTCCAAAGCACTCTTTCCGTGCAGCAGCCATCTCAAAGGCGACCAGTATTTTGGTGCAGCGTTTCTCTGCCGCGGGTGTGCCGAAGCTGGCGTTGTCTTCTTGCATGCTTTTAGGAGGATTTTGTCAAAGCTCTTCTCATTGAAGATGTCCTTTAATGGACCTCCCAGTGTCCTACTCTGTAGGTTATGTGCGCGGCGCTAATTGTCAGGTCGATGAAGGCCTTCTGGCTCCTGCGGGCGAGCGTCGCTGCCGTGTTTGGGTTGTTCCTCGCCAGAAGGCTTCGTTCGGCCAGTCATTTTATCAGGGATTATCCCCTAAAGTTGGCACGGCTACTTTCCCAAAAGCACAGGTGCTGTGTCCGGAAGTCCCCCGTGATAATCTGGGTTCGTCATGGTCCCGTGTTCTGACGCTAATGTCGACTGCCTCAAGGTATTCGGCAAATTCTTCTTAGCTTCTGTTGGAGGAGAAGTAGCAGCTATAGAATACCGCTTTTTCGTCGACCTGTAACCATACAAAGCTCATAAGTAGGAAGGAAGAAGAGAGGGTAGTTAACATATACCTAATGTATTATACGGAAATAAACTTCTTAAGCAAGAGAGGGTAGTTGGTTGGGTGGGAATAGTAGTCAAAAGTATTGCTACAGTATTTTGGTCATTGATATTGTCGACAACTGTTGTGCTCGCTTCGTGGACTTGATACTGGCTATTGTTGTTATTGTTGATCCTTCTACCTTAGGATCTGTGGTTGTCGCTTTCGTGGATGGGACAGGATAGCCGTTGCTGTCAATATTGCTGACGCGAACGAAACTGTTGTAATTTTGGCTACTACTAATTGACTAACTAATTATGCAAATAATTAATTTACATGCACCAAAACACTTACAGCAGCGGCAGCAGCAGGACCACTTATTGTTGTAGTTGAGGTGTGTTGTACATAAAAATAGTTGTAGTCGTAGTAGTGATAGTGTCATCACCGAAGTAAAACGAAAGTCTTTCCGACAGAAATGGTCGTAACATGTATATTAAATATGAAACCAAGAAACAAGCAAGGATAAGCTACTAGCCGAAGCAGAAACAATCAATGCTCGTAGCAACAGCAGCAGTCATTGGGCCGTCAAGAGTTGCGGCAGATCGAAACCAAGATGACGGCGGACAGCGGGTGGCGGGCGACAGCGGGCGTCCGACAGCTCCAGGCGGCGCCAGGGGGCAGCCGATAACACTACTATAACAGGCAGCGGGGCAGCGACGGAGATGATGATGACGACGACGACAACAACAGCAGCAGCAGCAATGAACCAATCTTGTTGGTTCGTCGAAACAAATATCACCCACGCCTGCACTGTCTGCCACTGCTCACTCAGTTAGTCAGTCAGTTAGGCAGGCAGTTTAGTTCGATAGGCAGGCAGGCCTAGTTCGCCTGTCACTCACTCAACACGCGTTCGAGAACCGAACCCCCCTGGGGGGGCCGGAACCCCGGTTGTCTAGCCTGGCGAGGGCAGGCGGCCGGCTGGCCTACTCGACTGTTCACTGTGGGGAAATCAGGCAACGAAGGAAAGAAGGCGGATGGTGGAGGGTGGCTGGATAGAGGTAGGTACGACGACCAGTGGCCAGTGGTGGGTTGTTGACGAATCGTCTCGGCAACAATCGGTGTGCGCGCGCGGGCGCGCGTTAATCCAGGTCCAGGAACAGCCATAGAACGTCCGTGCGTTAGGCCTGTTAGGCCTACCAAGCCACCGATGACGACCGACCGATTGGCGAAATTAGACGCATTGACACCGACAGCAACGACAACGATTTCTGTCACCGGTTGACGCTGAAGGCGACAACGATGGCATTAATGAGGAGCAGGAGGAGGGAGGTGATGCCACACTGCTGTACTGCCGAAGTAGACGTGAAATCAAACCCCTAGACCAAGCTGTAGTCGATCTGTTGTTGCTAATGTAGTTGTTGATGATGGTGTTGTTGTTTCTGTACATGAGGACGTTGTTGTTGTTGTTGTCGTCGTTGTTGTTGTTGTTGTCGTTGTAGTCGTAGTGGTTGTTGTTGTAGATGTTGTTGTTGTTCCGCTCGTCATTGACGACGACGCTGTCGTAGTAGTGGTAGTAGTTGTTGTTGAAGACGCAGTTTCCGTTGGTGTTTTTGACGAAACAGCTGTAGTAGTAGTAGTGGTTGTTGTTGATGACGTCGCCCTTGTTGTTGTTGCGGATGACGCTGTTGTAGTAGTAGTAATTGTTGTTATTGTCGACATTACCGTTCTGGTTGTTGTAGTTCAGGATGCTGCAGTGGTAGTACACGTTGTTGTTGTTGTTGACACAGCCGCGGTTGCTCGTATTGATGATGCTGTTGTTCCTGAAGTGGATGATCTGGTTGTTGGTGACCTTGCCGTTGTCGTTGTAGTTGTAGGTGACGCACCGACAGCTAGAAGGGCTCTCACGAGCGTACTCTTCATCAACATCATCCACAGAAGCAGCAGCAGCAGCATCAACAACAACAGCTTTACGCAGCACACCACCATCACCATCAGAAGACGCACAGACGACGGCCAGCGACGCGCACAGACACGCGACTAGACAGATCCGCATCGTCAAACGCACCGCAAGCCAGTTGCGCACCGCCGCCTGCTCTCTGTGTAGCTTCAACATGGTGTCCATCAAAATCAGCACAGCCGCCCAATCGAAACAAGACAAACGAACGAAGGAACAACCTACCAACCGACTGACTCGAACGAACGGAGAAATTGAATTGATACGGCGTTGGCGACGACGATGATGTTGTCACAAAGGGCACACCCGATAATCCACCTGTGCGACAATAATCTGCGCAGTAGAAGGGCCTGTCAACGCAATGACGCGTGTGCACACACACACACACACACACACCGGGCATGCACACAATGTGGCTTAGCAGCGGTTGTTATTGCTGTTTCGGGAGTAACTTTGAATATCGTTCCAGTGCGTGTTTTCGGCGCCCGTGATGCGTGCGAATGATGTGTACTGCGCGCACCTTCCTCGCAACAACAAGAGAATTGGCCAGATGTGTAAGCTCGTTCTAGTTGCCTAACTAACTCTCTAGGTTCGCTGGCTATGGGAGGCAGGCAAGGCATACGACGTAGATTACGTGGCAACGTATTCGTTGTATTGTTATGTTGTCGTAGTCCACTCGAGGACTGTTTAGGTTGAGGCTAACAGTTGGTGGACGGATAGGTGACGACTGCCGAGCCGATCCCGGCCGACGGCTTAACCTCGGTCGGGCCTAGTCTGCCAGGCGAGTACCGATTGGCGGATGCTGCTGCTGCCTTGGCTTAATAGGCATACTACATTATGGAGAGGGTGCCTCTTGCCTATATGCCTATTCGCAAGCCAAGACAGCAGGCGTCCGCCAACCGGTGCTGCCCTGGCTCGCTAGGTCCGGCGTGTTAACTAGTCGGTCCAGAATCGGTGGTAGAGTCATCCATACGTGATAGTAGTAGCAGTAGGCCTTAACAGAATATTCTCAGCTAGTTGCTGATCGATCGTCTGCCTGTCTGTATTTCCGTCTGTCTGGTCTAGAATATCATTCTAGCTCGCATAGACGAGATAACGTGCGTGTATTTTTGTCCAGCTCAATCGTGAGCAGGTTCACTTCCACTTAAAGCACGTATATTGCAAAATGTGTTGTTGCAACCTTCAATAGTGCTGATACATTAGAAGATAAGAGAGTGTACGTGCTAACGAACCGCACTGCAACCACTGCATTAATAATGTTTGATAATAAACTAGCACATCCTTGTACACACTACCTCCTCCGAAATCTCCGAGGCCAAGTGACGTACGCCTATATTGCTGCTCGCGCTTTCATGACAGTGAGTGAGCTGGACCGGGCCCGGGTTAGGAAGTATGCACGCCCACAAGGGACAAATGGCATTTTTCAACAAATAATTAACCATTAAACAAATGCCCTATTATATTCAATGCAAATCTATGCCTATCAATTTTTTTTCTGGGAAGTTTCGGGACCGTGTGATGCACGTGCGTCACTAGCAGCCTGCGTGACTAGTGTGGGACTTACAAACTCACTAAACCCGGATTCTCTCCACCCTCCCAAGCTCGGTAATACTTGATTTTTTCAAAGCTGAGGCGTCCCGGCCATTTTCCTTGAGTCAGCTATGTCGCCGTCTATCTTTCTGCATACCTTACATACATCCAGGTTGGTGGCTTATGCTAAAGTATACGCCGTCCTGAAGGGCTTTTTTTCGGAGGTTTCGGGAAATGCATTATGCACAAGCAGAGCTGGCAATCGTCAGCTTCTAGTGTGGGACTCTCACCCACTAAAACCCGTCTTCCTCCGCACCCCCTCAAGGTTTGGAATTGTTTGGCACTGCTTCGAGTCCATGCGGAGAGAGTTTCTATATTGACCTGCTCATGGATCTCTCGGTAGGCTTGTTCCGGGAACCGGGGGTGCGTCGAAACCCTGCGGAAGGCCTGGTTGCATGTCGCCCCTTAGTAAACCCTCTCTCGGCCACTCCCCTCGACCTCCAATTTGTGCTCTTCGACCTTGTTCCAAACGTATTTTCTCCCTCATGAGAGTATTCAGAAAAGCTATTCCTTGGGACCAGGCAGTGTAGATCTTCATCATATGAGCCCCAATGTCGGCGTTGCAGCGGCCGGCAGGCTGGCCTGACGCGCATAGGACGCATATGTCTGCAGACGCCTTCCCAATCCTGACCACGTAGCACTGGAACTGTCCGCACGGCCCCTTTCGCGCCCATGCAGTAAGAGTGGCCTTGCGGGCATGCGCTCAGTGCCTCCGATGCCCCGCCCTCCCTAGGGAGAATTCTGCTGAGATTCTGGGCTACCTTGGAGATCTTTCTTGTTACATGGGCGATGTATGGCCTTCCCGTGAGGCCAGTATCCTGTATAACACCGAGGTACTTGGCTTGTTTCTTGATTATAATTGGGTGGCTTCATCCAGTCATGGAGGCGTTGAAGCGCGAGGTTTGCCGATGATTCTAAAGTTGTCTCCCGTCGGGCTCTGACTAACAACGCAAGATCATTCACGTAGGCGATGATTCCAACTTCGTCGGGCATGCTCCCGAGCCGCAGGACCCCGTCGTAGGCCAAATTCCAAAGTGCCGGGCCGAAGACAGAGCCATGCAGAACCCCGGCTGTTACCACCTGAGTCTGGGCTTCTAGCAGGAGTTTTTGGCCGTCCAGGTAAGAAGATAAGATGCGTCGAAGGTACGGGGAGATCCCCCTAAGCTTCAGCGTTGTCATGATGACATCCCAATTTGCAGTGTTAAACGCGTTCTTCACGTCCAATAAAATTAGTAAAACGAAGAAGCGAGACTTGAGTCTGAAGGACTGCACTTCGCCTCCCAGTCCCTCCTCATCCTTTACCTCCTCGTCTCAAGCAGACTCCCGAGGTTGCCGCGTAAAGCTGTCTTTAAAAAAAAATCTTTTAGTGACATACTACTTTAGAGGCAATATGTCATGAGCAGTACTCTTAACAATACACACAAATGTAGCTACGAAAATAACACATCATCAAAATACATGTACCTAGATACATAAAATTTAACGAGAATATTATATACATGTACAAATACCTATATTAATCTACGATTGTATATAAGCATATCGCACAAGTTATTCCGTATTGCCTAATGCCAGTAATTCACAGTTAAAAGCTGGAGACAAATGTGTTCTGCATTTAGTTCCCTGACCTAACGTCTTTTGAAGATCGGCTCCGTGTTTGGTGACAGCCGTGCCGCCAATCTGGAAAGATATATTACCCGTGTCTAGTTTCAGCGTTTCAGCTTAGCCAGGTACTAGGCTATCAGACGCCGAACGTGCTGCTACTCCCTTTTCTCCATCGCATTCGAAGCTGGCGTTGCTTTCTCGCATGCTTTTAGAAGGATCTTATCTAAGCTTTTCTCATTGAAGATGTCTCCCGATACACCTTCCTGTCCCCTGCTCTGTAGATTATGTTCGCGGCGCTAATTGTCAGGTCGATGAAGGTCTTTAGGCCCCTGCGGGCGACGGTCATGTCGCTTTTGGGTTGTTAATCGCCAGAAGGCTCCGTTCGGCCAGTCATTCCGTCAGGGATTGTCCCCTAAAGTTGGCGCGGCTACTTCCCCAAAAGCACAGGTGCTGTGTCCGGAAGTCCCCCGTGATAATCTGAGTTCGTCATGATCCCGTGTTCTGACACTAATGTCGACTGCCTTAAGGTATTCGGCAAATTCTTCTTAGCTTCTGCTGGAGGAGAAGTCGCAGCTATAGAATACCGCGCTTTCGTCGACCTGTAACCATACAAACCTCGTAAGTAGGAAGAACGGATGGAAGGCAGTTGGCTGGGTCGGAATCGTAGTAAAAAGTACTGCTGTCTTTTGGTTATTGATGTTGTCGACTACTGATATGCTCGCTTCGTGGACTTGATATTGGCTACTGTTGTCATTGCTGTTCCCTCTACCTTAGGGCCCGTGGTTGTCGCTTTCGTAGATGGGACAGGATAGCCGTTGCTGTCAATATTGCTGACGCTATCAGAACTGTTGTGATTTTGGCTGGGCCTGGATCCTACAACTGGTAACAGTAAGTTTGCCTATATCGCCTTATAGTATAGGACGAATATTATTATATGGCACACAGCAAACATCATCGATTATGGGCGGCAACATTGACGGCAACGCGTCCATGAACCATAAACAAGCTACCACAGCAGCAGCAGCAACAACAACTCGAATATCCACAAACTGGCACCAAACGGCGCTTAAAGCTGCACTGAGCAAGCGAAAAACCCACGGCGACAATTCCCATAACCACGACAACAACAAAAACACAATAACAGCAACAAGAATTATAATAAGAACAAATACTTGTTGTTGTTGGTTGTGGTGGTGCTGTTGTTGCTGCTTCTGTTATTGCTGTTGTTGTTGGTGTTGTTGTTTTGTCTTTGTTACGATGACAGTAACCAAGGCAGCAGAAACATGAGCAGTAAGTGGCACGTAGCATCAATTGTAGTACGCACGTCTAAGTACTAATTGACTAACTTAATATGCAAATAACTAACTTACATGCATCATAACACTTGCAGCAGCGGCAGCAGCAGCAGCAGGACCACTTATTGTTGTAGTTGAGGTCGTTGTACATAAGAATAGTTGTGTTTGTAGTCCCAGTAGTGATAGTGTCATCACCGAAGTAAAACGAAAGTCTTTCCGACAGAAATGGTCGTAACATGTATATTTAATATGAAACCAAGAAACAAGCAAGGATAAGCTACTAGCCGAAGCAGAAATAATCAATGCCCGTAGCAACAGCAGTCATTGGGCCGTCACGAGTTGCGGCAGGTCGAAACCATGATGGCGGCGGACAGCGGGTGGCGGGCGACAGCGGGCGTCCGACAGCTCAGTTAGTCAGTCAGTCAGTTAGGCAGGCAGTTTAGTTCGATAGGCAGGCAGTAGTAGTTCGCCTGTTACTCACCCAGCACGCGTTCAACAACCGAACCCCCCTGGGGGGGCGTGAACCCCGGGCGTCTAGCCTGGCAAGGGCAGGCGGCCGGCTGGCCTACTCGACTGTTCACTGTGGGGAAATCGGGCAACGAAGGAAAGAAGGCGGATGGTGGAGAGTGGCTGGATATAGATAATTACGACGTCCAGTGGCCAGGTGGGTTGTTAATCCAGGTCCAAGAACAGCCATAGAACGCCCGTGCGTTAGGCCTGTTTGTCCTACCAAGCCACCGATGACGACCGACCGATTGACGAGATTAGACGCATTGACACCGACAGCAACGACAACGATTGCTGTCACCGGTTGATGCTGAAGGCGATAACGATGGCATTATTGAGGAGGAGGAGGAGGAGGGAGATGACGCCGCACTGCTGTACTGCCGAAGTAGACGTGAAATCAAACCCCTAGACCAGGTTGTAGTCGATCTGTTGTTGTCGTTGTTGTTGTTGTTGCTGACGAAGTAGTTGTTGATGATGGTGTCGTCGTTGTTTGTGGACATGAGGACGCTGTTTTTGTTGTAGTCGTAGTGGTTGTCGTTATAGACGTTCTGGTTGTTCTGCTCGTCGTTGACAACGACGGTGTTGTAGTAGTGGTAGTAGTTGTTGCTGAACACGCTGTTTCTGTTCGTGTTCGTGACAAGACAGTTGTAGTAGTAGTAGTGGTTGTCGTTGTTGATGTCGCCGTCGTTGTTGTTGCGGATGACGCTGTCGTAGTAGTAGTAGTTGCTGGTGATGACGACATTACCGTTCTTGTTGTTGTTGTTCACGATGCTGCAGCGGTAGTACACGTTGTTGTTGTTGTTGACACAGCCGCCGTTGCTCGTATTGATGATGCTGTTGTTCCTGAAGTGGATGATCTGGTTGATGGTGACCTTGCCGTTGTCCTTGTAGTTGTAGGTGACGCATTGACAGCTAGAAGGGCTGCCACGAGCGTACTCTTCATCAACAGCACCAGCAGCAGCAGCTTCAGCTTCAATAACTTCACGCGGCATATCGTCCTCAGTTGCACAGACGAGGGCCAGCGACGCGCAGAGACACGCGAACAGACCGATTCGCATCGTCAAACGCATCGCAAGCCAGTTGCGCCGCTCCGCCGCGTTCTTTTCGTGTAGCCTCAACATGGTGCCCATCAAAATCGGCACAGCCACAGCCAAAATCGAAATAAGACAAACGAACGAAGGAACAACCTACCTACTGACTGACTCGGACGACCGGAGAAATCAAAGTGATGCGGCGGCCGTGGTGACGACAACGTCAAATAGGCACACTTGACCAATAAGCTGCGCCGTATAATAATAGTAGCCTGTCAACATAATGACGCGTGCGCATACATAAACACACACACACACAGACGCAAAATGTGGCTTAGTGGTTGTTGTTGTTGTTGTTGTTGTTGTTAAGTGTTGTTGTTGTTGTTAAGTGTTGTCGTTGTTGCTGCTGTTGCTATTTTGGGAGTAACTATGACTCTCTTTCCAGCGCGTGTTTCCCCGAAATGCGCGCGAATGATGCGTACTGCGGGCACTCTTCTCGCAAGTCGAAATTGTGTTGAAAATGTGTAAACTCCCTCTAGTCACATTGCGTAGGCTTGTTGCCTATGACAGGCAAGGCCTGCGACGTAGACTACGTGGCATTCGCATTGTGCTATTGTCGTGTCCGCTCGAGGACTCTTAAGGTTAAGGCTAACATTTGTTGGACGTATAGGTGACGACTTAATAGGCATACAATATAATGGAGAGGGCACCTTTTAGCATTATGCCTACTCGTAAGCGAGGGCAGCAGGCATCCATCAACCGGTACTGCCCATCATGCAGACTAGACCTGGCGCGTTAATTGGTCGGTCCAGAATCGGTGGTAAAGTCATCTATCCGTGATAGTAGTAAGCCTTAACAATCCTCCAGTCAATCACGACAACACGACATAAATAAGATATAAATAGTCGCTACAACGTGTATCGCTATATCGTATGCCTTGCGTCTCGTGATCAACCGACCAAGAAAATGTTACCGTAGAGAGTTTGCACATCTGACTAACGTTTGGTTTGCGAGGTAATGCGTGCCCGCCTTACGCATACTTTGCGCGCCTCACGGGGAAACACGCTCAAAAGGAAGTCATAGTTATCTTTATATATTATATCTATATAGTTATTTTTCGGTCGTCAAAGATTCTGGTCGTTCTGGACAAGAAGAACGCAACACGCTAACCAGCGAGCTCGCCACGCAGACTCACAAATTTCAACAACTCCATCGAGGGCCATATCAGGTAGTGAACAGTTGTTGTTGTTGTTGTTGTTGTTGTTGTTGTTGTTGTTGTTGTTGTCGTTCATTAAGCTGTTCGTTGCCGCATAAAAAACTGCCGTCACTTCTCAGCTAGTTGTTGATCGATCGCCTGTCTATCTGTCTCTCCGTCTGCCTGGTCTAGAATGTAATTCTAGCTCGCATCGATGACGCAACATGCTGTAATGTGCGTGAGTTTTGGTCTTGCTCAATCGTGAGCAGGGCAACTTACACTTAAAACACGTATATGACAAATTGTGTTGTTGCAATATGTGCAATAGGGCCTGTGAGACATTACGGCCAGAAGACGAGCTAGCGTACGCGCTAAAGAACTTGCAACCACTGCATTTATTAATTGGTTGCAATTTGTTTAATAATATTGGATAATTAACTAACTAACATCTCTGAACACTACCTCCTCCGAAATATTCGAGGCGCAGTGACGTACGCTAGCTGTACTGTTCGAGCTTTCATGTCAACGCGTTTGTTAAGGCCTGCTGAGCTAGACTGGGCCCGGGTTAAAGTTCGAATGCGCAGGAAGTGAGCACGTCCACAGGGGACAGCTGGACCGTTTCAACAAATAATGAACCATTAAACAAATTATGAGTGGTCATCCATGCGTGTATGTCGGCTAGCGCCGCGTTAGCAATTTCTTCCAGATTTGTCTTTAGGCAAGCCGTGAAGAGGAGGGCGAGGTCGCCGGCGTACGCGACAGTCTCTACACCGCCTTCCGGGAGCCCCAGTCGCAAAACACCATCGTAGACCAGACTCCATAGAACTGGGCCAAGAACGGAGCCCCGCGGCACGCCGGCTGTCACACTGTGCTGGCTCGTTGCCTCGTTATGAGTGTCCTGTCGTTCAAATACGGAGAAATTATCCGCTGGAGATAAGGTAAACTACCTTTTTGCCCTAGCGTCGTCATAATCACCCCAAGTTTTCTGTAATGAACGCGTTCTCCACATCAAGGAGGCTGAGAAGAGCAAATGATCGGGTCTTCACAGATTTCTTAGTCTCCTGGTCGGCCTTCCGCAGGATACGCTGAAGCGTATCTATCGTTGACCGGCCCCGTCGGAAGCCATACTGGTCACCCGACAGAGCGTGAAGGTCCTCGATCTCTGCATTTAGGCGCTCTGTTATTACATTTTTAAATAGTGTGCCTACTGTGTCAGTAGACAAATTGGTCTATAGGACGTACAGCCCGGTTTTGGAATGAGCGCGAGGTGCGCCCGCTTCCATTGCACGGGTTACATTCTATTTTCCAATAGTCGAGCGGCTATGCCCGCCAATTCCTCCGGATGCTGCCTTGCCAGAAGGCGAATGACCCCAGGTGGCAGGCCATCAGGGCCGGGCGAGAGGGAGCAAGCCTCTCGCCCGCGCATTATATTTCATCTACCCTTACAGGTGGTATGTCATCTGGGCGAACGAGAAAGGTCTGCAAGGGGCGCGAGGACTGGCCAGGAAAAGCAGTTGAACATGGTCCAGAGTCTTCTAAGATGACAAAGCGGGGGGAGGGGGTCGGCGAAGCTCACCCGTGACCACGCGGTAAGGTAGGCCCCAGGGGTCAGTTCTGGTGAATATGAAAGTTGCGGAAATATAGAAATCTCGAATTTTTCATTAAATAATCCGAAATCTGTAACGATGTGTGCGCCGGTGCGTTGTCGTGATGGAGGGTCCAAGAGTTGCCTAGAGGTAGTTTGTGGTTAACCGCCTTTTAGGCGAGCACGGCTAAATTTAAACATGCCAGCTGATCGGGTTTGATTTAATTTACTGTTACAGCAGTCCAAGTCTGCTGAAACATGGCGACACGTCGTCCAGATAAGACAGAGCCGTAATGGCTCGCACAGCCTTTTTTTGAAGGATTAACTGGAAAATGCGGTATGCAGGGAACTCGTCTGCATGTGTGGGCCGGTAGTGTGGGACTCCAACCCACTAAAAACCCACTAAAATGTCCCAATCCCCGCAACCGATCGGCAACTGCATAAGCACAACTTCAAACGATCGAAGGGGGAGAGTAGTTTTAGGATTTAGCTATCCTGGGATGCCCCGCGGAATGGTGTAATGTAATAACGGTTTTTTGTCTCCTTGGTGCGGAGGATGTTCTCCATGGTGCGAGCAATGCTTTTCCAGTCGTCGCGTGACTTAATCATAAGCTGTATGAGTGTTTCAAGGGCCGTCGTCAGCCCTAGATAACCCCGCACGCTGAGGGGCTCATTCCGGGCACCACAAAATTGTATGCTAGACGTGTCCCCTTGTTTCGCTTTGGCAGTACTTACAAAATGGAGATGCGGTTTTCCCAATTCTGAACAAGTATGACTGGAAATCACTTATATCACAATGAGCGTCTGAGTGATGTAGAACGTCAACTCGCCACCTGGCCGGTACATCCAAGTCCTGATATCCGGGATGAGAGGCCTTATCCCGGTACCCGGGCGCTCCGTTCTTAATGGAGATCCATTCGGCCTGCTAAATGTCGAGAGTTATATTTCTTTCCTCCGCCTTCTCCTTTTCCGGATCTTCCCACAAGCGGCGTCGCTCATTTGCGTTCAAGTCCCAGGAGACTGTACTAGCCAGAACAAGACTATGCTGACTGTTTTATTTTCGTGGCCGAGACCGGAATGCCATCAGGGCCTTGTGCCCTACCGGCCTTTAAAACTTCCCCCGCAGCAAGTACCTTCGCCGATGTTACCTCTGGGATGTAATCCTCGGCCGCTACTACTTCATACAATGTCCTGTCAAATGGAGGATGTTAAGGGAAGGGTTTGTTAATTACTCGGAGACGTACAGCCTTATTCTGGATCGTAACGAGTTTAGGGCTCCGAGATAAGTTGCGCCCTAATATAGTGATTCCTTAAGTGATAATCGAATCCAGGAGCGCCCTGTACGCAAGAACCAGAACAGAACGGAAGATCTTGGCCTTCGTCAGACGAGCCAGCGATGCCACGACGATACAGCAGACTCTGACGCTCGACCGAACGTGACTATCCCATTTAATTTTCTCACGTTCCGGCGCCGGTTTCAAAAGCAATCTCTCCGTGCGGCAGTCATCTCAGGAGACCACCAGTACTTTGGAGCATTTCTCCGAGGGTATACGGAAGCTCGCGTTGCCTTCTTCCATGCTCTCAAAAGGGTCTTGTCTAAGATTTTCGCATTGAAGATGTCCCCCGATTTGTTGCAGCCTTTAACTATCTCTTTCTAAAACGTCTCCTTCCTCGTCCTGCGAGCCTATCATCTCCGCCTATGGCTCTCCGTAGTAAGTACCGTCTCTCTCCTTCGTTTTTCACAGTGGACGTAAGATATCAGTGGCCACTAAGATTCTCCTCGTATACGAGGATCTCACGGTCCACTACTCTATAGGTTGTGTGCGCAGCGCGAATTGTCAGGTCGATAAAAGCCTCCTGGCCTCTGCCGCTGTCGGGTTATTCATCACCAGAAGGCTCCGTTCGGCCAACCATTTTATCAGGGATTGTTCCCTAAAGTTGGTGTGGCTAGTTCCCCGAAGCACAGTTGCCGCTTTGAAGTCCCCCGTGATAATCTGGGTTTGTGATGGTCCTGTGTTCTGACGCTGACATCGAGTGCCTCAAAGTATTCGGTAAATTCTTCTTGGATTCTGTTGAGGGAGAAGTAGCAGTTATAGAATGTCGAGCGCGGGTCGACTTGGAACCAGATAAGCCTCGTGAGTAGGAAGGAAGGTAGGTGGGAGGTTGGACGGGAATCGTTGGTAAAAATTGCACTGTCGTCAGTTGGACATTGATATTGTCGACACGTGTTGCGCCGTGTGTCGTAGTGTTCGCTTTGTGAGCTTGATACTGGGTCATTGTTGTTCCTTCAACCTTAAAGCCTGTGGCTGTCGCTTCCGTGGATGGGACAGGGCAACCGCTGCTGTCAATGTTGCTGACAACGACAACTATTGTTGCAGGTAGCACTAGTTGTAGTAAACGCGCCCAAGTAACGAATTTGCGAACTAATTAAGCAAGCAATCAACTTAGTCTTAGTAGCAGTACTATAAAGTAAAACAAAAGTAGTTCCGTCATGAAAATGGTGGTTGTAACAAATATTTCTCTAAGAAACCAAGAAGAAAGGGCAAGAAGAACTACTAGCAACAGCAGAATAAATGTCAGCAGCAACAGCATTCACTGGGGCCGCCCGCCGTCACGAGTTGCGTCGTTGGCAGCGACAGATCGAAACCAATACGACTCCGGGCGGCAGCAGGGGCGGCCGACACGTCCGGACGGCTACAGGGGCGCCCGACGATCAGTCAATGAGGCAGGCAGCCAGTCTGTCCGTCACTCAACCCTTGGTCGAAAGCGAAACTTAATTTTCCCATTCGCCCGTTCGTCTGGCCTGGCGGGGGCTGTCTGGCTGGATGGTCTTTTAGCTGGACTGTTTACTCATTCTTTCTTCATTTTCCTAACTTCATTCTCCCCGTTTGGTCATTCTGGTGGTTGAGGGCTGGCTGGCTCGCTGGCTGGCTGGCCTGCTCGACGACAGTTCACTATATCCCTGCAGCTAGCTAAACGACTGACGGGAACGGGGAACCGGTTGAACGACGAAAAGATAAAACGAAGGAAAGAAGGAGCAATATGGATTAGTGGCAAAGCCTTTGCCTTGCATTCGGGAGGGTTTAAGACCCAGACCGGCCACTCTTAAATTGGTTTGCACGGTGGTAGTCGGCCACAAAACATATAAACAGCTTCAGCAGCATTAGCAGCAGCTGCAGCAGCTATAACACTCGACTCTGTTAGGTCTACAACGGCAACGTTGACGAACATTCGCGAGAGCAGCAACAACGACATTGACAACAATAGCAAGAAGGGCTGTCGCATGTTGATGTTGATCCTGAATCCGATGATGATGACGATGATGCTGCGCTGCTGTACTGCCGAAGTACTACACGCGAAATCAAACTTGTAGACCAAACTGTAGTCGAACTGTTGTTTTTGTTGTTGCTCATCCAGTTGTTGATGATGGCGTACATGTTGTTGCCGTTGTTGTTGCTTTTGTAAAAGACGAAGCTGTTGTTGTAGTCGTAGATGTCGATGTTGTTTTTGTTCTGTTCGTCGTTGACGATGACGCTATCGTAGTAGTGACGCTTGTTGTTATTGTTGTTGTTGTTGTTGTTGTTGACGCCGTTTCGGTTGCTGTTCGTGATCAGACAGCTGTAGTAGAAGTAGTTGTTGCTGGTGTTGACGTCGTACTTGTTGGTGCTGTAGATGGTGCTGTTGTAGTAGTAGTAGTTGTTGTAGTTGTTGACGGCGTTGCTGTTGTCGTTGTTGACGGTCGTGCTGTAGTAATAGTAATTGATGCTGTTGTCGACGTTGTCGCCGTTGTCGTTGTTCACGATGCTGCAGTCGTATTTGACGTTGTTGTGGTTGTTCACACAGCGGTGGTTGTGGTTGTTGATGATGCTGTTGCTTCGGTAGTTCAGGTTCTTGTCGCTGGTGACGGTGTTGTCGTCGTTCGAATCGTACGAGACACATTCGCAGCTAGGCGAGCGCTTTCGACGAGCAGGAGTAGCGTATGCAGTAGCACCACCAACAGCAGCAGCAGAAGCAGCATCAACAACAACTTTACGCAGCACACCGCCATCACCATCAGAAGACGCACAGACGACGGCCAGCGACGCGCACAGACACGCGACTAGACAGATTCTCATCGTCAAACGCATCGCAAGCCAGTTCCGCACCGCCGCCTGCTCTCTGTGTGTAGCTTCAACATAGCGCCCATCAAAAAATCAGTACAAGATCGAAATAAAACAACAGCAAACGAGCTAAGGAACGACCGACCGACCGACTGGCTCGAACGATCGGAGAAATCGAATTGATGCAGCGGCGATGGTGGCAGCGGCGACGACGACGTCAAAAAGGCACACCCAATCTGCGCAGTAGGAGAGCCTGTCAACACGATGACGTTTGCACACGCACATAGACGCACAATGCGGCTTAGTGGTTGTTGTTGTGTCGGAAGTAACTTTGATTTTCTTTTTGACAGCGCTGTTTCCGCTCCCATGATGTTTTCGCGCGCGAGAATGATCCTGCGCGAACGTCGCGAATCGCAAGTAGAGGCTTGGTCAGAGATGCAAACGTATGCGTAGTCACATTCTCAAGTGTCTCGTTAACGATGGAAGGCAAGGCGTCGTACGTGGATGTAGATTACGTGGCAACGAATTCACACTGTCATCTCAAGTCATGGCCCACTCAAGGAGGTTACATAGGTTAAGGCTCTAACAACTGGTAGACGGGTAGGTAACTGCCACTGCCCTGGTTGACTAGGCCCGGCGCGTCAACTAGTCGGTCCAGACTAGTTGACGGACTAGTCAGAATCAGACTAGACAGAATCGGTGGCAGTCACCTATCCGAGATAGAAGTAAGCCTCTTAACAGTCCTCGAGTGGACCACAACAATATGGCAGCATGAATTCGTTACCATACGCAATCTGTTACGTATGGTTTGTCTTCTGTGATCAACGGACCAAGGAAACGTACTATCATAGGACGTTTGTGTATCTGAGCAACGTCCTATTTGCGAGGAAGGTGCCCGTCGCACGCATCACTTCGCGAGCATCACGGAAAAACACGCCCGAAAGGGAGTCATAGTTATCGCTACAACTTTGCAGCTACTTTCAACTACAATGCTCAGAACCTAGAGACTATGACGTACAGTGACTATTTAAGGTCGTCAAAGAGTCTGGTCGTTGTATGAAGGAGGCAACACGCTATCCATTGAGCTGTTCGTTGCCGCCGAAGCAACTGCCGTGACACCTCAGTCAGTTGTTAGCCGATTGTCTTTCTGTCTTTTTGTCTGTCTGATTTAGAAGATCATTCTAGCTTGCATAGATAAGATAACGCACTGTATGTGCGTGTGTTTTTGTATTAATCGTGAACAAGTTAGCTTTTACTTATATTGCAAAATGTGTTGTTGCAATAGTCAATAGTGCTAAGAAATTAAGCCTAGAAAATGAACTAGCGTATGCGTTAAAGGACTTGCAACCACTGCATGTAATAATATCTGATAATTAACAAGCATATCTTCGTATACACTACCGAAATATTCGAGGTCAAGTGGCGTACGCTCTCTGTACTGCTCGTGTTTTCATGTCAGCGCGTTTGCTGAGGCCTGCTGAGCTACCCCGGCCGAGTTAAAGTGCTAACACGCAGGAAGTGTGAACGTCCACAAAGGACAACTGGCATTTTGGGTAGGTTTGTGGGACTCATAAACCTACTAAACCCGGATCGTCCTCACTCTCCCAAGCTTGGTAATACTTGGCATTTCTTCGAAGCCGTAGGAGAGGCGTCTCTGCCATTCTTCTGGATTCAGCTACGCCTCCGTCTATCTTTCTTCATATTTGCTGCATTTAGGTGGGCGGCTTATGCCAAAGTATACACCGTCCTGAAGAATGCGTAAAGACCTTGAGGGCCTTGCTGCACTTCCCCTCCCAGCCACACATCCCTCAGCTCCTCGTTTCGACCACTCTTCCAAGGTTGCCGCGTAAACACATCCTCGGCCTAGCGGCCTCCTTGACTACCTTGAGCGACAAAGCAGCTCCAAAGGAGCCTCTCCGCTCTATAAAACCCTGGTTCACGTGTCCTAGTCGTGGCCTCTTTCAGCCCTATGCGTGCTTCGAACCCACGGTACCCCTGATTTCCAGCCTCCCTGTTGACTTTGTCAGAGACCCTCGTGCACATCTCCAGGTTTCCACTGCCATCGCCAGCCTTTCTGCAGCAGATTCCTAGAGCTCTTAAGAGGGGGTCTGTGCGCCTCTCCTCTGGGACGTGCACCAATTCTCCACTACTTCCAAGCTTAATGGCCTTCCTGACAACGGCCTGTCACACCCTTATGGTTCTAGTTCCAGTTGGCGTCTCCAGGTTCACCACAACCACGACCAAGCTGCCGCCGTCTCGCCTGAACCGCCAATGAGCTCCATGGCTTCACTGTTTTTAAGCACTATTGTTTTCCCGGCGTCTAAATAATAGATCTTTGTGTGCCAGCACGGTCCTATTCGAACTGACAGGACAAGGAGTCTCGGCAAGGCTCGAAACTTCATTTTTTCAAAGCAATCAAAATATTGGAATGCACCTGGACTAAACGTGGTGTTTAGTCCAGGTGCACTCTAAGGAAGCCCCGGCGAATATATAAAATAAATGTTTTGTTGTTTTTTCACTTTCCTTGCCGAATAACCCACCATACCTTGCACGACACTGCCTTAAGCGTATCCAAACATTTTGCATATATATATGTAACCGTGTCGACATACGCAATAGGTGTAGTAAGTTACCCAGGCTGCGGACAGAGTTAAACCATTAATGGACAATGCTGGGTGGGATGCTTTTAACGTTGAACTTCAAAGACTGACCGACTTGTTGTTGTTATTTGATTCTCCTCCCGATGAGGGGGCTAACCAGGGCAGTTGAACAGACCCCGCCCCCCTATAAGAAAAGCGACTAGCAAGCCTGATTAATAGAGTACCTTCTGTTGCTGATGGAGACTTCAAGCGGTTTGTAGTCAAGGGCCTAAGGCGTGGTTACACGCCCTACCCTGTCCACGAATTGGGACTTTATTGGACGACGAGACGACGCGCATAAGCGCAGAGCTGCGGCTTGGTGTTGACCTAGTCGTGCCCCACCAATGTCGTTGTGGTGATTTTGTGGACGCGTTGGCCCATCATGGCCTGTCATGCGCCTTGAGTGCAGGCCGACGAGCACGTCACTCCGCTTTGAATGACACCTTTAGTCGCGCACTAATATCTGGCGGCTTCCCGTGTGTTCTAGAACCCCCGGGTCTATCCAGGGATGATAACAAAGCACCTAAAGGTCTGTCTTTGACGCCATTTGAGCATGGCCGCATGCTTGTTTGGGACGCAACTGTAACCGACTCATTAGCCCATTCGATGGTCGGTGCAGGTGCGGATCGAGCAGGTCTTGCTTCCAGCTTAGCTAAGGCTAACAAATGCAGAAAGTACTCTAACGTTGATTATCCGCACGAATTTTGCCCGTTGGCGTTCGACATTATGGGCGCTGCGGGCCCCCTTGCGCTCAAGCTGATTCAGCGCGTAGGTATCCCCTTAATCGTTCGACGGGAGACTCGAGAACATTCGATTGCGTCAGAGACTGTCGCTCGACATTTAACGAGGAAATGCAGCGTCTGTTCGGGGCACATTGTTGACCTGGGCTAACCCTGGGTTAGAGAACCCGTGACCACACTTTCGCGTGGAGACAATTGTCCACTTCAAAGTGCTAACATATATATATATATATATATATAATATATATATATATATATACGAGGATATATCGAAAAGTTCTAATACATATTTATAAATATATATTTTTGTTTCCTTCAATTTTTTGCAATTTGTGGAACAGAAAAGGTCGCGCGGAGCCAGTTCTGGCGAATAGAGAAGTTGCGGAAATATAGAAATTGAATTTTTCGTCAAATAATCCGACCTCAGTAACAATTTGTGCGCCGATGCGTTGTCTTGGTGGAAGATCCAAAAACTGTTTGCCCAGAGTGCAAGCCCGCAAGAGCGTTGGACGTTCTCGAGCAACATTTTACAAACATCGCTGTAGTTGATTGAGTGACCGTAGAAGTAAGTGGCAAAAATTAGTGGAAGAGGATTATTTTATAGTCGAACAAATTGTCAGCTTTGGTATTGGATCTGTTCGGTCTGGATTCCTACCATCACCTCTCTTCGTGAAAGCGCCACTGGGAGGACTGGACTTTGGTCTCCATGTCGTTTATGACTAATCTCCTGTAGTCACTCTCTGAAGCAATCCAGGGTCTTCTGCTATCGTCAGAAGGTTCCAATTGGGCATTTGCCGACGGGCGTTAATTTGCTGGACAATCAACATTTTTGATACGAACTTGGCTGCCAGTCATCTGACGCATAAAAGTATCGGCAGTTTGCGGCAAATAAGCAAAACGTAAGCCGGGAGAATTTGGTGGTCTCGATATCGCGGCAAAATTATAAGTTCTAAAGCTTGCCAATCCGCCCTCGTTTATACATATATATATTCATTCATGATTTATTCACCATAGAATTGGTAGTTACAGTCACAATACAACAGTGTGGTCTGACATTATATAATCAACTCTGGCTGTTAGGGAGGTTCCAACAATTTCCTTACATACAAGCATGTGGTACCGCCCAATATCGGACTGTCCACAAAAACTACATACGCATTCTTCAATGGTAAAACAATTTGGCTTCATGCACATAAAATGGTGGTATCCGTGCCATGTCGTTCGGCACACAATTGTGCGATTCCGTTGGCAGCTTCCTTTCCATTTATCAGAACAAAATGCTGGGCCATCAGTGTAGTTTCCAATGGCAAACTGTATGTTTCTTGATTCTCTGAATGTTCGGTAGGAGTCCAATGCTTCTGTGTTGAACGGGACCTTGTTGAGAACCAAGTCTTCCGTGAGTGTTCTCTCTCCGCACAGTTCTAAGGCTAGTGTGGCAGATGCGTTTTCAGGCAGTCCCAATATACGATTGACAAAGCAAGATGTCACCCTATCTAGGACTTTTAAATCACTCATTGTCAAATGCGGTGCTATGGCGGGTAGACAATATGTTATGGTCGGGAGAAGTTTGATTTTAAAACAGTCCATTATGGTATATTACCACCCAGGTTGGGTAAATTTTAAATAAGTACATCAGTCTCAATCAGTGGTTTTTCTGCGTCACCGAATCTTCCCTCATCTTGCGAGTTCAGCTATTGATTGCACTGCTGGACATGCTGCGGCGTGGTATCTATCACAATGGCCTAAGCATCTCGCGCACCTACAACACTCCTGAGGATTGTGGAATTCTTGGGTGCTGCATAATACGTGATGGCACCCGTGGGCTGCAAATGCCGTAGTTAGATGCCTATTCTTATATCCGGCTGCTCGCCAGGTTGTACTCCTCATCGCTATCGTCGTGTATATTCCTATGTCTATATCCTTTAATTTTTCCCCCCACTTCATAGTGTAGACCACGAAGGCCGTCGTCTCAGGTAAACCCCGTTTTACTTGTAATTCCTGTGTCATTAGAGCTCCCCCTTCTAATATATGAACTATTCTATTCCTACAAGAGTTAGCTAACCCAAAAACCCGCTTCATGAAGAAAAATCGAACTCTATCTAGTAACTGTAGATCTGCCTCTCCTAATTTCTCCCATATAAGTAATACATCGAATGTTGCTATTGGTTCTATTTTAATCTTGAAAAGGGCAAACGCGGTATGTATTGACAACATTTGCGGGTTTTTAATTGCTGCTGCCGCTCGAATGGCATTTCCTACTCTGCTTTCAATATGTTTTCGAAAACTGCTACCATTTGATGTTATAGTGACCCCTAAATAGGTAAATTTATTTACAAAATTTACTGTATTACCCCTGGCTCGAAGAACATCGTCTTTCGCCAATCGACCTCCTCTTCGAAATTTTACTGCTACTGTCTTTTGCCAGTTGATACTAAGTTCCATCTCGTCCATATAATCGATTAGCCGTTCCAGTCCCTGCTTAACCCTAAATAAACTCCTGCCATAGATTGCAATGTCATCTGCATACATTAATGTATTTGCCCACTCTCGGGTCCACCCCTGCCTCACCCGGTTAGGTAGCCCTCCCAATAGTACCGAAAAAAGCAACGGGCTAACTCCGTCTTCTTGGGCCACGCCTGTAGTTTGCTTTACCTTTCCCACAATCCCTATACCGTTAACGATGTATACTGTAGTCTCCCCAAGAATGGTACTTAAAAGTTTTAGTAAGCGATACGAAACTCCCTCCAAGGCTAACTTTTCTATAATCCTACTTCGTGGCGCTAGGTCAAAGGCAGCTTTAAGATCTATAAATATTGCGTATAACGGTCTTCTAGGTTCTGATAGAGTTTCCCAAATTTCTGCTAGCAACTGGCGCAGGGCCGTATGGGTCGACTTCGACCTTCTGAACCCATGTTGTTCTTCTGGTATTGCGTTTCTGGTTTCGAGGTAATGCTCTAGTCTATCTGATACTATTCCCGAGAAAATTTTATAGGGGCAACTCTTAAGTGTTATGCCCCTCCAAGATTCCGGCTCAGTTTCTATGCCTTTTCCTTTTGGTATGACAATCAAGGTATCCTCCTTCCACGCTTTTGGTACTTCCCCGGATTTTAGGCACTCGTCAAATAAAGCTTTCCTGCATGGTGCGAGTGCCAGCGTTTGCTTTAAATGCTCGTTTCGTATCATATCGTTCCCGGCAGCTTTGCCTCTAGGCGCCCTTTCAATTGCCCTGACAACGTCTTCGATTGTGACTGGTCGAATTACCCATTCCCGTGCAAGTTCTGTTTCCTCGTCCCAAGGCCCGTTAAATAATGTTATTTTCTTTGGGGTAGTATCGGCTCCCTGCAGCACACTACCAAAGTGCTTAATTAATCGCCCAGTCTCCACTGGGCACTGCCGTTTTCTTTTCTGTTTTAGCCACTTGTGCGGTTGTTTCCCTGCTTCTTGCAACAGCGCCCACTCCTGGCTTTCCCAATATTTTTGTTTCTCTTCCTTGTATGCCTTTTGTGTCATTTTCTTTACCATACTTGCGAACGGCCTTAATACAGGAAAAATCTTCACATATTCTTTAGTTAGTCTGTTAGCATCTTTCGCTGCTCTACACCGATCGTTGAACCAGGGCCTTCCTTCGTTCTTGGCGAGGAAACTAGTGCACCTTTAATCAGATTTGTCAATTTACGCTCATATGACTCTATTTGAATCTCCCCTGGTGGGCATACTTCTCCCACTCCCTCTAAGAAGATCTTTCTATCTAGTCTTGTCCCGGTCCCCGGCCTACGGCTGTACTCCCTACTATTACTAATTTTGAATGCCATCCCTATCGGTATATGCCTTCTAAGCCCCGCTCCTTCCCTAAATGATGTATTTTCTCCCAAAAAAGTTATATCTTCTACGTTTCCGTCGGTGGCAAAAACGTCAATTACTGACGCCCCAGTACTACATTCAAAAGTGTTTAGGCCTGGCTCGCTGACTAACCAGCATCCTCTCCGTTATAATATCTAAAAATGCTTCAGGTCGTTCCAGATTACCCCGATCCAACCTCGCATTGAAATCCCCCGCTAGAATCATCGGTGCCTTTCTCGGCACCGCTTCAACTCTAAGCATGATACGCTCTGTCATGACTTCAGTGGACTCTACACCTGCCGGTTTAACATAGGCTGCCACAATTTCAAACGCCCTCGACGCTATTGCTACTAAGTTTTCGGCTATTATTCCTATTGTCATCTCTCCAATTTCTGCTCTCGTGAATACTGAAAACCCCCCACTTGGCCTGCCCCGTCCCTCACCTTTATGTGCTAGTGCGTGATATCCGTAGAAGCCCCCCAAAGAAAAAGGTTTAAGCGCCCAAGTTTCCGTCAATATTAGAATATTCACTCCTCGAAGTGCCTCCATGCCTAACAGATCTAATACGCCATGCCCTTCGCAGTTCCACATCACTACTTTGATAACCGGTGTAAGCTTTTCTCGATTGCAGGAGAGGATATTGTTTCTTACGTTCTCTTGTGGAGTCCAAATGTTTGTATTCGGTGCACTCGTGTTCATATTCTGATTCTTGGGCCCAGTCTCTCCCGAGCGTCACTGAGACTTTTCTCTACGGGCCGTGATGCTGTTTTTATTGCCATCATTTCTATTTGTTAGAAGTGCCGCAGTTTCTTTTACATTGCCACGGAGTGCTAGCTGGATCGTCTCAGCCAGCGAGAATGCGTCCACTGAGCTCTGTTGAGGCTGTGCCATTGCCCCGCTTACTGCGCGCATGACTACAGGCAGTACAATTTCTAAAACCTTTGAGATAACCGTCGTTATGGTGTCTTGTATGATTGGAGACAGTCTGCGGAGTACTTCTTCAACGATACTGTCTGTTGATGGCTGTGCCAACAGGTTTGGCTGTTGTGGGGGGGCTGCTGGCTTTGGTTTGATACGGTCAGCGTCCTCTGCGTGCGTCGTGGTCGTGGGAATATTAATTCCATGGTTCACTTCACTTACTCCATTCTTTACGACAGAGGACCAACTTCGTTTTGTAAAGTTTTCAGATGCTTGCATGTTGGATACTGGTATACATAAAACAGTTCATTGCTGTTTTTAGGTCTACGTCGCGTAGATCTCCTAGTAAGGTGATTGTGGCCGCCGCTTTTGCCCGTACTCCGTCAACATGTGTACTAAATGAGAGCCTTGGGGTTAGGATAATCCCTAGGTAAGTGAAGCTGTTGACCACCTCAAGCACTCTCTGGTTTATTTTCAAGCGATGGTCTCTAGCAGCATATGATCCTCCTCTGCTGAAACGCATTACCTTTGTTTTATCTGTGTTGATCGAGAGCTTGTTCTGTTCACACCATTGTGTAGTCTCGTTGAGACAAAAATGAAGATGAGTTCGGGATTTTGCTAGGATAACCAAGTCATCTGCATAGAAAGCGTGTGGGGCTTTGAGACCACGGAGCAGATCCGAGAGTCCAGTCACGTACAGAATGAAAAGAAATGGGCTAGCTGAGTCTCCTCGGGCCACTCTGATTGTTTGTGTTACGGGTTCTTGTACGTAGTGATCGCCGTTTTCAATCGTTATGACGTTATATGCTAGAATGTCATAAAAATGTTAAAAGTTGCTCTTTTTATGTCAAAACTTGAACGTAGAGTGTTCAGCAGACAGTCCCTCGGAAGACAATCGAATGCAGTTTTAAAATCAATAAAAGCAGCGTATGTAATTTCGTTCACTGAGCGGCGATATGATACATGTTTCACTACAAATGAGACCGCATCTGACGTAGACCGTCCCAGTAGAAAGCCATATTGCTCCGGCGGGACCTTCTCCTCGGTGGCCGAGTACAGCCTGTTAACGATTAGCGATGTTAGAATCTTATAGAGCACGCTTGTGAGTGCGATGCCTCTATAGTTTCTCGGGTCAGTTGGATCTTCTCTACGCTTGAAGATAGGCTGCAGAAAGCTTTGCCGCCACTCGACGGGTATTTTCTCTTGTCATGTGGTGTTCATATGCAATGAGATCTGGCCCTGTCGACTTCCTATCTTGTTTCTGCTTAATCGCGGCTTTGACTTCGTTTTCGGTAAAATCTGTAAAATTATCATCGTCACAGGCATCTCGGTCTGGTAATGCGCACTCTTGTGTCAGTAGTCTTCTGAAGTGATCCACCCAGTCATTATCGTTTATCACTGGATTTAGCGACGTTGGTCTCCTCGGGAGAAGCAGCCACAGCTTCTGCACGCTTGCTGTTATAAGCCGTACACGCTGATCTTCTTCTATATATATATATATATATATATATATATATCATGTAAAGATGCTCGCTACGCTGTAGCGAACATCCCAGAAAAAAGTTCTCTACTATTGAGAGTGTCCCAATTTTGCAAATATACTAAGAGGACGGCCTGTACTGTATTTATTTTGTCCTAATGCTAAAGTGAGCCAAATGGGCACTGCTGTTTCAGATGGAACATCACGTTCTTCGCGACACTCCTGCTTGGCGTCGCCTCGCTACTAGCGTGGAACATTTACAGATTTACAGGTTTGGGTCCAAGTTTGTATACATTACTACCACTAGTAACAAATATTAAGGAGCATCGACTTACGGATAGAGGGGGGTTTGACTTATATCATTTGGCTTCCAGAATTGTCGTACCGCTTTTCATCACGATTATCTTGTTCGTACTGACGACAGCACTCGTGAAAGTCGACACCGACCAACGTCCGTATATATTATATTTTACAAGGTATTTTTATTTATATTTATTGATACGTAATGATTTATGGTGAAGACGCTGAAACCGGACCATAAGTATTTTGTCTTATTCGGACAATATTGGTAATTGCGTTGGCAAACAAAGAACTACTTGTAGCGTGTATCGTTTCATGGGTTGCCCGTAACATTAATTATAACGACACACATAAAAGCTATAATTATTTATAGTCATTTAGGGTGTAAATAGGAATACGTTAAGCTTCAATGTAAATAGCCCAAAGGACGCAGCTTACTACCCTATAAGGTGTGTCCCTTGCGCGCACGTAACTATCGTCGGCATTATGAGTACAAACTGTGTATTGTTTACATTTTTGTTTGGAAGCTTGGACATTTTGACTATTTGGTTGGATTATTCCATATAAAATATGTGTATTATAACATGCCTTGCAAAAAACAACATAACACACATATATTCGAATGAACAAAGGCAATATTCAACACCTACTAACTGTAATTTTGCTAATATATCGATATATGGATTTGGGGCTTTTTAGATCAGCTGCTATTTCTCGGCGTGACACTTGTAATTGTGGCCTTGATGAACAGTAAGCTTACATGTATAATTGTCGTAACATATGTTCGATGTATCGTAAAGTAGGTGCAAATTGAAGTTGGACAATTATAATTCATATTGAGTGGCACGCATATTAATATAAAAAAGGACATTATAATTCATTGGTGTCCTAAATGTTATATGGGGCATATGCGTAATATGGCGATAAGGCAACATTGAGATTACAACCTGGCCAGTGATGATCAAATATCAAAATTTAGGAAGGGCAAGCATAGTATTTTATTAACACTTTATTGAATTGAGACTTCTTGAACAACTTAAAACATATAAACACAATTATAACTTGCGTAAGTTCACCAGAGCTTCAAAGAAACTAAGGAAGAAATAAAGTAAAAATATATTTTTTGTTCTATTTCTCTTCACGTTACTTACAGAATGGCTCTCGTATTACCACCATGCTCAAGAGGTCCCTGTACGTGTGTAGGAATTGAGTTTATGTGTGGTTCCTTAAAATTTAGATCGCTCCATCGAAGCAGTCTCTACTAGATAAAATGTAAACGTCAGAAGCTATATTATCTTAAGTGTCTTAAGCATTTTTGAAGAATATTCCCTGGCGTCAACTTCTGTGTGTCCCGAAGAAGCAGAAACAAATACGAAAATTTGCGCTTTTGTTTCCATCCTGTGGTTGTAAATCCACGACTGGCTTCTTGTCATCTCAACTATTTTTAATTAAGCTGGAGTATTTTGAGACTGCTTGAATATTCAACTCAGCGACTTCTTTCCGGATAACCTTGCACTGGGAGCTTAGACTTGTTTAGTTTTAACGCTTTTTTGAACGGATGTAACGCAAAAGCGATGCGGCCTATCCTATAATAGTATTATTCCGACAGCTCAACAACAGGAGTTCTTTGCAAGTGTTTTAAGCAAGTGATTATTTTATTCTAAATTAAATCTACGGACATTTTTTAGCACAGAACACAAAGCAGTCCTGTGTAGAGCGGGCACTCGCAATATAATGTCTACTAAACTCGTTCATTGCTACGAAACAATCAATCAATAGATGAATAGGTGTCGAAGCAGTTGAATATCTATCTATACAGCTTACTGGCCCGTCGTTCTTGCGCAAGCGTCTGTTTATCTCCGTAAAGTGGGCGTCGTTAATTAAATCGTTTTAATTAACCTAACGTAATTATGTTTAAGAGACTAAAGATGTTCATGTTGAGGATACGACGTTGCTTGTGTTGCATGGGTGAATGGCTCTGTGCGTGTCTCTGCAGTGTTGGTGGCGTTTTTGATAGACGCTTCGATGGGCATTCTGCGGTTACATGCCGTCGCGCTTTATGGCAATCTGCTCACTAGGCCAGGCGGTCGGGGGTCTCGTGTGTTGCGCGACGCAGGTCGCTACCCTGCTCATCGGGCTCGGCCACCAGGATACTGCTCTGCTGTACTTTAGCACGGCCGTGATAATACTCGCCGCTACGCTGGCAGTCTACCGAGCCATGGTGAAAATTGTACGTCCCAAAAAATCGCCTAACCGTTTTCATATGTTTTTGCTTTATATATATATATATATATATATATATGTATATATAGTAACTGTACTGCTAAACAGTAGATTCCTCATAATGAAGTGTAGTGCCTTGTATGCCTATTTTATGTGGCAATTATTCTCCAGCAGACAGCCCAGGTAGGAGATGGGACGAGACCACCCAACGGTGGTACTGTCTCCGATGTCAGATCTGCTGTCTTGTGGCAGCGTGTTCTAGGGGGTTCTAGTCACGGTTGTCACGTAGTGTAGTCAAGTTTCGTATTCGATTTCACGGCGGTTAGGTTTGCTAGAGCTCTCGGCAAAGATTGTACAATGTCAGTACCTGGGTCGCGGCCAGCCCGGTCTCTGCTATTAGTGCATCGAACAGCGATCTAGTGCACCTTCGGGCACCAGCCGCTCGAACCTCAGTCACTCACGTGTGTGATCCATTCGCAAGATAGACTCTCCATATGAGAGTTGTCTGGCTACGAAAACAAACAAAAATACCTGCTGTACGGTACAGGTAGTGCTGGTGTTGTCATAGAGTGGTGGTTTACTACGAAGTGGAGCTTGCGGCAACAGCTGCCCTGCTATGGATGCTGCTGCTGCAAAATGTCGTCATCATTGTTGTCTTGCTCGCCGCTGTCATTGTGGCCATCGACGCTGTTGTTCAGAGCATCTAGTCAGCCTTGCTCCCGTAGTATTATCACGGTCGTATGTAAGCAAACGACGGGGCCGCAGCTAAACAGTTATTGCTCTACCCTATAATTTAGCGACTTGCCGGGGGGGGGGGGGGGGGGGGGGGGCGTTGAAGCCTGGGAGCGTTCTTCTTAGTTTTTTATTTTTTTTTATTTAAGTTCACGTTTACTTTAACTTAGGGTGCTTCCCGCAGGCTAGCGAGACGTTCTTAGGCCGTACTCCTCCGCGTAAGTAGCCGGACAAGAACCAAGGCGATCATTCAGAAGTGGTGGAGCATGCTGATCCTGGACTAGATGGAGAGAACGTAGTGAAGAAAAATTCCGTTTTGTGCCAATTGACCAAACTTATGGAACTGATCGAGCGAATGCACAAGGTCACTTCAAACAGCAAGCACGTGCAAATCAAAGTGAAGAAGTCAGTGAAACGAATAAGGTTCCTACTAGGAGCCATAATACGGTTAGGAAGAGCAGCGCGTGTTGATGAACGACAGCGTATGGCAAACAAAGAGACTGACAGAAACACTGGACAGATAGAATTAATAAATTACTTAACCTCGCGCTGTGGAACTGCAGATGACCTGAGCGACCTCTTGTCGAGGGTATGGCTGGCCAGTGGGACGTACAGTAATGTATCCCACCTCAAAACGAGCATTCTGAGGGAGAGGTTCCTCCCGTTCTTTATAGCACGGGAAGGAGACTCGGCCGACTACTCACTTGGAAAAATAAGGCAAACCAGTTTCAGCGAATAGTAGGGAAGTCGGGGAACAAGGCCGGTGCGGCGCTGTCGCGTCTAATTCAAGACACGGGTGACGACGGGCTTCCCACCGCTTGGGCCTTGGTGGCGATTCGTTCGGCTAAGGTACTCTACGCAGTGGGAGGACGGCGAGATTGAGAAAGCGGTCGGGAGGATGATAGAGCTTTAGAGACACTTAGAAGCGCTGCACGAAACGGGGCCTATCTCTTGCTACATGACATGCCAGGGAGGGGCAGGGCAGTCAATAAGCTCCTCGAAGGTATCGCACGAAGGCACAACGTTTCATTTGCTACCACTGAATAAAAAAATAGATAGAGACACAACTCAACAGGCAAGGGCCAGAATGACACCAAGCGGCATCTTAATTTATTCTCAGAGGAAGAAAGGTGTCTCCTGCGCCAGCACGCTCAACCGTCTCGGTTTATTATGAGGGACATGCTCGAAGGAACGACGCAAGCAGATGTTGAGCAAGCGCCAAGGCTTGTGGTCAAGAAGCTTCAAAAGAAGTTCTGTGGCCAGTTGTCGGTCGTAGCTCGGTTAAACCACGTTGACGCTGCGAAGCCGGCGGAGATAAGAAAAGTCCAAATTGGCTGGGCGTTTTGCCCAATTCCAGAGTGGGTTATAGTGCCTACATGCCAAAGATGTCGAAGGGTTAGCCATCAGGTGGCTGCTACAAATGCGGTGAACTGGGCCACATCTCAAATCAATGCATGCAGGCCCCTTTGTGCTACAACTGCGGAGTTGCCGGACACTTAGTAAACAATTCTGCTTTCTCAAAGTACCCGAGCCAAACGAGCAGAGGCCAGTCTGGGTCCCCGTCCAGTTCCCGCGCGAACAGGAAGTTTGTTCAAGATACTGGATGCTTCCCTGGCGGACAGTGGCAGGACTTTATGACCAATGCAAAATTACTGCACAGGCAGTTTCCATTGTCACAATATATATATATATATATATATATATATATATATATATATATAGCAAACTATTTGAAGTATTGAGACAGAATTAGCGACTTACTGCTATTAATGTAGCGCTTTTTATTCACTGAGCATCACTTCATCCAGAAATGATTCTCCACATGTCAAACACTTACCAAAACTGTGTTTTGGCCCAATACAGCTAGCTACATTTAGACCGTCAGGCGACCATATATCATTCGACACAAGGAATTTCTTAAGCGTCAAAATGATTGACTGTGTGTACAGAAAGTGCATTTTTACTTAGTATGAGCAAGGTTAGTAGCTTCTCCTTTGTTGCTAACTAACTTCACCGATGACTGATGATATTTTTCAGGAGTTCTTTCAGCACTACTCGTACCTTGCGAAAGACAGCGGAACTTCGGCTTCAGCAGTGGAGACAATTAGAAGCATACCGTATTGGTCGATCTTTAAGCTGGTACGAACCATAAATTCGTAGCCTTGAATTATAACGTTCTCATGGTTGTTTACATTCAAGTAAACATACTATAATGGCCCTAGGGATCGGTAGAAGTTTTTGCCACATTTACCATTTATGCATTTGCCATATCAAACATATCATCCAAACAAAATCAGCCACAGCAGTGTAAAACAAATATAATTGAATATAAAGCTCCTTCATTCTTGTAATAAAGTAAGGTAAGGAATGACTGGTCGCAGGCGGGGCCCGTGCAGTCATCCTGTTGCGAATATCCCTAGCCACGCGCCAGATGAACATATTATTGATGTACCCGTTCAAAAGTTCATAAGAAACGTGAGGTTTCCCATGAAACTTTGTATGGGAACTTTACTGTACATAGCTCGTACAGGTTAGTGAGGTACATAGCGAGTCGTACATGCTGCCCAGGGATGGCAGTTTCACGCGTCGAGCTTCCTAGAATATGCTGTAACGCTCGCCGTATCAACTCACTACCAGCGGGGCGACATGCTCTCGGGTAATATGTATATATATGCTCAATACATATTTATATATTTAAAGATGTTTTTACATTTATATGCAGTGATCGTCTTATATATATATATATATATATATATAATTTTTTTTTTTGGAAATATATTTTTTTTACGCTCTGACAACCACATTTTAGACGCTCGTAATGGGCTAAGTTGCCTGTGGCACGATGTCGTCTAAATGCATCTATCGTCATCGCGTTCTCGTACTGGAATTATATAGGCTTTCTCCAGCAGAGGTATGTAGCAGCAAGGCAATGACAACCACGTCCAACAAATTCAACCAGCACGGCCAGGGCTCGAACTAGCGATGTTTTGCTACCCGTGGTTGCCATGGCAACGCCCCGTTTCGAACGGTGCGTTAGCCGCCTAAGCCACCGCCACTACAAAGAACTGTCACTCATTTGTGTAGAAAATGAGATTTCTTGTATTTTTATCTAAAATACTTCTATATTTGAGTTCGCTTGTCCAACAAGACTGAGACGACAGCCCTGAAGTGGATATTTGCCTGATATTGCCTATATATATATATATATATATATACGGATTCTCCCAGGAATATTAAGAAAGCAACATAGGGAATTGCAGAGCGCGTAAAAGTAAATATTTTTTGTAATATCGTCTCTGAAAAGTCTTGTTTCGGAGTGAGAGTGCTGTTACTAAAATCTATAACACTGGTATGGTTGCCCAAAATAAGAGCACACAATGTGCGATTACCAGACAACCAGTCATCCTCCGTGTTCGTGAGAGATTTCTGCTTCCTCTGAAGACCATGTAGCTCCGGCCAGAAGATGCGAGATAGTCGTTTGGAAGATAATTTACAAAAAATAAAGTTTTAATATTAACAACACTCACGTCCAATACCTCAAAAGCATAACCCCATGACAGTTTACAGCGCTCACATATACATCGTGCATTTCAGAACCATAATTTTGGTACTTTATACATCTCATTCTCACAAGCGGTACCTTTTTATGAGATTGCCTTCTCCGGACGGCGAATTTATTTAAATTCAGTAATTCCTCATTGAGCTTAAAATTTCTATAATCACACATTTTCAACAATTGTAACAATTGAGGGAATTTTGCGGAAAAGGCTATCGCCCGTGTCTGATGTACTATGTATATGCATAGCTAATCATAGTTATAAACTAGCAAGTGAAAGTCTGCCACAATTTAAAAATGCAGAGTAGGTATAAATGACTGGCTGCGAAAATAATTAAATGACGTCAAGTCGGAAAATATAAGGAACATTTAATTACGTTAGATACAGAACAGATCCGGTGACGTGGTGCACATTTGCATTCATGGGGTCCGTCTATGAAGCAATGCAAAAAGCAGTCCCATTGACGTTAAATCTTGGCTGAGAGTCAGCCCAGAAAGTATTAGATAATGAAATATGATTTATGTACATGATTAAGCGTGTCAGTGCAGCGTATGTGCTAAGCATTTTTGTTGCTTTTTCAGATAAACTTTTCCTGCCATTGGCATGCTTTACCGTATTTAATATTGCCGACTGCGTCGGGCGCTATATGGTCAACTATATGCAAATGGTAAGATATAAAGGGCCTTGTGCCTAAATAGTAAATCATTTATATATATATATATATATATATATATATATATATATATATATATATATACGCGTGCTCAACAAATGGGAGCTAGAATCCGAGACCGCCAATTGTTGGTGATTATTAATACACGTGTTTGTTTTTGTGTCGATTTGTGTATTGTCGGACAGAGTTCCCGATGTGGAAGCCTACTGCTTTTGCTGTGCCTCATGCGAGTGTTGTTTGTCCCGCTGGTACTGGTTTGCAACCTAGTGCCGTTGGGTCGACACCATACGCCCGTGCTTCTGGACAGCGATATCGCTTTCTTATGATTTTGGCGGGACTTTCCAACGGTTACCTAATAAGCCTCGCTTTTGTGCATGCACCAAAGTAAGTCAGAGAGCGCTAGTAACTCCAGATCGTGTTCTTAGAGCGAAGGCTTGTCAGAATTGCTTCCAATAATAATAATAATAATTATTATTATTATTAATATTATTATTATTATTATTATTATTATTATTATTATTATTATTATTATTATTATTATTATTATTATTATTATTATTGTATTTTTTAATTTAATTATGGATTACCTTAATCCAAATCTGTACATAATCTTAAGACCAATTGCTTTGAAAGGATGTGCGTCGTGCTGGGATTCAGTCCGCAATTCCTCGTGTCAGAGTTGCCGGCCATCTTATTCACGTCTTCCCGATGACAATTTAATACGAATAGATTGACCGTAACTCTCCTTAAATATCCGTGCACATAGATGACGGCACAATGGTCATGTATGCCACGAATAATAACACGAACTTACATAGCATAGCATTGCAAAGGGCGTATAGAACTAACAGGTTATATATATATATATATATATATATATATATATATATATATATATATATATATATATATATATATATATAATCATTTATTTATGTGTATAAGATATACAATTGTGATGTAAGAACATGTGCACAGCCCGCTTGGGGCATAACTCAAAGCATTAGGTCCAGGCTAGGGCTGGTCCACCTAGCCAGGGTACCTCTAATCGAGGCGGCATTCCCTCTTTGAACATTCAATGACAGACGTTGCAGTAAGTATTCGCCCGCCCTCTTGTCTCCTGTAGCGAGTACCAATCTTTTTCCGACATCATTAAGCAGTTTCTTCGTGAGCAGCCCAGCCCCCCCCAAGGTCTCAAACGCAAGGGGTGAGAACAAGTGTGGGTAAGAGACGCCTGAATACTTTCTGCACTTGGCTGCTTCCGCTAGGGCTACCGCGTGTCCAGGGCGAACTGCGCCCGCACCGACCATTGAAGGGGCTAAAGAGTCGGTTACGGTTGCATCCCACACCAGCATTTGGCCCTGCTCAAAGGGAGTCAGGGTCATGCCATCAGGTCTCTTTCCATCGTCTCGGACTAAACCAGGGGGCTCCAAGATGCATGGGTACCCTGCCGATCGCAGCGCTCTGCTAAACGTTTCGTTCAAGGCCGAGTGGCGTGCAATTCTGCCTGAACTCTGCGGACAGGAAAGCCCATGGTGGCCTAGGGAGTCGACCTCGTCACCGCATTTGCAGTGGTGTGGAGAGACTAGCTCTGCTCCTAACCTCAAACCGACAAGTATTCGTGTAGACTCATCGTCTAGGAGGGTACCCAGCTGAGGGCTCGGGAGGGCGTGCAGCCATGCACCTGCACCGGGCGAGGAGACTGCATGTAGCCTCGCTTTGCTAGCGGCCGTGGTTGTTCGTTCCCATAGGCCGCTCAAACGACGCCTGGGGGTCCAGAATAGACTCAACGCCACTAGTCGCCGAATGCAGGAAGGCGATGTGTGCTGCGACTGAAAGCGAATTTGCTTCAGGCAAGCCCAGTCCACCCTTGGCTACGGGTAAGAAGGCCTGAACTAGGGAATCGTCTTGCAACTTCAAGTTGAGTATAGATTCCAGCGCACAACACATATTCGCGTTAATTTCCTCCAAAAGATCCGGGAAGGCTGAAGTATTGACTTCTCTGAACAGGTAGTTTAGCCTCGACGCGGAGAAGCATGAACGCAGAAGGTACAGCCCCCGGTGAGCACCCAGCTGGGGAAGACGGTTGAGACCAATCTCGAGTTTTTCTCTTCCGCGTTCGATAGTCGGTCCAAGTTGGCGAGAAAACAGGGGTACGCCAAGTAGATCCAGGTTATCGTCTGTTACGCGGCAGCCTGGAAGTAGATTCTGTATTTCGGAGATATCAGCTGTATCTGAGCCGATTATGTGAACCTCACACTTGATTGGGTTCAGCTCCAGAACGCTGCATGCGGCAAAACTAAGTATCTTCTTTAGGTCTTCACAGACCGTACTTATGCTCCCTCCAACGACCCCGTCGTCCAAATACCACAGGTTGAGTGGACTTTCAAATGTGTTAACCAGGTCTTTAACGGCAAGACAAAACAGAGGGGGAGCAAGGGGATCTCCCTGTTGAATCCCTACAGCCGAAGTGAGCAGTGCCGAGGGCAAGACCAAGTGCGATGAATTACCGTAAGCCAATTTCACCTGATGATAAATGGAAGGGGCCTCATCTCCGACCACCTTTAACAAGTGATCCCTCCTGACGGTGTTAAACGCGTTTTTAAAGTCAAGCTTGACTAGCACAGACGGATCGAGTCGGGAATCAATAAAAGCCCTTGTAGCGTGTATCATTATTTCAGCACCCCCCTTGGTGGAGAAACCCAACTGGTGAGGCCCAACCGCTAGGCTAATAACATCTTTAGCGTCCCTCACTGCCAATTTTGCCGCGATCCTGCGTAGTACCGCTGCACAAGCAATAGGTCTAAACGAGCCGTCCATCTTCTTTAGTGAGAACAGCCTCGCTCCGAAGACTAGGGGACACCACCCTGGATGCGGAGCTCCCCATCGCAGTAGATCGATTACTTTTGCGAGGGCCTTGCTAAGTCCGTCGGATGAGCAGCCGAGAGTCGGTGAGAGAAGGTCTTGTAGAAGTCGAGGTCTGATAAAATCCAGACCGGCGCCAGAGCTCTTTGAAAATGATCCCACCGCATAGCGAACATCCTTGATTGAAGTAGAAGAAGGTAGAAGTTGTGAGGGCGGAGGAGACGGCCAACACAAGTTCAGTTGCGCGGGGGGGTGTTTTTCCCGTAGCGACGCTGCGGCGGCTGGTTCATCGACCACAACGTCGTCAGACAGAAGAAGGCGGGCTGCCCCTGACACGTCACCGTCTGACATCTTGGCCGACACGGCTCGCGTGAGTGAATGTTTTCGTTCAACATTACCACCGGACTCGCCCGCGGTCAGCAGGAGAGTCAAATCTGTAAGTCGAACACCGCGCCGGAACTCCACCAAATTCTTCCTAATGACCACTGCCAAAGAGCGTGTATCTCTGCAGCCTACCGGTAACCTTAGCACAACTGGGGCAAAGGAGAAAAGTCCAAGCCAGGCGGCGTCGTCGTTGTCCAAGGCAACTTTTAAGCACACCTCTGACAGTGCGTCAGCCACCGACTTCCTAACCACCTTGGGCAAAATGCGAACCAGCTTCCCATGTTTGAAGAAGGCCTGGATGCACTCCGTGAGGTCGGGATTGACTTCATTCGCGGCTTCGTCATGAAGTGGTATAGTGCCCCCGCCCCCATGTTTGACTGTGACATGTCTACGGAGGCCTCGCCTAGCAAAGGTCTGGCCGCATTGGTGACATGTTACTTTGTTGGGCCCCAGGGGGTTTGGTGTAGTCGCAAGGTTTTGCATAGGTGTGAAGCTTGGGCCAGATTCTTCTGAAGGATCCGGCAAAGTTACTCGTGTGTATTCTGTCACCATTCTCACTTTCTCACTTATTATTATTATTATTATTATTATTATTATATTATTATTATTATTATTATTATTATTATTATTATTATTATTATTATTATTATTACTACGACTATATTACTATTACTAGACGCTATATATATATATATATATATATATATATATATATATATATATATATATATATATATATATATATATATATATTGGCCATTGTTTTCAGGACGGTGCCGGTTGAGCAGCAGGAACTGTCGAGTCTGGTCTCGTTTTTCGCCGGCGTCGGCAGCACTGTGGGCGCAATACTGTCGTACGGCGTTGCCTGGTTACTTTAATTAATCGAACTTGGTATACTACGAACTTAATAAAGATAGCTAGATACATTAAGACCAGTTTAGGAACATAGCTAGCAGTAGGGTCTGATTTTACGCAGACAAATCAGACTTTTAGCGCAGAGCCGATTACGCTCAAACTTCTAATAGTAAGGCTAAACCTTATGTACATATACATGCATCTTATCTGTTTTTCAAACTTACTATATACATATATGTATATATAGTACGAGTCCCGCACGCCACAGGATTCGCACACAGTCCAAGTACATTGTCCATTGTCATTCAACAATTATATATATATATATATATATTAAGTTTTTTGTAAAGATTCATACATCAGAGAGATTGACTGATCGTTGAAAGCTGAGGGTAGTCAAGTATGATGTAAGCAAGAGCGTCCTCTAGAGTTGGTTTCTCAAATGACATAATTTCGGCACATAAAGCGTTGGAGGCAAGAAGGATGACGATAAAGACCAGCTAAAACCAAATCGTGAGAACAAATGGTGGACGAGCCGCGTCGGTCTACAAGCTCAACGCGCCGCTACGCTATAGTCCAGTCTGGGCCAGCCTTCTTGAGAAACAAAAAGCAGGCTTGACTGGCTTCATTATTATTATGTCACGTGACTTTCTTGTCGGCCATGAACTGGATGGAAAAGCTTCCTTATGAAATGCTTTTTATCTATTTTTACTAGCGTACGTGTGTACAAGCGATGTGCGCAGCATATACGGGTCTTACTTATCTCAAGTCGCTTTGCGAAGAGCGTCTTCTACTTCTAAGCGGCTGTATATGCCTATTTTTTTGTGGAGGAGGCATTAAATGCAGTATAATTAAGTAAAATTGTTTGTACTTGCTTGACTTACCAATTTGTATCTGGTCACTAGAAGAAACTGCGTTTGATGTATCGTTGATTTTCGTCTAAAACAATACAGTAGCTAGGAGCTCGATAGGCAAAATAACCCTGCGTTTTGGAAATATCTAAAAAACGCTTTGTATAGGTACCGACCATAGCGACAGACGATCAGGATCACACAACCATAAAAAATTCAAATTTATCGATACATATATATTTGCCGCCCAGAACACGCTCGATGCTAGCACATTTGAGTTATTATTATTATTATTATTATTATTATTGGGCAGCAATAAGGGAGGCTGAAGTACGGCCATATACATGGCTGAGGCGAAAGGGGAGGAGGCAATGTTCAGTAGAGACGGGCAGGCTAGTCGAACATTTTGGGAGGATTTTGGCCGGGTCGGATACAACCCCGAAAACGGTGGTAGAATAAGAAGGCCCCTGGGATCAAACGACAGAGGAAGCTAGGGTTTTGATAGTGAGGGCAATCACTCTTAGGGAAGTAATGGAAACAATCGACAGAGCACCACGGGGGAAAACGCACGGAAATTATTTGATAAGGAATGAACACATGAAAGATACCTTAGTTCTCGCGCCATGCTGGCAAGCTCTATTCAATGAATGCTTAAACACTGGGGAAATTCCACAGGCCTGGAGGGAAGCGACATTAATTGTCATTCCCAAAGGAAAGGGTATAGAAACGGAACCAGAGGCTTGGAGGGGAATAGCAATAAAGAGCTGCCCATACAAGATATCTTCAGGAATAATAGCTTGGAGATTGGAGTCTTTCTCAGAGGAAAGGGGGGTAATACCAGAGGAGCAGCATGGATTAAGGAAGGGAAGGTCAACTCACTCAGCAATTGAAGGGCTGCTCGGAGCAATCTGGGATACTCTGTCCAGGCCGAAGAATTGCCTATATGCTGTGTTTATAGATTTAAAAGCGGCGTTTGACATAGCGCCGAGAGATAAGATAGTTAAAGAGCTAGCTAAGATGGGAGTGCCGGGAGCAATGCTGAGGTTGCTCATCAGCATCTTAAAACAAAACACGGTGCTGATTGACAACGGGGTTGGCATTGCGGGGGAGGTAATTCAAACCACAGGTGTCGCGCAGGGCGATGGACTGAGTCCACTACTGTTTTCCGTTCTTCTGGGTGGACTCCCTGAACGGATAAGGACGGGCTGGACTCGAGAGTGGGCCAAGATTTTAATGTACGCAGATGATGTAGTAATCTTTAGTTGTAGCCTTTTCAGAGTGAAGCAAGCAATGGATCGGCTAGTTACATTCATGGATGAAATGGGCTTAAAGGTTAATTGGGAAAAGACAGTAGCCATGAAATTCCGAAGGGGCGGCCGTCTGGCCAGGGATGACGTACTTCAAATCAGGGGACAGGAATTAAAATTTGTAAATAAATTCACATACCTAGGGCTCACCTTAACAACAAGGGGCAGAAGTTTTCGATCACACATCCAGGAGAGGGTTAGGAAGGCCACTATCGCAGCCGCGGCAATTAAATGTCAACATAAGCTTTCGGTCGATGCAGCAGTAGCCCTTTTTGGGATACAGATAGCGCCCATCGCCACATATGGCATTTCACTAATATGGGATAAGGTGGGAGTAGACGAATTGCGTTTAATCGATGGGGTAAGGTTTTTCTTTTTAAAGAGGGTTTTTGCGCTTTCAAATACATGCAGAAATACGGTGGTCCACGTGTTGGAAGGTGGCCCACTGCTAACAGAGGAGCTACAAAAACGATGGAATCTGAAGAAGACGTGCCCCTTTGACGTTTATATGCGAAATTGGCGAACCAAAATTAGCGAGGTAGACATAGGAATTTATGGGACAGCAGCAATGAGAAGCACTGGGTGGAGGGCTAGCGGGGTGAAAGATCGCCATTTAACAACGGCCTTTGCAGCCCACGGATTTCATTACGTTCTATGCAACGTGGAGGGCTTCCATGAACCACAAGACGAATGTCGATGCAAAGAATGCTGGAGTAAATGTGACAAATACCACGCCGCGGTTTGTCCGGCGGTTCGGTCTATAGCAGAACTGGCAAAACGCTAGATCGATTGTTGTGTGGAAAACTGTGATGTAACATAAACACACTTACCCAGCCCGGGTGTTAATAAATAATAATAATAATAATAATAATAATAATAATAATAATAATAATAATAATAATAATAATAATAATAATAAGCCGGTATACCATCTTCACTTGAACCGAGAGGTTTAGTGGCCGCTGGCGAAGAAAGACCTGATGGGGTGACCATTGCATTATGTCACATGGAAAGTCCCTAGCTTGAGATGCAACGGTTTCGTGCACAACCGCGGCTTCCTATTTACACCACAGCTCTGTTGAGCCGGGGTGGGTAGCAAAGCACGCGGACGCCAGAAAACGGTTTAAATATGCTGGACTGGAAACAAGATATATTTTTGTGCCTATTGCCATGGAGACACTAGGACCAATCAGCAAGAGAACCGAAGCATTTCTCAAAGATTTGAGTAAGCGAATTCAGGAGGTCACGAACGACCGAAGAGAGGGTCAATTCTTGAGGCAAGCGTTGTCCTTGGCCGTTTGCAGAGGAAACGCGGCATCTATTTTAGGCGCCATGGAGTGAACTAATTATTTAAAAAACTTTGCAATAATACGTTCAGACCTCTCAACTGTAACATCGTTTAACATGTAATAAAAAAATATATATATATAAAAATAATAATTATAATTATTATTATTATTTTTATTATTATTATTATTATTATTATTATTATTATTATTATTATTATTATTATTATTTTATTATTATTATTGTTATATATTTATTCAATATTTCGGTGTTTCCCTACAATTGTGGGATCTAAACGTGTACCCGCCTAGGCTCACCCCCGCTCCTCAATCCATGGAGCCGATGACAGCGGCGGCGTTTCCCCTACACACTGCGAGCGAGAGTTGCTGACGTAGAAACTCACCCTCGCGCTGGTCACCCGTGTTAGCACTTATTTTGATACCTAGGTCTTTGAGGAAGATACTTGTGTTTTTGCTGATTGGACCTATCGTTTCCATGGCGACGGGTACGAAGTGGTATCTTTTCTCTAGGTCAGAGTATTTGCGCTATTTTGCGATCTCACCATGTTCGGCAACCCACCCTGACCGGGCAGCGCTATGCATCAAGTATGACGGAGCCACTGTACATGATACCGTGGCATCCCATACTAGACATTTGCCCTTAGACCATGGCGGAATGGTGACGCCGTCGGGTCTTTTGTCGTCTTCGAAGCCCAACCTGGGCTCTAGGGTGCTTGGTATGCCGGCTCTACGAAGAGCCTTCTTTAAAACTGCGTTGATTTCGGCGTGTCTGAGAGTTCTACCAGGGCTCTTAGAGCAGCTTAAAGGGTGCAGTCCGTCCTTATCCACTGTTTTTCCACATGCCCTGCACTCGTATGGCTCACATATGGGAGCGCCTATTCTTAGGGCGGCCACCATGCGGAAGGAGGTGTTTTCCAGCATGGTGCCCAGCTGCGGTGAAGGTAGTGCTCTTAGGAAGCCACTGCTGAAGGTCTCACGGGCGGCTATAAATACCGCTCTCTCTGTCGCAGATTGGGTGTCATCTAAGATCTTGCGAGCGGTTGTTTGACACTTGTAGCTGTCAAGTATATGCTGCGTAGGGTGTTGTTCCCAGGGGCCAGGGCCTATCGATTGTCTTGCTGCCAGCTCAGCTTCGTCCCTCGTTGCGCGGAGAACAGAACAAACATGCGGTTCTAACAGCGTCTCTGCGAGCCCTGAGAACTCTATGAGAGAAGCAGCCTAGCACAATGGAGCAAGGTCTGCTACAGACCTTAGTCCCAACCCTCCTTCGCTGAGTGGAAGTGTGGCCATTTTCCAGGATCTGTCAGTAAGGGCCACGTTTAGAACTTCGCTCAGTGTCTCCCTTGCCACCTCGTCAAATGCTTGCAAATTATCACAGTTTTGGCCTGTGGGCGAAGTGCGTAGAATATAGTTCAACCTAGGTGACCCTAAGCTGTATCTCCATAGGCATAATGTAGCCTGTGAGTGCATCGCCAATAGCCGAGTTTTTATAGACCGAAGGGCGTCTCTCTTATCCTGGATTGTTCTAGAGATCCTCCGAGAGCCAACGGGCGCTCCTAAGACCTCCAGGTGAGGCAGCTCGATTCTCTTTGTACCGGGCAGGGCGTCTGCGATGATTTTGCATGCCTCTTCCTGTTCGTGGGAGGTTCCGCCTACAGCTATGAGCTCGCATTTAGAGGCGTTGAGAGTTAAGCCTCCCTCTTCTGCAAACTGTAGCACTTCGCGTATGTCGGAGGCCACTACGTTTGCCGGGCCGCCTAGTATACTATCGTCCAGATACCACACATTTAGTGGGCTTCTCATACGGGACACTAATCCTGAGATTCCTAAACTAAATAAGGCGGGTCCAATCGGGTCTCCCTGCTGTACTCCGTTGGCTGAGAGAAGAGGCTCACTCTCTCCCCAGGACAGCAGTGATGGCTTGCCGTAGCTCTGCCACGCTAAGCGGAACATTTGTGGAACTTTTGCTTTAACTTCACTAAGAATGACATCGCGTCGAATCGTGTTGAAGGCGTTTTGAAAATCTAGTTTTACCAGGACCCGTGGGGGCCCCTCTGCCTCCGTGAAAGCCCGAGTTGCGTGTGCTGCAGCTTCGGCTCCGCCTTTTACCGATACGCCAACCTGGTGAGGTGTCACCGCCTTCACAATTGCCGTCCTATTGATGGAAATTGCTACTTTGGCAACCAGCCTACGTAAGGTGAGGCCGCACGCTATTGGTCTAATGGAACCGTCTTTTTTCTTCAGGGCTGTCAGATCTGCCCCATAGAAGATTGGGTGGCAAAAACTTGGCAGCCTGCCACTTAGGGTCAAGTTAGTCAAAAAGCGCAGTTCCGCTAGCAGTTTTTCGGAAGAGGGTATCGTGCTGTCTAGCATATCTCTCAGATGTCGAGGACGTAATCCATCGAGTCCAGGGCCAGAGGCCAGTGAGAATGAGCGAACTGCATTAACCACGAATTGTGCCGGGACGATGAAAGGTTCTTCCGAAAGAGGTTGCTCGAAGTTGATCAAGCGGTCTCTAACGTGAGCCGGGGGAGAGGGATGCTTGCTTCTAAGTTCCTGAGTCGTGTGATCGTCGGGCAATGCGAAGGATTCTGTAGAATATAGAGTGCGTGCAGCGGAGCGTATGTCTCCCTCAGCTAACTTGCGTTCTGCCCTTGCGGCAATCTGACGGTCGGAAAGGTGGTCTTTGCGCGACTGTGTGAGGCTGTGGTGCTGTCCATTAGGAAGATTGTCCAGCGTTCTCCATCGGGATTCTGTAATGTTCTTCCTAATTATTTGGCATAATGTGCTGTCGTTGCTTTTTCGTTCTGGAATATGCAGCATAAGTGTCGGCAAGGTCATTAATCTGCGCCACGATGCAGCATCTAGTCTCGAGTTGAAGTGAAAGAGTGGGTTTGTTCTCCGTGAACACGGGTTATATGTATATGTAATCCGCGGAGCGATCTTAGGGGTTTTCTGCAAACGTCGCAAATAAATGCCTGTTGGGGACGGGTTTGAGGTTGATCGGGGTTTGGTTGAGGGGGTTCGCTGTTCATTGTTTGTGGGCGGGTAATTGGTCAACACCGCAAATTCCAGTTAAGTCTGTCTCCGGTTGAGTATTGCCTTCGATCATTGATATCATTAGGGCCTTACCAGCCTCAGATTCGAGGAAATCCGTCACCTTTGCAAATGTGGGTTTTTTTTCTAGCCAAGATGAAAGCATGGTCTTGATCACTTTCCAAATTTTAATCATGCCCTCGATAATCTGAGGGGCTTGCGACACAGTACTCGATGATTTAGGCCTCGGTTGTGAAGTCCCGTTGGACTCATGCTTTGGTTTTACATGACCCTTTATGGGGCGGCTCGGTGGAGGCAGATGGCATAGCACCTTACCTTCCTTATCTAGTACCGGCTGCGGGCCGGTAGGTCTTGCTGCGTCTGCATATGACTTTGTTTCTGTGCCCGTTGGTTGGCAATTTGCGCCTGTGTCTGACGCTGGCGAAAGTTGAGGAAAATCCTCGATTAAATCTGTTAGACGAGAGGACACCTTTGAATATAACTTTTGTTTCTGGGCTTCTGTATAGACTCTTTTAACTCCACACCGGCCATCACTAGCCGCATGTGCGCCACCGCAATTAGCGCAACGAGCCTTTTCATGGCACTCCCACATTTGGTGACCGGGCCGCGCACACTTCCTGCATGTTGGAGCCTCTCTTTTTGCACATTCGGATGCTTTGTGCCCGAATTTATGCCAAGACAAACATTGTGAGGGCGAGTCGCAGCATAGCGTGACCTTGAAGCATTCATCCACAATGGTCACCTCGCCTACTGGGTTGCCATCAAATCTAATCCTCACTCTACTTGACGGCTTCATCACTTTGATGATGCCCTTGCTCTGGCCTGTACTAGCCGCAGCAAATTTCTCTCTGCGGACTTCGCTTACTCCCTGTTCGCGCAGACAGTCCAGCAAATCTTCTTCGGAGAACTGCGGATTTACCCCGCTGATACGTCCCCACAGTACCGACGTGTCGGGGAGAGGTCGTATGTCCAACCCACATACACGATTCAACGACTTTACGGATTTTATCTGTTCCGTTTGGGATACATGGACTGCTAGCTTACCTAGAGCCGTTATCCGTACGCGAGCTCCGGGAATAGTTTTCCTGATCTCAGCGAACATTTTTAAGACACTCAGACTCTTTAAGGCATCAGGGGCATCGGGGCACTCGAAGAGTATCTCCGAACCCATTTGGTTGAATTTACCTTGTGCACTTTGACGCTCATTAATGATGCGTGCACCTGTGGCACTGGCTACTTTTCGTTGAGCAGCTTTAATTGCACGGTCGGCTCTTGTGAGGACATGGCTCCAGTTAGCACTAGTTTCTTCTTCGGGTGCCTCTTGCTCTTTTTCATCTTGGTCGTTGGCTACTAGGCCGTCCAACATTTGCTCTCTCCGAAGAACCCGTTTGGCGTTTACTTGTGCTTGCGTCGATAATCTGCTTGACGGCTGGCACTTTGCAGAGCAGTGGTGGTCTATATCACGTTCAGCTCGTACGCACCTTCCGAAGGGTGACGGTGAACGTGCAGATTCACGTCGTGTGCACGTTGTCAACGGTGACGGTGGACGTGCGGAGTCGCGTGGTGTGCTCGTTGTCGCTGGTGACGGTGGACGTACACATAGAGTGATATGTTCACCACCACTCATCGGGCTGGCAGACGTCTGGCCACCAGCGCTAAAATGGAACACTTGGCTTTCTTGTTGTTTTTCAGCCACAATTCACTTTTTCCAGCCTAAAAGGTCTGTTTGATCACCGAGACACACCTAGCTAGCACGAAAATGTTCGCGACGTTATAATTTACTAAATTAGAAATTTTTGCTATACACAATTCTCTCTTTCACCTAAGAAAACCGCAAACTTTGAGAGTTCGAGCTTAGTGCTACCACCTTCGCCAAGCCTAAGCAGACGAAAAAAAAAAAATTATTAAAATTATTATTATTATTTTTATTATTATTATTATTATTATTATTATTATTATTATTATTATTATTATTATTATTATTATTATTATTATTATTATTATTATTATTATTATTAATATTATTATTATTATTATTATTATTATTATTATTATTATTATTATTATTATTATTATTATTATTATTATTATCATTATTATTATTATTATTATTATTATTTACTTAATACAATTGTGAGGTATGAACGTTTAAATCATGTTTATCCTGCTCTGTTCGCTTTCTGTCAGTTCATGGCGCCTATAATGGAAGCCACGTTCCCTCTACACACGGCCAAAGACACCATCTGTCTCAAAAACATGGCCTCGCGTCGATCGCCCGTAACGTCTTCGATTCGTTTTCCGATGTCTTGCAGGAGTTTTGCTGTACCTGTGCTGATGGGGCTGAGTGTCTCTAATGTAATGGGTGCAAAGTGGTAGCTTCTAGATAGTTCTAGATACTTCCTCCGTTTTTCAGAATCCGCACGTTCTGCTACCCATCCCGATTCGACGCCGCCGTGCATGAAACCGTAACATCCCATACAAGGCATCTTCCGTGCGACCACAGCGGGATGGTGACCCCGTCAGGTCGCAACTCACTGCTGCCATTAAGACCTACTGGTTCGGGCGTAGATGGTATCCCTGCCCTTCTAAGAGCCCTTCTCACTATGGCGTTGAGTTCAGCGTGCCTTGTAAGTCTGCCGGGGCTTTTTAGACAGCTTAATGGGTGTAGACCGTCCGAGTCAACCGGTTGGCCGCATGAGAGGCACGTGAAGGGCTGGCAGACGGGGGCGCCTATCCGAAGAGCTGACACCATGCGGAAGGGGTTTGGATCCAGCATGGTGCCAAGCTGACGGGAGGGCAGCGCTTGAAGCCAGCCCCCGCTGAACGGATGTTGAGCCGCTAGAAAGACGGCACGTTCTCTTGCTGATGTAAGGTTATTCATTTTATCTCGCGCGGACTTTTTAGTTTGGTACGCGTCAAGAAGTTTTTGACTCACGTGCTCTCTCAGAGGGCCAGGATGGAGTTGACTCCTGATTGTGGCGTCTGCCACCGCGGTTGCCTTTTTCAGTTCAATCTTTGCTTCCTCACCAAGAAGTGATTCTGCCAGGGAGCCAAATTGATTCAGGGATGCAGCATAGCACACTGCAGCAAGATTCGTAGCTCTTCTTATTCCAAGGCCTCCGTTGTCGATGGGGAGGCTAGCTTTCTCCCACATGTTTCCTTCTAAGTTAATGTTAAGTACCTAGCTTAGAATGCTTCTGGTGGTCTCGTCATAGGCTGCAAGACCCTCCATGTATTTCAGGGTCTGACATGTTCGTAGCATGTAGACAAATCTTGGTGAACCAAGACTGTGTCTCCATATACACAGGGCCACCTGCGGGTGCATACTGGTCAGTCGTGGGCGAACCAGGGTCTCTCGTTTAGCATCGAGAGCGCGTGGGATTCCTTCGGCCATTACGGGAGAACCTAGAACATCTAGGTTACCCTGAGTTACACAAGATATCCCAGGAAGTGCTTTCATGATTTCTTGTATAGCTTGCGCCTGATCTTGAAGGGTGCCTCCGACAGCTAAAACCTCGCAATTGGCTGCATTGAGAGTCAGTCCTCCTGGTTCCTCAAAGTTCAGTATAGTTTGCAGATCTCTCGCCACGACATTTGTGGGACCTCCCAAGACAGCGTCGTCTAGGTACCAGACATTGAAAGGGCTCTGTAGGCTTGATACCAGATCCGAAATGCCGAGGCAGAACAGAGCTGGTCCCAATGGGTCTCTCTGCTGAATGCCAGTTTGTGACTCTATGGTTATATCTGCGTTCCAGGCGAGGATTGAAAAATCTTTATAACTCTGCCATATCATCGGATAGAGTCGTGGGGCTTTTCTCTTTACTTCGTCGAAAATTCTGTCCCTTCTTATTGTGTTAAATGCGTTTCGGAAGTCTAGTTTAACTAGTACTTTTGTCGGTCCTTCTGCTTCCAGAAAAGCGCGTGTAGCGTGTACAGTAGCCTCCGCTCCTCCTCTAATGGCAACACCCATTTGATGGGGTGAAACCGTCGCAACAATTGCCCGTTTGTTCAAGGCCATCGCAATCTTTGAAGCCGTTCTTCGTAGAGTTAGTCCGCATGCTATGGGCCTTATAGAATTATCTTTCTTTCGGAGGGCAGTTAAACTTGCACCGTAGAAAACGGGTTGACAGAACGATGACAAAGCCCCATTTAGCACTCTGGCTATGAAAATGCTTAGCTCGGTTAGTAAGCGCTCCGAAGAGGGAATCGTCTGGCTTAGCATGTCTCGAAGATGTCGAGGCCGTAGGCCGTCTAAACCGGCTCCACTTGCAAAGGGGAAAGATCGAATGGTATCAAAGACAAGAGGTCCTTCAACTATATCTAGGTCTAGTGTGGCGGGTTGTTGCAGAAGATCTAACTGTTCTTGACACCCGGGTGGACTAACTGGGTGTTTGCTCCGTAGTTTAGACTCTGTATGTTTATCGTGTGGTGCCAATGTGTCTAAGGACAGTAGCGATCGAGCAGCGGAACGAATATCGCCCTCTGCTAATTTCATCTCTGCCTGGCGCACGCTGTGTTGGTCGTTAGTGATATGAAACCTCTTGTCGATTGTGCTGGGTGTGATCGAATCAGGGAGAGTTTGAAGTGTTCGAGAACCTATTTGTGCTACATTACTTTTATTAATTTTTGTTAGTGTTTTTCCTGAATTTTTTGGCGAGGCAGTGTAAACATCAAGGACGGAAGCATCATAAGATTATTCCAACTTTCAAGGTCGAGCTTTGTATTAAAATTGCTTAATGCTGTCGTGTATGCTATAGCACAGGTTTCTCTAGCCCCACGGGGTATGATTCTGGCTAGTCTTAAATTTCTGCGGGCGTGTGATAGGACTTGTACTAGTAAATTTGCGTCAGGTTGCGTATCGGTGTTTGATGTGTTGGCTATATTATTGCTCGGGCCCGGATTGTGATTTGTACGGAGGCTTCGACAAGGAGCCAGAGGGTTATTATTATTATTATTATTTTTTTTTTTATTATCCAACCTTTTTATTTATTACATGTTAAATATTGTTACAATTGTGAGGTCTGAACGTATTATTGCAAATTCTTTAAATAATTATTTCACTCCATGGCGCCTAAAATAGATGCCGCGTTTCCTCTGCAAACGGCCAAAGACAACGCTTGCCTCAAGAATTGACCCTCTCTTTGGTCGCTTGTGACCTCCTGAATTCGCTTACTCAAATCTTTGAGAAATGCTTCGGTTCCCTTGCTGATTGGTCCTAGCGTCTCCATGGCAATAGGCACAAAAGTATATCTTGTTTCCAGTCCAGTGTATTTAACGCGTTTTCTGGCTTCCGCATGCTTTGCCACCCACCCCGGCTCAACTGAGCTGTGGTGTAAATAGGAAGCCGCGGTGGTGCACGAAACCGTTGCATCCCAAGCAAGGGACTTCCCATGAGACCATAATGCAATGGTCACCCCATCAGGTCTTTCTTCGCCAGCGGGCACTAAACCTCTCGGTTCAAGTGTAGATGGTATACCGGCTTTCCTAAGAGACCTTATAATGACCTTGTTTAGTTCAGCATGTCTGGAGGATCTACCGGCACTCTTCGGGCAACTCAATGGGTGTAGGCCACTGGAATCTACCGTCTCTCCACACAGGTTGCACTGAAACGGCTCGCAGACGGGGGCGCCGATTCTAAGTGCTGACATCATGCGGAAATGGTTGGGATCCAGCATGGTGCCGAGCTGAGGTGAGGGTAAGGCTTTAAGCCAACCCCCACTAAAGTTATCTTGTGCCGCTAAGAATACGGCGCGGTCTCTCTGGGTAACAAGCCCCTCTAAGATCTTCCTGCTCTTTTTTTTGCTTTTGAGCTCATCGAGGTTATATTGGCTGGGATATTCTTCCAAAGGCCCCGGGTCCAGCATGGTTCTAATGGTATCCCGCGCTTTACTAGTTTCATTTTTTATTTGTGGTCGAACTGCCTCCTCCACTAACGAGGCTCCGACCGGACCAAATCGGATCAGTGAAGCAGCGTAGCAGACAGGAGCTAGGTCAATAGCACTTCGTATTCCCAGACCACCTTCACGTATCGGGAGACTTGCTCTCTGCCAGGTGTTGTCTTCCAAATTGACGTTTAGGACTTCACTAAGTATATCTCTGCTAACGTCATCATACGCGGTTAATTCTTTAGAGCACACTATAGCAGGGCATGAACGCAGTGTGTAGTTAAACTTTGAAGACCCCAGACTATATCTCCAAATGCACAGCGCGGCCTGAGGATGCAAGCGTGTCAGTCGTGGACGAATTTTGGTAAGGGCTTCTTTCTTCCTAGAGAGTGTATGCGAAATTCCATCTTGCTTTACGGGGGCCCCCAGCACTTCTAAGTTGTTTACCTCTACTCGCGTGATGTCAGGAAGTATTTCTGTGATCTCCTGGATTGCTTCCTCTCTCTCCTGAAGCGAGCCCCCGACAGCGGTAATCTCACATTTTTAAGCATTCAGTGCCAGTCCCCCGTCTTCTTCAAACTGCAGCACTCTTCTCAGATCTGTCGCAATGATACTCGCGGGGCCGGCAAGCGTGGCGTCATCTAGATACCACACGTTGAAAGGGCTCTGTAGTTGCGATACTAGATCTGATATACCGAGACTAAATAGAGCAGGACCTAGCGGGTCACCCTGTTGAATGCCTGCTTCCGAATGCAATGTTGAAGTTGTGCCCCAGGTTAAGAGTGAAGGATCTCTGTAACTTTGCCAGACCATGGGCAAAAGCTCTGGGCTTTTCTTCATCACTGCATCCAGTATCTTGTCTCTTCTTAGCGTATTAAATGCATTGCAGAAGTCTAGTTTAACCAGAACCTTCACTTGGTCCTCAGTCTTCAAAAGGGCGCGTGTAGCATGCACCAGTGCTTCTGCGCCGCCTCTAACAGCCACTCCAACTTGATGTGGCAGGATCGCTGTCAAAATTGCCTTTTTATTTCTCGCCATTGCTATCTTTGCAGCAATCCTACGCAAAGTCAATCCACAAGCTATGGGCCTTATAGAGTTGTTTTTTTTCTTAAGAGCTGTAAGATTTGCACCATAAAATAGTGGTAGACAAAACTTAGGTAATGTGCCATTTAACACTCTGCCAAGGAATATGCTTAGATCATTTAGCAGGCATTCTGACGAGGGAACAGTTTGATCCAACATATCGCGCAGATGACGTGGTCGCAATCCATCCAGTCCGGCTCCGCTTGCAACAGGGAATGAGCGAATTGCCTCTAAGATCGCCGAATTTTCGACGCTCTTGCAGATTCCAACTGTAGGTTGCTCGAAGGTTTCTAGGCGCTTCTGACAGGCGGCCGGTGGTGGCGGGTGTTTGTTTCTTAATTCGCGCTCTGTGCGAGAATTACGTGGTGCAAATGTATCTGATGACAGCAGGACCCTAGCGGCAGAGCGTACATCGCCCTCGGCTAATTTTCTTTCAGCCATAGACACGCTCTCCCGGTCTCCAACTGGGCTGTCTATTCTATTACTTGGGGCCTTTCTAACTGTCTGCAGGAGGCTTTCCAAAGTCTTTTGTTCGAGCATTGACGCGTTGTCTTTGATGATTCTGGTTAGTGTGGCTTCATGATTTTTTCTATGTGGTAAGGCCAGCATCAAAGATGGAGCAGACATTAGGCTATTCCAGCTTTGAACATCCAGCTTTGAGTTGAAATTATTCAACGCCTTTGCGAAAGCTACGGCACAGGCTTCTCTCGCTCCCCGGGGTATGACCCTGGCAATTTTGAGATCTCGGCGTGCCTGCGCTAAAGTTTGAACCAGTGTCGCTGGGTTGACTGATGAGGAATCGATAGAAGAAGTATGAAGAGGAGAAGGCGTATTGGATGAGTCAGTCGGTTGTGGTTGAAAGGGTCTTAGATGTTGATTGCGTAGGGATGCCGCGGGGTGTAGACGTGTTATGTGCGCTCGCAAGCCCTGTGAGGTTCTCAAGGCGCGACCGCAGTGTGTGCAGGTATAAGGGGTCTGGGATAGTGGGGAATTCAGTCTAGAGTCTTCATCTGTTACGATTACGTCGGGATGGGACGGTTGTGAAGTCATTTATGTATGGTTTTTGTCGATACTCGTGTTTTCCGTATGAACCAAAGGCACTTCTTTGGAGCCATCTAAGACGGCTATCATAAAGGCCTTTCCTGCCTCCGACTCAAGAAAAGATATAGCTCTATTAAAGTCTTGGTTGTCTTCTAGCCATTTAGACAGTAGGGGCTTAAAGATCTTCCATATCTGGAGAATTCCATTAACGATATTTGAAGATCCTGTAACTGTTTTTTCTTGCGACTTCGGCTGCCGTCCTTCCGGTTGCTTGTTTGATGCTTGTTTCTTTTGGTCGACATTTTTTCTAAATCTTGGTGGGGGGAGGTGGCAAAGCACGGTCTCTCCATCTTTGTGCATTATTTGTCTAGGACCCATAATTGTTGTAGATCGTGCGGCATCAGCATAGGACTTCTGTCCCTCTGTCGAGGTATTATTATTCTGCTCTACGACTTGAACCATTGTAGGAAAATCATCTTTGACGGGGAGACGGGTAAATACTTTCTCGTATAGCTTCACCCTTTGTGCTTCGGAATATATTCTTCTTACACCACAATTGCTATCGTTGGAAGCATGGGCGCCGCCACAGTTAACACAACGGGCCTTATCATGGCATTCCCATATTTGGTGTCCAGGGCGGCCGCACTTTCTGCACGTGGGTTCACCTTGTTTTTGACAATCGGTAGCCTTATGCCCGTACTTATGGCATTTTAAACACTGCAAAGGAGAGTGTTATTATTATTATTATTATTAAAATCCAATGCTGAGTTTGTTGAATAATAAATGTTTGCTTGCAATTTATCGGTCCATATCACTTGTTGACTATGATTTGTTTAGGGTACCAAATCTAGTAATTGTCAGGCCAGATGCCGGACTTCGTTTCACCCAGTCAGTACGGTTCCTGACTCAACGGAACTAGCTCATACACCATATGGTTTTCGATTCTGTCGAGAACCTACAGGTTGGCCCCGAAGTCTTTATTAATCGCGCTGCTGCTTTTAAATGCCCGTCTTAGTCGTTCTTTTTGCAGATACTAGAATGCCTTGGCCGCGAACCACGATTAATTGGATTCAGGTCATAAAGCCACGTAAAGGCGATGACAACTCACCAGATTGGCGTTTCGGTAAAATGCGGAGCTGAAGCTAAGTCCCGAAAGAGATCCGATTGGACCCGCCTTATTTAGTTTAGGAATCTCAGGAATGTCTCGCATGAAAAGTCCCCTAAATGTGTGTACCTGGACGATGGTATACTAGGCGGCCCGGCGAACATAGTAGGCTCCGACATACGCGAAGTGCTACAGTTCGCAGAGGAGGGAGGCTTAACTCTTAACGCTTCAAAATGCGAGCTCATCGGTGTAGGTGGAACCTTCCAGTAACAGGATGAGGCATGCAAAATCATTGCAGACGCATCGCCCTTCGATGTAATGCCAAAGTAATACCGAGCCTGGGGGTGTGGGGAGGAATCCGGATTTAGTGGGTTTGCGAGTCTCACACTAGTCACGCAGGCTGCTAGTGGCGCATGTGCATCATGCATTCCCGAAACCTCCCAGAACACAAAAAAAAAGACGCATCGCCCGGTACAAAGAGAATCAAGTTGCCTGACTTAGAAGTCCTGGGAGCGCCCATTGGCTCTTGGAAGACCTCTACAACAATCCTGGACGCCCTCCGGTGTATCAAAACTCGGCTATTGACGATGCACTCATGGGCTACTTTATGCTTATGGAGGTACAGCCTAAGGTCACCTAGGCTAAACTACATTCTACGCACGTCCCCCACAGGTCAACACTGTGATGATTTGCAGGTATTTCACGAGGTGTCAAAGGAGATACTGAGTGAAGTCCTAAACGTGGCTCTTACCGACAGATCCTGGAAAAAGGCCACACTTCCTCTCAGCAAAGGGGGATTGGGACGAAGGTCCGTGGCAGAGCTTGCTTCGTTGTGTTACGCGGCCTCTATCATAGAGTTCTCGGGGCTCGCGGGAGCAACACCCCACACAGCACATGCTTAACGGCTACAGGTGTCAAACGACCGCTCGCATGATCTTAGACGACATCACCCTCACCAGTGGCTTCCTAAGGGAGCTCCCTTCACCACAGCTAGGCAGCATGCTGGACAACACCTCCTTCCGCATAGTGGCCGCTTTGAGGATAGGTGCTCCCATATGTGAGCCATAAGAGTGTCGGCCATGTGGAAAACAGTGGATAAGGACGGACTGCACCCTTTGAGCTGCACTAAAAGCCTTGGTAGGATTTCCAGACACGCGGAAATCAACGCGATTCTAAAGAAGGCTCTTCGTAGAGCCGGCATACCAGGCACCCTGGAGCATCATATGGAGCCCAGGTTGGGCCATCCCTTGCGTCATATTCCCACGCAATAATAATAATAATAATCATAAAGACGATCCTTGTCATGGATGTCAAATACTTGATTCAAAAGTATTTGCTACTACCACCGCTGAGTTTGCTTTGCTCTACGGAATGGCGCAGAGTTCTGTTGGAACCTGTGTAGGCTCTTCCCGAAATAGGCTCGCGCCTAAAGCCTTATAGGCTTTCAGTGCCAAGTGGCAGGAAAATATTCCGTTTTGTGTCATGCAAGAAAAATTCGAGAGGAGTTCGAGCCAAGGCAGTTATCCTAGCCCAAATTATAAGAGACTACGTCTATATAATATAGTTAACTTTTATTAAGGGATAAAAATTGAGTTACAATTGTTGAGACACAGAGACTACGTTTTAATGGACCGACGTGTGGCTTTAATTGGCCAGCATTTGGGGCCCTGATTGTTTCAGGCCAAACACGATCGCGTTATCGTTTATTCAATAGTACAGAGGGTGTCATCACTAAAAATGGACTATGTTGGACAATTCACTACTACTCATCGCGTCAAGGAGTACTCTTACGTTAAGGTAGCGCACTTTTTATTCTTTGCAATATAAGCTAATGATCCTGTTAAAACTTGTAAGGTTTCTTACCTCGATCGCGTTGCAACAATTGTCGGATGCTTCTGTTTGAAAATAATGGCGATACTTTCATGCACTCCGTCAATGTTCGTCGTATTGCAAAAGGATCACGTTTGTTCTTCATGATGCATTCCGTTTTGCGGCACCTCCATAGCGTGTAGTGAGACTAGCGGTCTGTCTGTAATTTTTTTTGAATACGCAACACAAGTTACTCCTTGATCCCGCCGCGTGTCAGCTCCTTGATATTCTTCTTGGACGCTTACCAGCCAAATGAGGTACAAGCACAGCATTCCTGTTTGCCTCCGTAGTTACCCGTAGTTACACAAATTATACCCGGCGACCGTCAACGATTTCGGACGGGCTGTGGAATCACAACCTTCAACGCAGCATTTACCGCTTTGGGGCGCTAAAACAAGCGCCGAGCAACCCTACTGTTGTTTAGTTGAGACTTTGACTACCTCACCCTGTTCAAGGAACGGGAAAGTGTAGAGGGACGGAATCTTCTCATTAAAGCACGTATTGATCACTGGTTATCAAAAGAAGTTCATTGTCTGAATTTGCTTTATGAATTCGACAACAGTTTTTAATAGACTCTCTCTCTCTCTCTATATATATATATATATATATATATACTCGCGAGTATCAAGAGCACTTACTAAAGTGGGAAGCTAAGATGTGTCAAGTGGGCATGGATTTCTATCGGACGCAAGCTATGATGAACAACTTGTGGAAAAATGCCCAATACGAAACTCGCCACCTTACTATGCACCATACAATGCGCGGTTTCCATCATGAGGAAAGGACCAGGAATTTCTTCCATTCTTGGAGCAATTAATTTTATTACTATTATCTTTAATATACGACCCATCCGTGACGCACCTCTCCTCGTGTAGCGCGGCCGACCAGTTCGACCCGCAAGGCCTCTTCGAGGAGGAGCTTTTCTCTCACCTGTGGCCTTGTCGCCCCAGAATGAGGTGGCTCCTCAACACCAGGGTTCGAACGTCGAGCTTGCACCTCACCACCAGTCACCGCAGTGCCGCTAAGTACTCACCGTTGTCTTCGCCGGCAACAGCTGCCGAGTTCGTCGTCGGCAACGGCTGTTCCCTTGTGTTCCTTGAACATCTGCGTTGAACAGCTTCGTCACCATCCTGACGTAGTCACCTCGCCGTCTTCCTCCGGCTCCGTGCCTGGTGCCATTTCCTCGACGGTGTTGTTGGCCGGTCCATGGATCGCAGAACCGGAGGTGGGGGTGGCAGACCTGTGTGCATTGTTGCACTGCCTTTTCTTTGTTCCGGATCCTGTCGACTGCGCCAGTTGTAGTGTCCACCACCCCCATGACCGGGCGGCGATCGTTACGAGTTCGCCATTCTCTCGCTTAAACAACACACGTCTTCTGCCTGGCTCGAACAAACGACTACTAACTCATTTATTCTCATGCCTCTTTATATGCTCACAGATTGCCCGCGCATTTAGTGACTTCCCGCGTCTTCGGTAGTAGGGTGGCGGCATCTTCTAATTGGCGCCATGTATTTAGCTTGCTTCGGCATTGCCGCTAACTGACGCAGTCTATGCCCGCGCTGCTTAACGGACACTGCTATCCTACATTATTGATCTGGTGATTGAAACGTGCCATATGCTATTCCCAAAAAAGACTTAATTACAGTGTGTACACAGTAATTGTCATTAAGCAAACTGGTGCAAGCGATTTGTGACAGCTATTAAGGACCGATAATCGTCTCTTCTAATTTTCAGATAGATTAGGATTAAAAAACAATCTATACGCTCAACAAGTAACAGAAGAAAGATAAAACACACTCCATAAAAATATAGCAATGAAAGCTTTCAATTATTTTAGAAAAGATTAAACGATCGACAATAACAATGCACCGTACCTGAAATGGGCGCTTATAAAAACGTTACACAAAATTTGACATCTAAATATTTTTTTGGTGCACAAGCGCATAGAGCTAGGACACTGCAATAACCGCATTGGCTCCCGTAAAATCGATTACTGTTTTTTCGCCGTTTGATGCGGTGGAGTACGGTCGTGTTTCGTGTTGGTTCCCGTAAAATCGATTACTACGAGAAGCTTGACTGTGATTTTTGTGGTGATAATTGTATCCTCCAGAGTTTGTATAGTGAGTGTTCGAACGGTGCATCGCATACGCCCAGAGGTACCCTGGTTACTTCTCAGAAAGTTCCGATCCCTTCCGGGCTCTCTGACAACAGTGTTCGATTTTGACAACTGTGTTCGATTTGCCAACGTCATCGCTAGCCGTAAGCTTGTGCCTAACTTGCGGCCGGCGGTCCACACGGCTTAGAAGTGCAGTCGTCGTAGCCTAGTGGTAGCGTTATCGACTGCCAGTTGTTGGGCCCCGGTTCAACTTCCGGGAGTGGCAAATATTTGTTTTGTGTTTTTTTTGGCGTTCATTGTTCCAAGGCATTTGGACATCTAGGACGATGCCGGCCGAGTCCAGTGGCAATAAGCCGCCTAGTAGTTTGGATATCTCCAAACTCAGGGGCGCACTAGTCAAAGATACACCAGTGGCTGTAGAAGCTGATGTCTCGAAGCCGGCTGAGAAGAGGGCCTGCAGCGCATCGCCTGGTGTATCACAAGTTGAACCAACTACAGGTGCCAGAACTTCGGAAATTTTAGACGAAGGTATAAAACCAGGGTGTAAGCGAAGGAAGGGTTCCTCAGTTGAGTGCGATGAACATGACGAATCGTTTACGCTGGTGGTGTCCAAGCGTGAGCAGAAGGTTAAGTCTCGTGAGCAACGTCAGTTGGACAAGCTGAGAACGGAGGCGTCTAGCGGTCAATTCAACGCCTTTAAAGTAGTCATACGCAGAAAGACCACTGAGGATCCAGCTTCTAACGAGTTCGCTGACGGCACATTACTTCAGTTATGTAAGGCTATTCATTCTAATTGCCCTGACTGCAAGATATCAAGCAGTAAGGCCGCCATTTATGTATGGGTCAACATAGAGGACGCGGCTAGAAAACTGACGCAGCTTTCTGCAATAGGATCAATACCCGTCACGGTAACCTGTCCAGCTCTAGCGTCATTCAAGGCGAGAATTCAAGGCGTCGATATTGCGTTCACAGACGACGATATATGCCAAGAACTAGCTGATTATGGTGTGGTGCACGTTCGACGTTCATTCCGGACAGGTCACACTGGCAAGACCCCACTTAGCAAGGTAATCTTGACCTTTGACCGTCAACCGCCGTTGTCTGTCTTCCTGGGATACAAAACCCACTCCGTCGTTCTTGAGCCCGATCAACCGAAATTATGCTACAATTGTCAACGAGTGGGACATCTAGCGGACAGGTGCACCTATCGCAATGCCTACAAAAAATGCGGAGGTGGAGATCACCTCGTTTCAACTTGCACGAAACAGTCGAGGTGTGTTAACTGTAGTGGCCCCCACGTGGCCTACCTCCGCGAGCGGAACAGGATCATCATGGAGGCGAGAGTTCTACAACAAGTTAAGGCATCGCATCCGTCTGCATCGATCACCGAGGGACCTGATGCCACAGCTGCTGTTGTGGAAGACGTGCAACCCGGTGGTTCCAGCAAAGATAAGGCTTCGTACGCTGCTGTCCTTAGGGGCATTTCTACCACACAGGAAAGCTCCTCACCGCAGCTGCTTCTCCCCAATCCGCGACCGCTACCGAGGCCCAAACGGAAGCGAACCAACACATACAGGAGTCGTCAAGCTCGGCCGCGGTATACCGCTAAACTCACCACGAAGAGACACACCCGTAACAAGACGTCTCGCAGAGATGTTGGGGGCGCCTTAACAGACGTCGCTCGGATGTTAGAGGGTGTCAGCCCTGATCTGGCATCAACTTTAAGAACAATCGCGGAAGCTCTGAAACCTTTATTGGCTCTCCTTCCACTCGCAGAGAAGCTTAAAGCCTTTACATCATAATGCCAGATAATAATAACCCAAGCGGAACTGAGGCCGCACAAATATCTCCATTCTTGGATACCTCCAACAGGGCTACATGCCCGGTTTGCACAGGTGTCTTCACGAAAAGGGGTCTTGCCAGACACATATCAGCCAGGCATGCTGACGCCGCCAACAGGCCGTTTACAGTCCATCGGGCCTCGACGGAAGAAATTGATATTGACACTCTACTCGTCGACATTCAGGCAAACATGCGCCAAGCCAAACTGCTACGCATTTTACCAAAATCTGTAAGGCCTACTGTTGCAGAGGAACTTACTAACGTCTTCTCAAACGTCGCCAAGGACAACGACTTCACCGCCTGGTACTCTTTGTTCTCCTTTGCTCCGGTCGTGCTGCGACTTCCTCGAGCGGAAAAGGACGCCCGGGCCCTGTCTGTCGTGATTAGGAAGAACTTACGCGAATTTTCAACGGGAAAAAGACTTAGGGACCTGACGCACGAAGGTTCGGGATCGAAGGCTTACCTTGACGATAACCTCTCCAGACGGGTGAGAGTCAAGCTGTCGGAAGGCGATATCTCAGGTGCAGCTAGATTGGTGAGCTCCGAGGATATTCTAGCGCCAGTGAACGAAAATACGGAAGCACTCCGCTCCAAACACCCACAGTCTCCTCGGGATCTAACCATGCCCACACCGCCGGCGGTTACACTGCCATCTTCAACCTCGCTCGACGAGATACTGAACGCCATGAAGACCTTCAGTCGGAGTTCAGCTGCCGGCCTGGATTTTATGAGACCCCGTCTACTTCAGGACATACTGTCTGGTGCACTAGGCAGCACGGCTAAGCGATTAGCAGACGCCATTGCCAAAGTAGTTGATGTGCTCAGATGGGGCTCGCCCCCATCCTGTTTTATACCACTTATCTTAGGAGCACGGACGTTTGCACTAAAGAAAAAAGATGGATCATTACGCCCTATCGCCTGTTCCTCGGTCGTTCGCCGATTGGCAGCCAAAATCAGCTGTCAAGATAATAAGGATGTTGTATTAGCAGCTCTTGGGGATCACCAGCTAGGATTCGCTACCTCTGGCGGTACAGAGGTTGCAGTACACTGTGCCCGTACATTTCTGCAATCGCGCAAAGTACCGACGGTGATAGTCAAACTGGATTTCCGAAACGCTTTTAATAGCGTTCGACGAGACCATCTACTTCAATCCGTCAAGTCGTGGGTTCCCTTACTGTTTCACCAGACGAATCTGGCTTACGGTCAGTCATCACATCTGGTCATGCCCCATAACACGATGCTATCGCAAACAGGTCTTCAGCAGGGCGACCCCCTAGGTCCTCCACTTTTCTGTCTGTGTATCAAGGATATGGTGGATACACTGCGATCCCCCTTTAATGTCTGGTACTTGGATGACGGCGTTCTAGGCGGAGACCTCCCGACAGTACTAGACGATATTCGAAAAGTCATTGACATTGGTGTGATTAGTGGCCTGAATCTGAACCCGAACAAATGTGAAGTCTATGTTACGGATCATAACGGAATTGCACCATTAGATTAAACGGATCTCTTTAGCCTACTCCCTGGCTGTCGCGTTGTTGACAAGGCTGACTTGGAGCTGTTAGGTGTGCCCTTGCTGCCGGATGGGATACCAAAAGCACTAGCCGCCCGGAAAGACAAACTGAACTTCGCCACAGGCAGACTATCCCAATTGGGGGCCCACTGCGGTCTTTTCTCCTTAGATCTTGCTTTCTTCAGCCACGAAGTTAACACACCTAGTTAGAGGTTGCAATTTATCATCATCGCCTGAACTTTTACAGCCTTTTAATAATCTTAGCTTGGACATTTTAGAGGATATACTAAATCTTCAGCTTACCGCTGTGGCAAGGGATCAGGTAATGCTTCCGATCTCTCTTAGGTATGCCGGACGCGGTCATGATGGCTGGACCCGCGATCGTGTCATCATTGACTCAGGCTTCGGAGAGGGTTAGGGCTTTATTGGATAAGGATGGATGGGAAGCTTATAACGCTGAACTACAAAAGCTGACCGACAGATTGTTGTCTTTGTTTGACTCCCCTCCCGATGAACGAACTAAACAGAGCAGTTAGGACAGACCCTCTGCAAGAAAAGCGATTAACAAGCCTGATCGATAGAGCCCCCACCGTGGCTGACAAAGCCAGGCTTCGAGCCGTTAGTAGTCAAGGGGCTGGAGCCTGGTTACATGCCCTACCCTGTCCACGAATAGGGACGCTTTTAGGATGATGAGACGACGCGCATCAGCACAGGATTGCGGCTTGGTGTCGACCTAGTTGTCCCTCACCGATGTCGTTGTGGTTACCTTGTAGACGCTTTGGCGCATCATGGCTTATCATGCGCCTTAAGTGCAGGCCGAAGAGCACGCCACTCGGCATTAAATGACACTTTCAGTCGAGCATTAAGATCTGCTGGCTTTCCGTGCGTACTAGAACCCCCGGGTCTATCCAGAGATGACGGAAAAAGGCCTGACGGTCTTACTCTAACCCCCTTTGAGCGTGGTCGCATGCTTGTTTAGGACGCAACTGTAACCGACTCATTAGCCCCTTCGATGGTCGGTGCAGGTGCGGACCAGGCAGGTCATGCGTCTAGGTTAGCAGAGGCTAACAAATGTAGAAAATACTCTGGCGTTAGTTATCCGCACCAATTTTGTTCGTTGGCTTTTGAAACAATGGGAGGACCGGGCCCACTTACATTGAAGTTGATTCAGCGCGTGGGTAGAAGCCTTAACCTCTCCACGAGAGACTCAAGAGCATCGGAATTTTTGCGTCAGAGGCTGTCGCTTGACATCCAACGAGAAAACGCAGCATTTGTTCGGGGCACATTGTTGAACTGGGCTAATCCCGGGTTAGATAACCCGTAACCACACTTTAACGCGGAGACAATTGTTCACTCCAAAGTGCTAACATAAAAAGTCATTTAATAAAGATAACCGCATTATTACCGGCCTCATAACAAGTGGACTGCAGTGTCTTACATTTTTGCCCAATTCCACACCGTTGACTCTAAATATATAGATTTTTCCTCTAGCTGAGATTTTCTTCAAGTGGAAAAAATTTACTCTCCAAGGGCGACCCAAATACCCCGGCTGGTATCACAGACGGGATTTTAAATTATACTCCAGAGAGTTACAAAAGAATAAATATCAACCTACAGAGGTATAGTGAGCCTCACCACTGTCACGTTATACTTCTAAAGGAATACCTTTACATGTTGTAAGACTTATGCGCCTCACTGAATTATTGAAATGAGGAGGGGGTGGATGGTAATGCACCGTCTATTTATATTAAGACATTTGTGTTTTTTTTTCTTTGTCCGGTCATGATCGAGTATAATCTAGTTCGGCATTCACCTTGTCTAAATTGGAAACGATGAAAACCAATTTAAGAGTGGCCGGTCAAGGTCTTGAACCCACGATTTCTCGAATGCAAGGCGATGGCTTTGCCACTAAGCCACCTTGGTCGGCACAACTTAACTGGTAATTTCACATAAAGAGGCAACATGTGTAACAGTTGTGGGACGTATGCTATAAATGTCCTCAAAAAGCTGTCTCTTAGGAATAAGACAACCAATGTTGCTAAACATGCATCTCAACAATCAAACAAAGGCAGCGTCACGTGTAGCTTAACTTGATTAACCGACATTGATGTAAATATTAGGGCCCATTTGTCACATAGTAAGGCACTAATAATGTACGTTCGTATAATCGGCAAAAAAACAAGAAATGCGCTCACAACGGAACCTTCACTGTTTGTTACTTCTATGCATCTACTGCGACGCGCTACACCTCAAGTGGCGGCGTGAAAGTCTAAGAAAACGCACTTGAAAAAGATGACTTACTTCAGTGGCACACTTGTGACCTTAATTGCAGAAGTATGAATATAATATAATTCGGTCATTTTACCTTTTGCAGTTACCGCTGCTAATGATTTTTCTATATATATATATATATATATATATATATATATATATATATATATATATATATATATATACAGGGTGTGACAGAAAGATTTCCGAAGCGATATAAGGAATTGTAAAGCTCGTTAAAGCAAATATTTTTTCTAATCGAACATGGTCTCTGAGAAGTCTTGTTTCGGAGTGAGAGTGAAATTACTACAATTTGTGACACTAGTGTTCTTGCCCGACATAGGAGCATAAAATGTGCTGTTGCGAGACAATGCGCACCTCGCACTGTTTGTGAGAAAATTCTGCTTCCTCTGAAGATATACAAGGTCAATCAAAAGATGCGACATGTTGTTTAAAAAATATTTTGCTAAAAATAAAGTTCTTGATTAGCTTGCACGCCAAATATCTCAAAATTATTACCCTACGACCACTCATAGCACTCAAAACTAGCACATTCAGGCAAACGCGCATTTCGTGACGATCATTTTGGTACCAAACTTATAGCAATGCGAGCTGTTGCTGAGCGCGGTTGCGGAGTAATTAAGATTTTTCGGAGGGCATGTCGAAATTAGGTGCATGCATGCATAAACTAGAGTGCTTTATCTAAAGGAGTAGATCATTTATGCATGCACTCAAACTCGATTACACCGCAATCACGGCTCGCATTGCTATGTATTTGGTACCAAAATGATCGGCATAAATTGCACATTTCCCTGAATGTCTTAGTTTTTAGCGCTGTGATTGGTCGTAGGGTTATGATTTTGAGATATTGAACGTGAAGGCTGAAAAAAGTACTTCATTTTTTGCAAAATATTTTCTAAACGATTGTGTCGCATCTTCTGGGCAATATTATTTGTCTTTCAGAATAAGTAGAAGTTCAGAAAGTATATATATATATATATACACGTATATATATATATATATATATATATATATATATATATATATATATATATATATATATATATATATATGTGTTTCCTCAAATAAAAAGAGCAGCAACCGTTGTCTGGTGGTGGACATTTTAGGGCGGAATCCGAGCTGTCGGCAATTGAGTACACTGTGTTGTTCATGACGATCCCTAAGTCGTTCGAATGTGCATTTCTTTGTGATTGGGGCCGGTGTGCTCACTGGGCGGTAGTTTTTTGGCGAGTCTATCATCAAATTTAAAAAGTGGGATAACGCGACATAATTTAAGCGCTTTGGGATGCTTAGCGGTCGCGATTGACAAATTAATCAGATATGATCTGTTCTCGCTGGCTACATCGGCTGCTCTTTGCAATACCTGGGATGGAATTTGTTCAGGTGCAACTGAGCATATCTTTGTTTTGCGCAGAAGATGCGCGATCCTTAGAGTATGGGTATGGACCAGCTGGAATGAGACGTTTGCTGCTCCACGAGGAAAGTTCTCAGGTATTACATATCTATCAGAGCATTCCGTGTTGGCTGTTACACACTTCGAGAAATATTGATTAAACACGTTTACCAGTGTAGTCTTATTGGACACCATAATATTTTTTACTTTAAGCTTCACGCATTTTTTTTCCCAATATGCCACTTAGATCAGGCCTAATCGCATTCCAGTAATTTCTTCTATCCGGAACGTTCTCCCGCACCGGTTTCCTATTAAAATCAAGGGTACACTTTCTAAAAACAGCGGTTACCTTGTTTCTTAGCTCCCTAACTAAACCTCGCTTCGCAGCATTATCTGGATCGGCTTTTCCAGGTGACCCGAGATAAATTTGTAGTGTGTGCTTTTTGCTGTTAACAGACGCCAATACTCGTATATTGAAGCACTCAAATGCTTCATCGATGCCATCTTTAGCGTACAGATCATAGCAGTTAGTTTCATTCACACTATCTGATCATAGTTATATTTCGATCTACGTGTGATATTGGTGACAGATCGAGTGGCCGATATTGAGCTGAACGTGGCCTGGTGGTCGTAACTGAGCTGCGTTGAGTGACAACTTCGGGATTTTTTTATTTTGTTTTGTTCTGGGAGGTTTCGGGAATGCATGATGCACATGCACCACTAGCAGCCTGCGTGACTAGTGTGATACTCGCAAACCAACTAAACCCGGATGCCTCCCCACCTCCCCAGGATCGGTTTTACTTTGGCATTACTTCGAAGCTGTGGGAGAGGCGTCTCTGCCGTTCTCCTTCAATCAGTTCTATCCCTGACTATCATCCCGCATGTCTACCTGCGGTTGAATAGATGGATGCCATTTTGCAATCCGTCCTGTGAGGGTGCGTCGAGACCATGAGGGCCTGGCTGCTCCCCACCCCCTCCCCCCCCTCGGCTCCTCGTCTCGACCACTCTTCTGAGAGACCCGCTCAAACCTCTCCCGCCTGGCCGTTTCCTTGGCTGTCTTGAGTGTCAAAACGGCGTCGAACAAGTTCGTCGCCTCCCTCCAACTTCGGGACCTACAATGGATTAAATGTTCTTGATACAATTGGCACTGTAGGTGGAGCGGTCCTATCCACTACGGCGACTTGCTTGAGATTTTCCTTCTAGCAGACCACTTCTTTTTACATCTACATCTGACGGAAAAAGAAAGCTGAAGTCACAAGAGCCAGCTCCTTTCATACTTTAACTTCTTAGTAACTTCTTAGTCATATCGTACATTCAAAGCTATTCTATCTCCGCAACAGCTTAGTTTACAGCTCTAGTAACTATTAAAATTGCGCAATTTAAATGAACAAGTTTTGGCTTTCTGGAGCCTTGTTTTTGATATGACTATCACAAAAGGTTCGGACGATCCGCTCGCGAGGAACGTTTTGAGGTGCCACTGTGATTTGGGCCCGTTCGCATTACAGCGTATTGCCAGAAACGATAAAGCGCCACATTTAAAAGAGGTTATATCTACAGCCTCATTCATTTGGAGTTATTTGTGGTTCGGCCGGTCAGTCAATGTCATCACCAGACAACATGTGTAAACTGCAGGGATCCCACGCGTCGTCTTCGGTGTTCTGTCTTAAAATAGAGACACGCGAAGCCCTGATGGAGTGTCGCTTGTTTCAACAGTTCACATCTGAGTATCCTGAAGCAATACAAATGAAAATAATTGACTCGTCGCAACTGGCTGCTACACCCGACTTCTCATCCGCTCCAAATTCATCGCCTGGATCATCCACATCATCGCCACCTACCTATGCTGCTATATGAGAGCACTAGCTGTAGAGCCCTCGTCTGGTCCCGGCGTTCGCGCAAATCTACCGGGATGAATATCTTTCTCTAAGAAGTTGATTCGCACCGTGGGGAGATTTGCTACGAGCATTCTTTGCAGGTCCTTTCCAGTGAAGTCATCGCGCACCTCTGTCACTCGTAAATTGAAAGGACGTGACTCTGACATAATCTCATCTTTGAAGCACATCACATTGGTTTTGAGATGGTGTCTTATATATTAAAAAAAGGAAAATTATGATACCATGAAGTCGAACCTCGACCTTACAAACTGGACCAGATTTTGCTTCTCTGTGGACTCGATTTACACCGTACTTATTGAGTATGTGCATTTTCTTAACCAACTAGATGTACCACAGCGAACCTGTATATCGTAAATTGACGGACGTGTGCATGCACTTTAAGCAGCTCTTGATCGTGAGGTCAATGAGGAAAACATTTACCAGCTTCAGAAAAACTCAACAAAGCATGCATTCAAGGTCAATAATGCGTCGATGGTTTACTAGCTTTCGATAATAACTAAAACAGAGAATTAATAAAAAAAAACACATTTGTGCAAACCTATCCATCGTATGATGAACTACGTCTGCGAGATTCGGGTGTTAGGCATGCTCCGGATGGCTATATCGACTTAATGGTCGTGAGTGATGTTGACGTCACATTAGAAAACTTGTTGGAGCACAGTTAAGGGGCCTGAAATCCAGGAAAAGCGATAATCTAGACGAGGTGCCATTAATCGTGTTCAAACAGCTTAGGTTCTCAATATGTCGCCCCTATAAGCTCGATATTTCGTCCATCGCTTCAAGATTCGATTGTACTAGAGATTTCTTGGACGAAATAAGTCAGATCCCAAGAATAAGTGACCGATTTGATGATACTCTGCCTAAGAAGGCTAGGACCACCTCTGTTGCCCTCAAGGAATCATTCTTGGGCCACAAATGTTTTTCCTTTACATCTATTCGATTAAGTATATTATTTCTGAAAACGTGCACTATAAGATATATGCGGATGGTGTCAAAATATGCGGAAAAGCGGACTCAGCCGAGGACTGCAGAAAACTGCAATATACGGTAAATGAGCTCTACAAGTGGTCCGCCTTGCTCGATCTGAAACTATCGGCGGCAAAGTACGTTGTACTTGTCGCAAAAATGCAGAGTACAATTACACGATCGATAGCCATCCTCTTGCTTCAAAAAACTGATCAGAGACCTTAGTGTTATCTCGTACATATTGAGAAAGGTCATACTAAACTAATTTTAAAGATGTTCAACATCATTCATACGACGACGCGTCGTCAGAAGGATATTCTTTCAAAGTTTGTAGCGACAAAACGAAGTCTGAACCATATGCTCCCATGGAGAGTAACCTGCCAACTCCATGAAAACCTGAACAGTCTAAACATTTCCTTGAATAAAGCGTATTAATAACATACGACATTACACCCAAAAATCATAGGCCACAATAAGGCTACGCCTTGTTGGTGATCATCAATGATTTGACGAGACTCGAGACGTATTTCCTCAGAAAGTGAAACAGAATTTCCCAAATGTGTAACCACTAGTCTAGCAAAGTAGCAGATGTCTCTCATAATTCTTTTATGATACGATGGCGCCTATCTACTCCGTGAAACAGGGTTCAGAAGGAATATTCTTTAAGTTCCGCGCTGTTTCTTGGTAAATCAGACTGTACATTTCAGATACAATGCCTGTTCCACGTCTGAACGTCTTTAGAGGACACAACACTCGGTTAATATCAATCGAGATCGTGGCGTTGGATATACGCTAAATGAAGAATCTTCAACAGTCTGGTCTGCACATTCAATATAAGAGTCTTTTCCGGACACGCACCATATATATAATTGTTAAAGACATACTGTACTGGCTTCATGATGAATGACAAGTAAATATTTACCGCATTCGTATCCAGTATAGCAGCTGTTAATAAAGGACTTCTAGGACTTTAAGTTATGTAATACTCATATAGCCATGACAAGGACATGTGGATATTAGTAGTGGACTATTATTTGAAGGCTTTAATAGAGTTCATTTGTTTTAGGTGATTAGGGAGCGAGTTTCACAACAATGAAATTTGAAGTGCTTCAGGTTTTAACCATTCCCTTATGGGCACACGGGGAATGCTTAGAGGGAAACGTGATTCTCTTAGGCATGGCGGCCGTCTCCTAACTGCATCTTAGCTAGTAAATAACTAGAATCGGCAGCAGGTCATACGCAGCAGCCGTAGAAAGGAGTAAATATTCTGAAATCAAAAATAGGTTCATTTGTGCGGCTGCGGTAGTGGGGCCGCTGGGATTCATCACTAGGGGCTTCTATCTCAAGTTATTTCCTATCTAAACGCACTCAACAGATCACATGCGATCAACTCAAGACCGGCTAGCTAGGAGCGATGCACTTTAAAAGAATAAGAGAGAGGGACAGCAAGGTGCGTTAACTGCATCCGAAATCAGTTCTCGGAATCACTTGCAGGCGAAAGTCAGGATGTTTCCATCTTATTAGCGGTAATAGGCAGTTATCAATCGCTGGCCATTCACGTGGCGGTTGCATTATGTCAGCGCTATTGTAAATGTGGTGCCAGTTTTTACCTGCGGGATATCGCTAATCTGAGAAAAATTAAGGGTAAGCAAACTCCGCACGATGGACGGGCTAAAGCTTCCCGTAACAACTAGCCTAAAAAACAGATATGGAAAAAGAATAGTGCGAGTATTAGAGACAAATACGTTGTTAACAAAGGAACTACACACGCAACGAGATTTGCATACACCAAGGGCTTTGGTAGAGTAGAGAAAGATTTGGGAAATAAATATAAACGGGACTGATATAGGGACCTATGATACCTGAAAGGCAACGCCTAGAGGGAAGCATCGTTTAAGGATAGACATTTGATGGTCGCGTTTGCAGGGCACATAATTCACCGTGTTCTCTCACGGCGAGCATTTTTCACGAGCTGAGAGAGGAATACTAATGCACGAGATACGAGACCAAGTACGACAGATGATAGCATGAGGCGAGATGTCCCGCCGTCTAAATCACAGCTCATGAACTCTCGAGGAGTAGCAAGACGACGTGTCATTTCTAAAAGAGGGCGGAGAAGCATTTTCATATATTTGGCAACACAGTTTTAACAGTACTACATGAAATATAATAATAGCTGAGAGAGTAAAGCTATTTTTTCTCTAACACCATTATAAAATGTATTGATACATATAGTTTTATTTTTTAAAGTGCATTCCGAAGAAGTGTGTTCTCATATGAACAATCTGTCAGGCTTAATAGAGGCTAATTCACCTTAAATCTGTTTCGTTACTTCCACCTTGCGCGTTTTATGCAGCCAGCTTTCGAAGACTTGGAAAAGGATGGCAAACTTCGGTGTGGTATAAGCCCTCGAACTATATTTGTGGTAAATATGTGTCGTTGCTATATAAATAGACCGAGCAGCATGGCTTAAGAACCAATTCGTTTGTATATACAGGGTGTTTCGTCTAAATTGGCGCGTACTTTATCGTCCATATTTGAGTCCGTACCTAAATGCAACCAGATACTTAGCCCTGACAAATATTATTATACAACATGACCCCCGCTCACGCTAATCACTTTTTTTACTTCGGGGTCCAAAGCGCAAGTCCATATCAAAATGTCCCTATTTAAATTGTTGAACCCTTTGTAGTAGCGGCAGTGAGCAAGTCTACGGTTTTACAACGACTTGTAGAACAAACCCGCGTAAGTTTTTTCGGTCTGTAGTTTACAGAGCACGCAACTAAATTTCTTTTGTAATGGTTTTGCCCTTCTGAAGAAGGTACGGTGATACAACGTCTCCTTCGATAGACACCACACTCAGAACGTGAGTAAGTCAGCCGTAGTTACTTCTAATGATTTTGTTTCGGAGAAGAAACGAGTCTGCTTCGTGCTTACGAGAAGAGAGAAGCAAATGACATCGAGCAAGTCTATTAGCTTTCGCGGCCTGAAAGAATATTTGCCCGACTTCTATGACATAGGACTTATACCTGAGGTCACCGTGAACAATGCTGCACATGGTCATTATGACCACATTAAATTCACTCTTAAAATGTTTGATCGAGATCGAAATGTTCTTAACATTTTTCAATTGTTGTTTGCTGTGTAGAAACCTAGCTCTGTCGCTTCTTTAACCGTGTAATCGGCTATGATCCGCTGAACTGTTTGTAGACCGACATCAAATTTGAGGTCTTGGACGCAGGTTTGTCCGGCAAAGAGGGCTCGAACATAAGGTTTTTATGGAAAGTTTCGGGAATGCAAGATGCAGATGCGTTACTAGCAGCATGCGTGACTAGTGCGGGACTCACAAACCCATTAAACTCGTATTCCTCCCCCCCCCCCAGGCTCGATATAATTTTGGCATTACCTCGAAGCAGGGAGAGCCATCTCTGCCGTTCCCCTTCACTCAGCTTTATCCCTGCTTCCGTTCCGCATGTTTACCTGCGGTTGGAAAAGGGAACTCTGCCATTCTGTAAGCCGTCCTGTGAGAGGGCATCGACCCCAAGAAACCCGCTTAGGTTTTTTCTGTCTGGCTGTTTCTTAAGTCTCCAAACGGCGTCCCTCGCTTTCCTGAGAGCATCACACCGCAGAACAGTATGATCCACATCACCCGCCTTTCGTTACACAGTCACACACACAAAGGTGCCGCTAATAGCCTTCTTAATTTTTGACATGTAGCTTCGCGACTGGCCATCTTCGGTCAGAACCTGAGTCGTCTTGTAGGAAAGTACTCCTTGTTGGCGGGGAGGCGGTTACCACACCCTCATGTCCGGTACCAGTCTATTGGTCCCGTTCCCTGTGATCATAGCGAGTCTTACGTGCAATATAGTGGCCGGCATTGTAGCACCTCTAACTCTGGTGAGATTCAGATATTTACCTAGATATATTTTATTTGTTTCAGCCGCTGGTTGTTATAAGCATGTTGGTTGGGACCAAGAGGGCTTTAGTCAACACCGTCCAATACGGTGGGCTTACCGTCATTGGCAGCAATCGTTGGGTCGACTTTAGTGCTTCTTTATTTTTCGCTATTTACAACAGTCTGCTAGACGCTAGACGTCTCCTTCACTTCGCGGATAATCGTTTCCGCCGCAAAGTCCGCGATGAGGTTCTCTCGGACGGTCCGCAACGTGTCAGCGAAGGTTTTGCCGTGGCCGACCTTAACTAGTATCGAGGTTGTGTGGCTATAGGGGGGGGGTGTTCGTGGTTGGATAATTGGTGGCGGTCCGGCGTGTCCTACCTGAGCCGTGCGGGTTTTGTGCAGCGCCAGCCTCTCAGGAGTAGGTGACTCGACCCCATCGAGAAAATCCTGGCAAAAGCAAAACAAATCTCGAGGTCATGAAACGACGAAGTATACCTCCTTACCTGGTCCGCATCGTCTCCTCTTATCTGAGTGACCGCCACCTAATGACACATCACGGCACTTTTAGTATCACCGCTGGGGTACCTCAGGGATCTACACTCGGACCAACCCTGTGGAATATGTCGTATTACGATGTTTTGCGTGTGTAAAACCTTCGGCCCGGGGCGCCATATCTATAAAAGCGCGCCAGGAGACCATACTTGAGGTCATAGTAAATAGGTCCCGGTGGGTGGCACAGAACAACTTCCAGCTGGCTCCAGAAAAAACTGGGGCAATCTACCTGACAGGACGAAAACGCACGCGCGGTCTTCGCTTGTCATTGGGCGGTCACGCTGTCACGCTGCCAAAAACGGCAAAATATCTGGGGGTCACTTTTGGTTCCGGCCTCACGGGCTGTCTTCACATCTTAGCCATATCTTAGCCAAAAAAATAAATACAAACGCCAGGGCTAAAATCCTGCCTCGGTCGGGGAGCGCCGATCTGGGGAAAAGAATATGAATACCATTGGCGGCGAAATCCACGGCACTGTACGCGGGGTCAATGTGCGCTGATATGGCTCTCCGCACGACCAGCAATAGGCAGCTTCTCAGGTCGGCTCAAAAATCAATCGCTATACGAACCAGCAGAGTGTACAGAACCGTCAGCACGGAGGCTACGCTAGTACTAGCCACAATGCTCCCATAAACCCTCCTGTGACGGGACAGACATACTGAGTACAACCGGGCTGGGGAGGCGCGTGCGGCCTGGACCCGCCATCTCGTCAAAGATCTACATGAATTGTTATAACGATCCCGGTCAAGGCTCGTTATCATTCTACGCCACAAAGGCTGTCACGGGACACGGCCCATTCCAAACATACATAGGCAATACGATAGGCAAGTCCCACTTAGACATCTGTGTCTTGTGCACAACCGGGGTACCTGACGACGTGGGCCACACGGTCGCGGACTTCCATATATGTACCAGCTGGAACTGACTTGTCGGCTTCGGGCAAATGTCGGAGAGTTTCCGTCATTAATTACTGAGAGTTTCGAGTTGGCCAGCCAGTCCAGTAAAGGTGGAGCGCGGGAACCCCATAGGGCCTATTAAAGTCACTTGTCAGGAGTTGCCGGTTGGGGTTAGGGGAAGTAATGAGATCAGTGAGAGATGTGAGATAGTCGTTTAAGTCCTCTAGTGGGCGGTTAGGTAAAAAATAGCAGGAAAGAATCGCGGAAGGGCAGGAGGAAGGAAGCGGCAGGATCAGCAGAATGGTTTGCTTGTGTTGACGCAATATTGACATTGGACTCTGACATGAGGCATAAGGACACCTGGCTCTCCTGCACGTATACGTTCTGAGTATCGTGAGGGGCCCGGCAGCGGTTTAGGTTTATTTGTAGTATTTTTATTTTGATAGCTTAGCTTTGGCTAAATGTGAGGATTAGGTAATCTTAGAAGGTAACCCAATGTCATCGTTGAGTCCCACACTACTTACGCGTTTCTTCACGCCCAGACACTGACATCTGCGCTGGGTGTGCATAAAGCATTTTTCCGAATCTAAAAAAAGCCCCCAGTCTTCACTTGGCTCTGCCGTTTGCTTTTCTGTTTAAACCACGTGTGGCTTCTACTTCTCACAGCAGCTTCCACTCCCGTTTTCCCAGCATTTTTACTTTTCTTCTTGGTATTCCCTTTGCTGCATTTTCACCTTTATCGAAACGGCCTTACTACCGGAAAAAATCCTTACGTATTCTCTTGGCATTTTCCGCTGCTTTACACCGGTCGCTGAACTAAGGCTTTTTCTTTCGTTCTTGGCATGGAATCATTGCACTTTTGATCAGAGTTGGCAGTATACGCTTGGGTCCCCTTAAGATTCCACCATCAAATTTTGTTCCTCTCCCCAGCCTACAACTGCCCTCCTCATTTATGCTACTAACCTTTAACGCCATCCCCACTCCTTCCCGAAATGACATAGTTTCTTCCAAAAACATTAGATCGTCAACGTTTCGGTCTGTAACAATATATGTGGATTGCCCGTTGCTTTTACTTCTGGCGTAACATATACTGTATTTTCATTGATCGCCGTCTGATAACCTCATTAAGGTTCTCGAAAAACTAACAGCAAATTTTAAGTTCTGTAGCAAAGCGCCTGTAACGCGGCGTGAGGGCAGACTTTAGAACGACTACTTTTTTCACCGCGACTATGCACATCACAGTCGCCATTTGACACTATGTTTTCTTTTGCATGCACATATAATATATACATATATATATATATATATATATATATATATATATATATATATATATATATATATGTGCCTTTCTATTACAGTGCATATACTCACGGACATGTTCACAAATACCGTAAAATATGGCAGCTTATATCATAACATTGTGTTTCAGATGAGGACATAGTGCGGTAGAAAGAACGTGCATGAAAATAAGTGTGTTGAGTGTGCTCTTAAAGATATATCTGATAATAAAAATAAGAATTTTGACCGGGCGACTTAGAAAGGATTGCGACCCCAGAATAATGTCCAGATAACCATTGTTTTAATTGAAAAAAAAAACATTAGGAAAATAAAGCGCTGGTTTAAGTTAAATATTTTGAACTTTTCATTATATACGTATGCATACTTATATATATATATATATATATATATATTTTTTTTTTTTTACTGAAGGGAAATTCTCATGAACACTTGGCTATTGCTGTACAAATAGTGTAAAAACACAGGGACAGATAAAGTACACGGCCGGACTTTCCCGTTCCTGAGGGTGCCTTCGGAATTACGTTTGATCTAATCCCTTTAGATGGCTAAATATTAGATTTTTCACTCTATTGATTTTGCAATTTTATTCCAGGGTTGGGAGGTTTTTCGGGTTCTTTTCGATGTCGCATTTCTGCGCCGCTTTCACACAAAGCACAGTCCTAGAATTAAAAATATTTTTTAAGGAGATTGTTTTCAATTCTAGACTATCCTCCGGCCCCTACGGGCTTGGAACTCATCTGAGGTATATCTTCAATGCACTGAGAGCCGGACATGTCATCATCGTATTTATTTCACTCATATTGAGTATGCATATAACATAAACAATTATACAAATTATACGATTATACAGTCAGCTGCTCGCGGCATGTTATTCGAGAGAGGCAGTGCAGTGATCTCTTCGCAAGGGCCAGGCAGGCAGACGCATGAAACTTCGTACACACCTGAGAGCACAGTCGACAGACGCACTCGGTGTACTCTTCGTGGAAGCTCGTATTCGAACAAACCAGGTGATGATAGCCATGAACTATGTATCTGGTATAGACGTGGCGATTGTCACATGCAAGACCAGACCAGAGGTGAGAGACCCTGAAAATATCCAGGTCTCCGACCTCTCGTCGGACTTGTTCAACTTTATTTTCACAATCCGAGATGAAGCTCTCGAATGGTACTGTACGCGGCGTCTTCAACCTCAACCGAATTATCTCAGCAACTGGTGCACAGCCTGACATTAGGTACACAAAGCGGCTCCTTGCCCGCATTGACAGGCAAAGTACTCGCTTCATGTACATTGTAAAACACCTTTCAAGCAAACCAAAGTTTGCCCGAGTGAGGTGTTCTCATACTCTGTCAAGACCATGCATCAGCGCTGGAAAAATCTTGAGGTAGAAAAGCGCCACTGCTGTCGGGACGGACAGTCGCCGGACATCGCCTATCTCTCTATAAAGAGAAATTAGGGCTGTGCGCGCTGTCTCGACGATGTGAGCAGTGAAGGTCGTCCCAGTATAATGAAGCCGAAGCCCCAGATACTGGAAAGAGTTAACGAATTCCAAGGATTGGCCGCCGCAACGTATAACGTCTTTAGCAGCCAATCGACCTCCTCTTCTGAATTTCATAGCCTTGGTCTTCATGGCGTTTATTTCTAGCCCTCTTGAGACAAGGAACACCTCCGCCAGAGAAGTGATGCGCTTGATGGCACCCAGGTCGTGATGAGCGATTACTATGTCATCTGCGTACATCACAACTGTGGCCTTCTGGAACTCTTGTCGAATATAATCGACAAAATCGGCAAGCAGAAGAGTGAAGGAGACGCAGCTCAATGGGTCGCCTTGCGGGGTTCCCACATTTTGCCTTACCTGCAACACTTCCTGCACACCTTGTACCAGTAAGGTACTCTCATCAAAAAAACTGGAAATTACGCTCAGAAGAGAGCCTATCGGATCGACTTCACCAGGAGATCTCGAGGTGCTTTGTCGAAAGCCTTGACGCAGTCTATAAAGACTGCATACAAATGGCCTCCGGGCTTTGCCACAGCTCGCTCTATCTTTGACTGAAGCACATGGATTGCATCACGCGTTCCTCGACCTCTTCGAAAGCCGAATTGCTCTGGTGGAAGGGTCTGGTCGACAACGTACTCGATCCGTTTTATAACTAATTTGCAGAAGATCTACTTCACCGTCCTTTCAGACGCTATACCGCGGTATAAGTTTGGGTCTGTCATCACCATGCTTGCCCTTAAATAAAAGAGAAAGCCTGGCAATATGCCAGGCTCCTGGCATTTGTCCCCTCTTCATGATCTCGTTGAAGAAATCACAAAGATGGTTTGCCAAAAGTGGCTCAGACTGCACCCAGTGCTCATAGTACACTTGGTCTGGCCCCGCACTCTTTCCTCTCGGAAGAGAGTGCAGAACCTGACTTACTTCTTCTACCTCAAAGGGCAGATTCATAGTATCCTGCTCCAATGTGAGCGGGTGCTCAATCATTGGAGCCAGGCGTACCGTCTCGCGGTTATATAGAAGACCGGTCAGGTGACTCGTTACCTGTTCGTCGCTGAGCAGGTGGTTCGCCCCCCTACGAGGCCGTAAAACGTAGGCTGAGAGCCGGACATGCAAATATTTGATTTACTGGGCATAACTAACCGACGTGCTTGGACTGAACAAATAAAGTGACATTATGGTTATACTGTTGTATTATGCCTACTTTATGAAAGAGCTCATAAGCACTGCAATATGCCGTGACTTTGTGATAGTAATGCCTTGTGCAATTTTCTTACTATTTATATAATTTACTATGTTCTATATATACTCGTTCATTTTAGAGCTACTGATACATTTATATTATGTGAACTTTAGCGTAGTATAGGACAGCTATGTCATTAACCTGCATTATGAATCTCGTATATATATATATATATTTTATATGGGATATATATATATATATATATATATATATGGATATATATATATGCTCTTTTTTATACGGACGGCAAATTTATTTAATTCAGTAGTTCTTCATTGAGCTTGAAATTTCCATAATTACACAAACAATTGTAACTATTAAGGGCATTTTGCAGGAAATGCTATCTCCCGTGTCTATATATATATATATATATATATATATATATATATATATATATATATATATATATATATATATATAGACTACCATTTCGCTTCGCACGAGACACGGGGACTGCACCTCGTGTGGACGGTAGCAATTCTTGTCTGTGTTTCTTTAATCTCGTTTGCCTGCATCGTTTGCTGGTATCGTCGATAACGGCTAAGGCCGTCTAGTAAGGAGTAACTAAGACTCTCTTTCCAGCGTTGATGTCTGCGGCGCGCGAGTTAAGCGTGCCGCGGGGACCTTCACGCGCCAATAGAAAGTTGGTCAGATGTACAAACTCCCAATAGTAACATTCCCGAGGTCACTTTTGTTGGCGCGGGAGGCAAGGCATACGATATAGATTGTGTGGCAACGAATACTTATTGTCATACTATCGTGGCCCATTCGAGGGCTGTTAAAGCTAACTGAAAGTACGGGGGAGGTGTGCTGCACACGGAACCCGGACATGTCGAGGTTCCGTGCGCCTCTTGGAGTGAAGTCGCCGTTTCTCTTGATGTAGTGGACGGCTGCATGAGCCGTTCGGCGCTGGAATTGCTACGGACGACAGGGCAGGATTGATGTCAAGCTCCGAGCCCCTCAATCAAAATCCGTCGTCATCCGGATCCAGATCGTACGCTGGAGTTTGAAGTGGACTTTCTTTTGCGTGGCCTAAATCGAGGAGTCATTCCGTCCGGATCTCGCTTGGGCGTTCCGAGTCTCGTGCGCGCCACGAAGACAGCATGGCCGTCCGACGATAGATGACCGCCATGTTATCGCGGCGACGATCTCATAGCAAACATATTTTTGTTATATATATATATATATATATATATATATATATATATTAGAAACGAGCACATACTTTTTTTTAGACTAAAGGGTAATTTATTTATTGTAATCAATCACCAACGGTGGGAACATGACAGTTGCAAACGTTTGCACATTTACGAAGGGTCCAATGTAGGGACCAACCATCGCTGGAGGATTCCCCAGACTGAGGCTGCGTTGCCCCGTTGCACATTCAGCGACAGGCGCTGTCTGAGAAAATCGCCAGCTCGCCTATCATCTCTGGCTAGAACTAGTCGCTTCCCGACCTTCTGTAGCAAACCTCTTACATATAAAGTTGCCGACCAATCTCTCTGGCGTCCAGCTTCGGTGGGCTAGTGGCCGCACAGGGCAACTGCTCTACAGCGGCTTGTTTCTAATCGAGCTTCTAGATCCGTGAGAGCGACTGAATCGAAAAGTGATCTAGCCTGTTGCAAAGACCTGTGGAGGAAAGCTACCAGAGCTATCTCTGATAGGACAATAGATTCAGCCAACCCTAGATCCCCCTAAGGAACGGGAAGTAGAGCTTGTTGACGTGCGTCTGCCGATAGGTTGAGGTTCAACAGCGCCTCTACTGGAGTTTGCACGCTGTCGTTAAGTCGCTCAAGGAGTCCCAAAGCAAGCGAGCAGCCTGCACCTCGGAACAGATGATTGAGACGAAGAGCCGATTGCGTAACATCGCATGCTCTAGTTTTTCCAGCCACCTTTTAAGGACTGCCGGAACTCCCTGAGGGAATAAGGGAACGCCTAGCAACTAGAATTCCGTGTCAATAGTCCTGCACCCTGGGAGAGCCTCTACCACTTCGGAATCAGTAGCCCCTCCTACGACATGGACCTCATACTTTGCAGCACATATATATATATATATATATATATATATATTGTAATCAATCACTAACGGTGGGAGCATGACAATTGGGTCCCTGCGACCGTGTGCACCTCTCCAATATAGAGGCCTATATATATATATATAGGCCGTGGCGACCGCCCGCAGGGTTTCTGTTAGCGCGGCGCCAATTATGGGTCTTATTGATTTGGGGCTGATCTTAAATTTCGATACCTCTCGTAGGGCAACTTAATTAACTTGGGTAACTGGGTGTCGAAGGCCGGCGTGATTGTTGCCTGCAAAATCGCATGGAGGTGTTTACACGTCACATGTAGCTTGAGGCCTCGTCGACTGGATAGCTTATTATGCACGAAGCGGGCAATACTCGAGGTGGTTCAAGGCCAGCCGCCGTTGGTATAGATGGCGTGCTGGTGCTCGGACGGTGGCTGTGGTTGTAGTAGCTCATAATTGCGATGGTTGTTTAAGACGTGCGGCACATGAAATTGTCGCGTGGGAAGATACCTACATATATATATATATATATATATATATATATATATCGACATGTACGGCTCTTAGTGCATTGAAGATACACCTCAGGATGAGTTCCAAGCCCGTAGGGGCCGGAGGATAGTCTAGAATATATATATATATATATATATATATATTTACAACTCATCTTACGTATACATAGATATTCATCTATACACATCTGTATATATATGGCGATAATAGTGACAGCGGATACCGAAGTTTCATCGAGTTCCATGGCCCTGTTGTTGATGTTTTGATTAACTTGATATTTTGCCCTCAAAAAAACATTCTTGGACCACAAATGTGTTTTATCTACATCAATGCGCTAAAGTAGATTATTCCTGAAAACGTGCACTACTAAGATATATGCGGATGATGTTAAAATGTACGGAAAAGCGGACTCAGCCGAGGACTGCAAAAAAATGCAATATAGGGTAAATGAGCTCTACAAGTGGTCCGTCTCGCTCGATCTGAAACTATCGGTGGCAAAGTGCGTTTTACTTGTCGCGAAAATGCAGAGTACAATTACACGATCGATAACCATCCTCTTGCTTAAAAAAAATTATCAGAGATCTTAGTGTAATCTCGTACATATTGAGAGAGGTCATACCAAACTAATTTTAAAGATGTTCAACAGCATTCATACGACGACGCGTCGTCAGAAGGATATTCTTTCAAAGTTTGTAGCGACAAAACGAACTCTGAAATATATGTTTCCATGGAGAGTAACCCGCCAACTCTATGAAAACTTGATGGTAACAGTCTAAACACTTTCTTGAATAAAGCGTATTAATAACACATATATAAATATATATACACAGTCCCTGAAAAAATGTAGGGCCACCCATTTTTGTTACATTTCACGCATTTATTATAACCAATCGTGTAAAGATCACAGTGATACATGCTCACAGAGTAACAGCGGAGACTTCTATCGACATTTGGGGTCTCGGATTACTTCGAATCACGAGATTTTCTCATTTGGCACAGCTACACCGCAAAAAATTATAACTACCGGCCACTAGCAAGATACCTGTTTTAACAAATTAATTAGGCGGATTAACTGCATTTGGGCTAATTCCACGGCATTTAGCAACTATACTTAATACTCGGTGAACTTCCCATTAAATTGGATAACCTCAAAAGTGCGGTTTGGTATAGTTTAAAAAAAAATTTGGATGACGTTTTGCAAAAGCTTGTCCTAAGCCTCGAAAATTGTTTTTTATCGGTGTAAACTTATCGTGCGAGCCAGCTCCACACATTCTGGATGAAATTAAGATCAGGTGAGACTGCAGGCCAGCGTAGGACCTCAGTGTGACGTTGGTCGAGCCAGCTTTCGATCAGCCTGGCGGTGTGAATCGGGGCTTTATCGTGTGTAAAACGAAGTCTGGCCCTCCCATCAGCTTAAAATGCGCCGATTGCTCTTTTAGTAAATATCCGTAGCGCGTCGAAATAGACACGACCGTTTAAACACAAAATCGCCGACTTTGTATAATACCCAACCCGAAAAAAGCACTCTGTGTCACTCAGTGGACCATGACATCGTATCGTGGGCACTCAGTGGTCCATGACATTTTATCGTGTGCGAAGTCAAGACGAGCTTTCATCGGTCAGCGGTCAATCGTTGTTTTTTCTTGTGTTTTTTGCCAATGGGTCTTTCTGAGGAAGCTTCGCACATTTCGCACGTTCGTTTGCACGTCGGCCGCCGCCGCAATTACCCTCGCCGAGGGCGCAGAGTTCGACGCTTTCTTTAGAATTGCAGCTTGCTTCGTTCCGAAATAGAATTTGGACGCACTCTTTTTTACGGCGTATTTTTTACCTAAATTAACAAAGGTATTTACTACTTGGGCACAACGACCCAATTGACGGGAAATCTTGCGATTAGAGAGGCCGATGTCCTCATAAGCCTTGATATGGGCCTTTTCTTCACCCATGAGGCGCCAGCCTAAGCCTATCGTTTTAAAATAGAAAAAAACTTCTTGTAGGAGGTCTGCCTTTGTTTCTGTCGAGCCGTTAAATAAGCCCAAACGTCGTTATTCTGCTTAATTCACTCGTTAAGACATACATCTTGCTAGTGACATTATCATTTTTCGCGGTGTAGCTGTGCCAAATGTGGAAATCTCGCGGTTCAAAGTAATCCGAGACCCCAAATGTCGATGAAAGTCTTCGTTGTTACTCTGTGAGCATGTATCACTGTGATCTTTACACGATTGGTTATAATAAATGCGTGAAATGTGGCAAAAATAGGTGGCCCTTTATTTTTTTCAGGGACTATATATATATATATATATATATATATATATATACGACATTAAACCCAAAAATCATAGGCCACAATAAGGCTACGCCTTGTTGGTGATCATTTCGTGATCTATTAAAATGATTTGACGAGACTCGAGACGTATTTCCTTAGAAAGTGAAACAGAATTTCCCAAATGTGTAACCATTAGTCTAGCAAAGTAGCAGATGTCTCTCATAATCCTTTTATGATACGATGGCGCCTTATCTACTCCGTGAAACAGGGTTCAGAAGGAATATTCTTTAAGTTGCCGCGCTGCTTCTTGGTAAATCAGACTGTACATTTCAGATACAATGCCTGTTCCACGTCTGAACGTATTTAGAGGACACAACACTCGGTTAATATCAATCGAAATTGTGGCTTTGGATATACGCTAAATGAAGAATCTTCAACAGCAAGGAAACCGATCACTAAGTAGGGCGAAGTGCTTATTTTGGACATTTGAACGTTTGTGGTCATTTGCACGCGAAGTGCGAAAACTAAACACGTTCAGTCGTGTTGCTTCCGCTGACTTGCAACCCTGAACGCCGCCGTCCTTTCTAACATCCTCATAGGTGGTTTTAGCAAAAGTGGCCGCAAAATCCGCTTGCAGGATTGCCGTGTTCACACAAATGGCACGTCAGACCGCATCAACCCACCTCGCGCGCGCTCTCACGAAAATGCGTCCACTCAACACGTTCTCAGTGGCATACACAAGCACGTGCTGATATATATATATATATATAACAGCGCATAGCCAAACATAGACAAAGATCCATCCCATTCATTTGTATGGCACAAACCTAAAAAAAGTGTACGTTTGTGCATATGTGCAATGTACTTGTCTGCCTACTAATCTGGCGTATACCCTCGCCCGTCTTTTTACCGTAAGGGCTTATGCGCCAGATCAAAGCGACGCCAGGTCAAAGCCAGTCAGTCGTTGCGCTTTCAGCGAGTAACAAGTCAGTTACCACTTTTTAGCACTATAACTGATTATTATTATTATTAGAAAAACTGTGGTTTGTGCATTTTACCATTTTTTCAGAGTTTGAAGTCTAATGTCTACTATAACCTTCCACTAATGTTTTCGACATTAACTCAACTTGTATTATATATATATATATATATATATATATATATATATATATATATATATATATATATATATATATATATATCAATTATGCAGAAAATTCTTAAGCTGGGCCGCCAACTCATTTTGGCACATGTGGGTTGTTGTCCTCAGCCAACGGCTGCTTAGCATCCTATTTAGTATTTTTTTATGACATTATTTACAGGGGAGTGCAGCCTCGCAGGTTTGAGATTTTTTTATAGATGGGAGAAATGCGTTACGCACGAACGGAAACCACCTTTGGATGTGGGCCGAACAGTGTCGGACTCACCGCAAGGCTACCGGCGTTACCGACTAAGACTCCGGGTTTTCGATGTTCTGAAAACCGCAGCCTCTCATAAGATTCACTCCAGACCTCTCAGATCTTCGGTTTATAGTACTATGGGTAGGCTCGAGATCTGCCGGCAGCATATTGCATATCGATCGATTCACAGTACTAAGGTAAGTCGCCTTATTAGTAGAATTACAGTCTTAAAATCTATTTAGAATGTTTCAGTTGTGCCCGATTTACTTTTCTTCTGTGAATGTCGAAAAGAAAGCATTAGCTCGTGCTCTGTATTTAAAGCAACTAGAACCGTCGGCCTCGATCTAAAACAAGCTCCTCTCATTTATGATAGATCATGCTGACGCATCGGCTATTGCGTAAATCAATTTTTGCATCATCATCATTTAGTCGAATCATTCATTAGAATTCAATATTGTTATGGTGCATGTAGGTTTACTTGTTGGTTTTTGCTCTTTTGTATTTTTTACTTTCTAAATACTCCTGATCCTGCGTGCCGTAAAGTCATATCTGCCTTTGTATACCAACTGGTAAAGCAATCCTATAAGTTAGGTACTAATAGTTATAAAGACAGTCTAGCAATATGCATGATTGATAGACAAACATATCTAAATGTTAATTAACCAATTGTTAGACGCGTATCTGCCTTCATAGTACTTCATCTATGACGAAACGAACTTAGCTTTTCAACGTCATGAACTGCATGTTATATTAGTATTGTGCTTTATTAGCCGTTGATTGGTTTCTACATTGCCCATACGTTATTACTGTTCCTTCTGTAGAAGCTAACAAATAATCTAGCTGATTGCGGCTAATATAACATAAGATCAACACGTTCATCAAGAAGTTAGCTTTAATGCAGTTAGGGGGTCTGATATTATCCTTAGTTAGATAAAGCCAGACAACCTTGTATTCCACACGAGTCTGTTAGCGATATCTTCAAGTAGTTAATTGCCTTTAGGCTTCCTAAAACGTTTTTACAAAGCAGCTTATTAAGAGTAACTCCTATTGTTTCTCTACTTAATGAAGGAGATATGAAATTCCATGTCTAAGACAATGGCATAGTCATTTGTGTGATTTATATTGAATGCTTAGTCAGGTGGCAAGTCGTTTTTGTCGAACCGACTGCCATGCAAATCCGAGTCTGAGGTAGTGGACGCCTAGATCCTTTTGTTGTCAAGAATTTGCAAGTAAGAGGTATTAGGAAATAATGACCACAGGATAACTGGCTAGTGGAGGCCAAGCGTGAGACGGATACGTTTTTGTAGCGCGGTGTCCCTGAAGGCACCCCTTGAAGCCCTGTCAATATATATATATATATATATATATATATATATATATATATATATATACATATATATATCAAGTGATAATATAGATATAGGATACATAGATATTATAGGAGAGAGAGATATATTGATAGATAGCTAGATATAGATATTATTATATACATAATATAGAATATATATATTATATATATCTATACATATAGATATAGATCTATATATAGATATATATATATATATATTACATAGATATATATATATAAAAAAGCGCTAGACCTCACCCTGAACGGTCGAGTGTGAACTTCGCTCTGTGGAAAACGGTGAAAGTGAGAATCCCGAGGTCCTAAACGGACTGAGCACACGGCACTGGGTTAACGGCACTTAGTGAGAATCCAGCGCACACCTTAAACACCTCACAGGTACTGTGCAGTACATATGTTCGTGTCAACTCGGATAGTGTCATCGTTTTTCAAATCGCTCGAACTTCGAGCGCAAACTTGTTACAATCGGTTGCCTCGAACAATCCAGCGGTTTTGGAACATCAGCTGTTCTGCACTACCAGCGTGTTTACATACAATCTGTCCAGCGCATACGTAGCGGGGACACATAAGCAACGCTTGTGAACATGCGGACGTGCAGGTCCGTACCCAGCGCACATATATAATTTGTAATAGTACGACACGGCTGCAATGTTTGTCCTACGCGTGCATACATTGGCATGTTTGGCGTGACGTGCTAGTAAGGGGCCGTACGTATCTGTGCATTGTTCCTCGCAATCATGTATAGATACGGGTGATTACTTATGCATATGCTGTGTGTACACATATGCAAAAAGCGCATGTTGTACGTATAAGGTTATATACGTATAATAGCTCCTCAATAATAATTATATATAAAAAAAAGAATAATAAAAAAAAATCTATATATATGTATATATAGAAAAATCTATATATATATATATATATGTATATATAAAAAATCTGTGTATGTATGTATATATAGAAAAATCTGTATATATGTATATATAAAAAATCTGTATATATGTATATATAAAAAAAAAAAATATATTTTTTGAGAGAAAAAAAAAGAGGAGGAGGCATGGATCCCTTTAAGGGTCCTAGGGATCCAGGACAGCCAGCTGAAGAAAGTCTGAATGACGAAGAACAAGAAATATTGGAGGATAAAAGAAATGGACAGACTGAACAAAAGCGATGAAACAAAAGAGAACAAAACAACCCCGCAGGAATATTTCGGCGGTAAAGCTCACGTTGCAGAAAAAAACACGGACAAGCGATTAGAGGCTGACAAGGAGGTAGAAGAAGACCTCAGATACCCCGAGAACACTAGGCGAAAACGAACGATGATTGAATCTCCAGAAGACCTACAACGGGAGGAGAGAGAGGCCAAAAAAGGTGAAGAACAGCAACAAACGGGCAAGTCGATTAAGAAAGCGCGAGCCGAAGGTAGGACTCAACTGGAAGTAACCTCGGAACCAGGCACGAATCATGAAGCTATGAAGAGCCTCCTGGAAGTCGTCAGACAGCTCAAAATACTGAAAGAAAAACATGTTACTACCAAGAGGGACATTAAAGTTGCCATAACTAGGCTTGAAAGTAGAGCTCTGCTGCTGCAGGCCGACGTCGAGGACAAGCTGGCAGCCCAAGACGATGCCCAGAGGCGGCTGCAGAAATTAAAAGGCGAACTAAACGTGATCCAAGACAATCGATCCAAAGAGACTGAGGAATGGGAGAAAAAGATAACCTAAGGCACATGAAGAGACAGCAAAATGGAAAGCCATAGCGGAAGAACTGCAGGCTCAAATCGAAAAGAAAAGGCTTGCACGGACGTGCTCAAAGTGTCAGCGAGAAGACGAAGACGAACATAAGGACATACAGAGGGCAAAGGACATTGAAAATAAAATAGCATCTTTGTCTTCCCTAGAAGAGACAGCCAGGCTGGTGGCAGAAGAATGGCCGGAACTAACCTTCAAGGCCACTCGTATCATACAAGACAACATAACAGCCGACAGGGAATCAAGAGCTATGCTCATAAACAAAAATTCAGAGAAGGACCTGAACGTACTCAAAAAGATGAGTAGCCAGTTTCCACTGGTCGGCTCCGTGACTCGGCTTCCGATTGGTGGGGTGGCAGTTCTGCGCAGTAGTGAGCAATTGGAACTAGTTGACGTAAGCTCGGCAGACGCAGAGGAACCCACTGCTGCCTCAGCCAGTAGCAACACAAGGTTACTCGTGATCGGTGTTGGAAGCACAGAAAATACTCCAGAACAGTTCCTGTCAAGCCTCAACAAGGTCCTAGAAAAAAGTCATTCGGCAAATACCAACAGCACTGTGGGACTATACATCTCCAGACTGGCAAGGACAGTCAATCAGGAGAGCAACGGAAGTCTGCTGCAGAAAAACAGGAAGAAAAGCGGAAGTCATGGTAGACGGAAGGAGCCCGGACCTGCCAATGAAAAGCAAAGAACGAACGACCGGGTGTCAAAGTTCCATAAGGATAAAAGCAAAAGAGGGCAAGTCCGTGGATGACATGATTAGAGACATTGCCCCTCATATCAAGCAAAATGATGCCACGGTTAAGATCGGACCGGTCAAGAAAAATAAAGATGGTGACTTAATCCTCAGAATCACGGAAAAGGGAACCGGAGGTGGCATGTCCTTCGCAAACGCCCTGCGACAGGGAACAGGAATGGAGGTCGACATTAGGGAAGCGACGGGTCCCACTCAAACCGTTGTGCTAAGGGACGTTAACCGTTTCCTCACTCTAGACGAGATATCGAAGGTCCTGCGCAATTCGTTGGACCTGCATGAAACTACGGAGATACAAGCGGAAACACCAAAAAGCAACAAGAGAGGAACATGGCAATGCTTAGTAACCTTACCCAGTCGTGACGCTAAGAAGCTTGTGGCCAAAAAAGGCATCACCATATCAGGGCGCCTATGCAGGGTTGAAGAATGGTTCCAAATCCCAACATGCTATAGATGCAATCATATCGGCCATATAGCAAGAGACTGCCAAAGTGAGGGGGAAACTGCTAAGAGATGTTATAGATGCGGGAAAGAGGGACACATAGCCAGGGAATGCAAGGAAACTGATATCTCGTGCTACATGTGCAACGAGAAAGATCATAAACCGAGAACAATGGCTTGCCCGCAGTACGCGAAACTACTTAACGAAAGGAAACAAGCCGCGAGGGCGGCGGCAGAGAGGGAAGCCAAGGCCAGGGAATCACGGGCCGAGCAAAAAGAAAAAGAAGAGAAGAAAGCGGCTAGGGAACAGAGGAAGGAGGCTCAGCGAGACAAGCGTACATCAGATGGCTGGGCACAAAAAGGCTCCAGAGGGGCGGCCCGTTTCCAACAACCAGAGAACCAAGGAACAACTTCTACACAACAGCAATGAACATGATTAAAATAATTCAAGTAAACTGCAACAGAAGTAGATACGCACATGACATGGTCGAAGAGATAGCCACAAGGAGAAGAGCCAAGCTAGTGGCGGTGAGCGAACCAAATCAAGCGATGGCAACAAACAAAAAGGAATGGTTTTTAGATCGAACCAAGAGTGTAGCAATTATAAATACCGGTTCCGCGCAAATCACAAAACACGGAAGCGGGCCCGGGTTTGTATGGGTAGAATTGCTAGAAGGATGGAGGCTGTACTCTTGTTACAGCAGCCCCAACGGCAGCCTGGACGAACTCGAGGACCTACTCAGTGAAATAGGAATATCAATAACTGAAGCCACAAATGGAAAGGGCGTAGTTCTTACAGGAGACTTCAACGCGGCATCGGAAACATGGGGGTCGCGGCGTACCAACAAGAGAGGAAGAATTTTGATGGAATGGGCTGCCAGCCTGGACCTGTATATTCAGAACGACGGCAAAGACCCGACCTTTCACAGGGCTGGATATCAGTCAACGGTCGACCTAACATTATGCAACGACACAATAGCCAATAAAATAAAAGATTGGACAGTGCTCACTGAAGAAGAAAACCTCAGCGATCACTACTGTATTGAGTTTACGCTAGAACTGCAGCAAAAAGCGTTGCCTATAAGAAGTAAGATGTACTACAGGATCAAGGACGAACAAGTCTTTAAGAGCGAACTCAAGAAGGCAATCCTTACAACTTCTCCCCACACCCCAAAAGAAGTGCATGACGCCCTCAAAAGGGCCTGCAGTAGAGCTACTAAGCGCCCTCACCCAAGAAGGGCTACATGCCAGCCAAAACACTGGTGGAACAGCGTCATAGCGCAGAAACGGGCGGATTGTAACAGAGCCAAAAGGGAGCTCAAAAAACGCCACAGGACCCGGGAGGCCGAGATTCTCGCCTTGGAAAATTATAGAAAACTCAGGGCGCTTTTAAAAAACGAAATAGCGGAAAGCAAAAAGCTCTACTGGCGACAAATGATTAAGGACATAAATCACAAGCCATGGGGAAAACCCTACAAAATGATTAGAGGGAGAGGCGTGCAGGCCCCAAAAGTCAGACTGCCAGACACAGAGGTCGTACACATTTTAAACAATCTATTTCCACAGCATGGACATTTTAATAGGGAAGCATACGCACGAAGAGGGACAACTTCAGAAGAAGAGGAGTTCCCGCCTATCACACGCGCAGAGGTATTGATGGCAGCGGAGAGACTCAAGCCAGGGAGATCTCCAGGACCCGACGGCATTCCGCCTATAGCGGTAAAGATGCTCTTCAGGGAACACCCGGAGGTGGTAGCGGCAGTTTTTACCAAGGCGATGGCAAGTGGGGAAATGCCTAGAGACTGGAAAAGGGCGGAAGTGGTCTTGATTCCCAAAAGTAACGGAGCGTACAGACCCGTATGTCTCCTGAACACCTTAGCAAAAGGGTATGAGGCAATTTTAGAAGACAGACTTAGGACGTTTGCGGAACAGTATGGTCTCCTGTCGTCCAATCAATATGGATTTCGCAAGAAAAGATCAGTTCTTACAGCAATACAACGAATAACAGCAAAAGCTGACTTGCTTCACGGCAAACCTATATATAAACGAAAGCTCCTTGTGGCAGTCCTTGTCGACGTCAGGAACGCGTTTAACAGTCTGCCGTGGAAAGGAATTTTAGACACCCTAGTGAGAAAAGCGGTCCCTTCATTTCTCGTAAGAGCCGTTTCACGATACTTAGAGGACAGAAAAGTTTTTAACGGCACAGTGGAGATAGACATGACTGCAGGAGTTCCTCAAGGGTCAATCCTGGGACCCCTGCTCTGGAACATAACATATGACGACGTCCTGAGACAAGATCTCCCAGAGGGAGTAGAAATGATTGCTTATGCGGATGACTTAGCCATAATTTCTCAAGCAAAAACAGAGGAAGAACTAGAATTGAAGACAAACATGGCTCTCTGGTCCACAAAGAGATGGATGGATAGCGCTGGGCTACAACTTGCCCCGGAAAAGAGCGAGGCCATCGTTCTGACAGGCAGGAAGAGAGTAGACAGCATGAAACTGATGGTGGCGGGCCAGGAAATCAAGCAGGTAACAGAGGCCAAATATCTTGGCGTCCTACTAAACAAGGGTCTCAGGGGGACAAATCACATTAGAAAGTGTACGGGCAAGGCGGCTAAAGCGGCTAACGCGATAGGCAAGATTCTGCCAAACTTACACGGCCCGCGGGAGTGCCGGCGACGACTACTAATGTCGGTTACCGAGTCTATTGCACTTTTCGCGGCGCCAGTCTAGCTGCAGAACACCTTGAAAACGAGAACGGCAAAAACAGCCCTAAGAAGAACGCAGAGAACAGCGGCGCTTAGGATCCTGCAGGCCTACCGCACGGTTAGCACGAACGCAGCTCTGGTACTGGCTGGCTCCCCACCTTGGGACTTGGTAGTGAATGAAAGGAAAAGTATATAAGAAGGAGGGTCTGAATCTAACAAAGAAGCTGAAAGGGAAAAGACGATAAGATTGTGGCAAGAAGAATGGGATGCCATTCCCGCAGGCTCATCGGGTTATTCACTTCGCCTGCTCATCCCGGACATAAAGAAGTGGATTGACCGCCCGGCGGGAGAAATGAACTTTATCCTCACGCAGTGTCTCACTGGCCACGGTGATTTTCAAAGTTATCTATTTCGTATAGGCAAAGCTCCCTCGGTAACCTGCGTGCACTGTGTAGACGGCATCGACGATGACCCCGAGCACACTCTCTTAAAATGCAAGGGACTAGAGCAGGCAAGGACAACCGCCATAGCGCTGCTACGATTGAGATGGGCCAAAGAAGCAGGAAAACAAGGAGTCGGGATACCAGGCCCGCCGAGAAGTGACATGAGAACGTTTGTAGAGTACATATGCAGCACAGCATCGGCATGGAGGCTGGGCGAGGAAATGGCAACTGCGGTGATGAAAAAGAAAGCGGAGCTTGGCAGGTACAGAAGAGAACGGATAGCGCTTACGACATCAACAGATGACGTGGCTTGTAATCAAACGGGTTCGCAGGTGTTGGGACAAGCACGTCGGACTGGTGGGGGAACCCGTGAGTGACCTCGGCCAAATGATCCGTTAGGCGCTCGCCACTTCTCCTAATGGCCCATAGTACTGTTCTATGGATATCTGGGCCATTAGAGAGTGAAGCTTAAGGGGGGAGGTATGTTTAGTGGGTAGTGGTCTTGGCGGACCAACATCCAACCGCCAGGGTCGAGCCCCACACTGCTCTCGAGAGCGGAAATAATCTGTACTCGAAGCGTGCGTAAATGCATTCACCCTCCTCCACAAAAAAAAAAAAATATATATATATATATATATATATATATATATATATATCAAACAGTAAACTCGTGGTCTTTGACTCGTACTAACTATCTGGAGTTGCTGTGTCATCCGAAGAAGACAGTATGTTAAATATAATCCTGAACAGACAGGTAATGCTATAGTCAATGATTATGGTGCATATATGCTATATATATACAGATATATATTAACTAGGGCAACTTACCGGACTTATATAAATATATACATACACATAAGTAAGCAATGTTTCGTGTTCGCCTGTTGTTGTTCTAGTGTCTGCGGCGTTATGAATCTGGAATGAAGCTTTGTACAGACGCGAATCACATGGGCCCGACGCTCTGGTGGAAGAGGTACGTTCTATTAGAAATGCAATTATTTGTAAGATATTAGATTCACAGAGTTTATGCTGTACACAAGGGCAAATATGGGTATTGGAGGCATCTCGCGTATTTAGGTAACCTGAGTACACACAATAATACCGTAATTATACCCATACTAGAATTTTCTTTAGTCGTCACGTAATAAGCCACGTATGACAGCAAATGAATTTTCATCCCATTCCAGCAAATTTCGCGTGAAACAGCCAACCCACGTCTAGCCAATCAAGTTCAGCTCAAGCGTTCGTCTAGCCAATCAAGTTCAGCTCAAACGTAAAGCCTTGTACGCACGCGAATCTAATAAGCCCGCCGCTTTCACGGATGAGGTACGTTTGACTAAAAATGCAGTTATTTGTAAGATATTCCATTTAGAAGGTTTATGCTATAAACAAAGGCAAATATATCATTTCATCTTGCTTAGTTAATTAGCCTGAGTTCACACAATATTATCCCTTATACAATTTTTGTTAATCGTCACATAATAAGCCACGTATGACAGCAGATGTATTTCCATTCCATTCCAGCAAATTTCGTGTGAAACAGCCAACCCACGTCTCCCGATATGGAAGTCAACAGCCCAAGAGTTCGTTTTGCCGATCAAATTCACACGTTCTAACGCATTGCTATAAATTTAAATCACTGTTCAAATACTGTCATGGAAATAAAAGACGTTGCCAGTCGTTAAAAGTCATACTCAGCAACACCATATGTATATATATCGGAATACAATAAACGCTATTTATACAATGGTAAACTACAGACTTTTCTTTTAATACTCTGTATATATATATATATATATATATATATATATATTCACACGATTTATTTACACACCAGATTGGGTAAAATATACAATAGTACGATCGATATCACTACAGTCTCGTAATGATATTAATATTAAAAATCGTTCAGTGCCAGCTTTGTTAGAGAGGGGATTGTATTACACTCACTGCCATGATATCTTACACATATACCATAACAATATTTACAAACACATGTGTCACAGGGTTCATGGCAAGCGTCTTTCTGACATAGAAGGTGATGAAAACCGTGCACAGCAAAGCGAGTGGTCATGTGCCTGTTTGTCCTGCTCGTGCCCTTCTATTCTGACCTAACCATTGCATCTGTCATATAAAAATGTGGATCGATCTCTGCCATTTTCTCTTCATATCGCCGTATGAACTCGCTGTATGCAGGGGTGTCTAGAAGCGCAAACTGTTTTTTGACCTGTTCCACGAATAGTGGAGCATCGCACAGCAAATACGTGAGGCGGTTGTATGCTGACGTATGTAATATATATATATATATATAGTGCGAGGTTTTGAGGTGATTTCAGGTCAGGGATATACCTGGCGGGTTCTAGACAAGTTCAGAAGTTGCACAAAAGCCAAGATAGATCAATCCAACTTTTGCTCTCTACCTTCTCCATACTCTGTTCTGATCCTTCATGAAGAATATCATTGGGTCCGGGTATTACATTCTGGTCCGCACATTCAATATAAGAGTCTTTTCCGGACACGCACCATATACATATTTTTTAAAGACATAGTGTACTGGCTTCATGATGAATGGCAAGTAAATATTTACCGCATTCATATCTAGTATAGCAGCTGTCAATAAAGGACTTCTAGGTCTTTAAGTTATGTAATACTCATATAGCCATGACAAGGTCATGTGGATATTAGTAGTGGACTATCATTTAAAGGCATTAAGAGAGTTCATTTGTTTTAGGTGATTAGGGAAGTGCTTCAGGTTGTAACCATTCCCTTATGGGCATACGGGGAATGCTTAAGGGGGAACGTGATTCTCTTAGGCATGGCGGCCGTCTCCTAACTGCATCTTAGCTAGTAAGTAACTAGAATCGGCAGCAGGTCATACGAAGCAGCCGTAGAAAGGAGTAAATATTCTGAATTAGAAAATAGATTTATTTGTGTGGCTGTGGTAGTGGGGCCGCTGGGATTCATCACTAGGGACTTCTTTGTGAAGTTATTTCCTATCTAAACGCACTCAACAGATCACATGCGATCAACTCTAGACCGGCTAGCTAGGAGCAATGCAGTTTAAGAGAATAAGAGAGAGGAAGAGCAAGCATACGAAATCAGTTCTCGGAATTACTTGCAGGCGAAAGTCAGGATGTTTCCATCTTATTAACGGTAATAGGCAGTTATCAACCGCTGGCCATTTACGTGGCGGTTGCATTATGTCAGCGCTATTGTAAATGTGGTGCCAGTTTTTACCTGCGGTTATCGCTAATCTGAGAAAAATTAAGGGTAAGCAAACTCCGCACGTTGAACGGGCTAAAGCTTCCCGTAACAACTAGCCTAAAAAACAGATATGGAAATAGAATAGTGCGAGTATTTGAGACAAGATCGCTGTTAACAAAGATACTACACACACAACGGGATTTGCATACACCAAGGGCTTTGGTAGAGTAGAGAAAGATTTGGGAAATAAATATAAACGGGACTGATATAGGGACCTATGATACCTGAAAGGCAACGCCTAGAGGGATGGTCGCGTTTGCAGGGCACATAATTCACCGTGTTCTCTCACGGCGAGCATTTTTCACGAGCTGAGAGAGGAATACTAATGCACGAGATACGAGACCAAGTACGACAGATGATAGCATGAGGCGAGATGTCCCGCCGTCTAAATCACAGCTCATGAACTCTCGAGGAGTGGCAAGACGACGTGTCATTTTTAAAAGAGGGCGGAAGAGCATTTTCATATATTTGGCAACACAATTTCAACTTTAATAGATGAAATAAAATAATATCTGAGAGCTGTTTTTTTTTCTAAAACCATTATGAAATGAATTAATACATATAGTTTATTTTTTAACCCCCTTGGCGAAGAAGTGTGTTCTCAGGTGAACAATCTGTCAGGGTTAATAGATGCTAATTTACCTTAAATCTGTTTCGTTAATTCCACCTTGCGCGTTTAATGCAGCCAGCTGTCGAAGACTTGGAAAAGGATGACAAACTTCGGCGTGGTATAAGCCCTCGAACTCCATATGTGGTAAATATGTGTCGTTGCTATATAAATAGACCGAGCAGCATGGCTTAAGAACCAATCCGTTTGTATATATACAGAGTGTTTCGTCTAAATTGGCGCGTACTTTATCGTCCATATTTGAGTCCGTACCGTAAATGCAACCAAATACTTAGATGCCGTAAATAAGTTAACGGGGAAAAGCCCTGAAGAATATTCTTATACAACATGACCCCCGCTCACGATAATCACTTTTTACTTCGGAATTCAAAGCGCAAGTCCATATCAAAATGTCCCTATTTAAATTGTTAAACCCTTTGTTAGTAGCGGCAGTGAGCAAGTCTACGGTTTTACAACGGTTTGTAGAACAAACCCGCGTAAGTTTTTTCGGTCTGTAGTTTACAGAGCACGCAACTAAATTTATTTTGTAATGGTTTTGCCCTTCTGAAGAAGGTACGGTGGTATAACGTCTCCTTCGATGGACACCACACTCAGAACGGGAGTAAGTCAGCCGAGATACTTGATTTTGTTTCTGAGAAGAAACGAGTTTGCTTTGTGCTTACGAGAAGAGAGAAGCAACTGACATCGAGCAAGTCTATTAGTTTTCGCGGCCTCAGAGAATATTTGCCCGACTTCTATGACATAGGAATTATACCTGAGGTCCCCGTGAACAATGCTTCACATGGTCATTATGACCACATTAAATGCACTCTTAAAATGTTTGATCGAGATCGAAATGTTCTCAACATTTTGCAGTTGTTTGCTGTGTGGAAACCTAGCGCTGTCGCTTCTTTAACCGTGTAATCGGCTATGATCGGCTGAACTGTTTGTAGACCGACATCAAATTTGAGGTCTTGAGCGCAGGTTTGTCCGGCAAAGAGGACTCGAACAATAGGTTTTTATGAAAGGTTTCGGGAATGCAAGATGCAGATGGGACTCACAAACCCATTAAACTCGTATTCCTCCACCCCCCTCAGGCTCGATATAATTTTGGCATTACCTCGAAGCAGGGAGAGCCATCTCTGCCGTTCTCCTTCACTTAGCTTTATCCCTGCCTACCGTTCCGCATGTTTACCTGCGGTTGGAAAAGGGAACTCTGCCATTCTGTAAGCCGTCCTTGTGAGAGAGCATCGACCCCAAGAAACCCGCTTAAGTTTTTTCTGTCTGACCGTTTCTTAAGTCTCCAAACGGCGTCCCTCGCTTTCCTGAGAGCATCACACCGCAGAACAGTATGATCCACATCACCCGCCTTTCGTTACACAGTCACACACACAAAGGTGCCGCTAATAGCCTTCTTAATTTTTGACATGTAGCTTCGCGACTGGCCACGTTCGGTCAGAACCTGAGTCGTCTTGTAGGAAAGTAGCCCTTGTTGGCGGGGAGGCGGTGACCACACCCTCATGTCCGGTACCAGTCTCTTGGTCCCGTTCCCTGTGATCATAGCGAGTAGTAGCCTGCAATATAGTGGCCGGCATTGTAGCACCCCTAGCTCTGGTGAGATTCAGATATTTACCTAGATAAATATTACTTGTTTCAGCCGCTAGCCGCTGGTTGTTATAAGTATGTTGGTTGAGACCAAGAGGGCTTTAGTCAAGACCGTCCAATACGGTGGGCTTACCGTCATTGGCAGCAATCGCTGGGTCGACTTTAGTGCTCCTCTATTTTTCGCTATTTACAACAGTCTGCTAGACGCTAGACGTCTCCTTCACTTCGCGGATAATCGTTTCCGCCGCAAAGTCCGCGTTGAGGTTCTCTCGGACGGTCCGCAACGTGTCAGCGAAGGTTTTGCCGTGGCCGACCTTGACTAGTAGTAGGGGGGGGGGAGGGGGGGGTTTGTGGTTGGATAATTGGTGGCGGTCCGGCGTGTCCTACCTGAGCCGTGCGGGTTTTGTGCAGCGCCAGCCTCTCAGGAGTAGGTGACTCGGCCCCATCGAGAAAATCCTGGCAAAAAAATCTCGAGGCCATGAAACGACGAAGTATATACCTCCTTACCTGGTCCGCATCGTCTCTTCTTATCTGAGTGACCGCCACCTAATGACACATCACGGCACTTTTAGTATCACCGCTGGGGTTCCACAGGGATCTAACTCGGATCAACCCTGTGGAATATGTCATATTACGATGTTTTGCGTCTGTTAAACCTTTGGCCCGGGGCGCCATATATATAAAAGCGCGCCAGGAGACCATACTTAGGGGTCATAGTAAATAGGTCCCGGTGGGTGGCACAGAACAACTTCCAGCTGGCTCCAGAAAAAACTGAAGCAATCTACCTGACAGGACGCAAACGCACCCGCGGTCTTCGCTTGTCATTGGACGGCCACGCTGCCACGGGGGTCACTTTTGGTTCCGGCCTCACGGGCTGTCTTCACATCTTAGCCATATTCAAAAAAATGAATACAAACGCCAGGGCAATGGCTAAAATCCTGCCTCTGTCGGGGGGCGCCGATCTGGAGAAGAGAATATTGTTAACATTGGCGGCGAAATCCACGGCACTGTACGCGAGGTCAATATGCGCTGATATGGCTCTCCGCACGACCAGCAACAGGCAGCTGCTCAGGTCGGCTCAAGGATCAATCGCTATACGGACCAGCAGAGTGTACAGAACCGTCAGCATAGAGGCTACGCTAGTACTAGCCACACTGCTCCCAAAAGCCCTTCTGTGACGGGACAGACATACTGAGTAGAACCGGGCTGGGGAGGCGCGTGCGGCCTGGACCCGCCACCTCGTCAAGGATCTACATGAATTGTATAACGACCCCGGTCAAGGCTCGTTATCATTCTACGCCACAAAGGCTGTCACGGGACACAGCCCATTCCAAACATACATGATGAGGATAGGCAAGTCCCACTCAGACATCTGTGTCTTGTGCACAACCGGGGTACCTGACGACGTAGGCCACACGGTCGCGGACTTCCATATATGTACTAGCTGGAGCTGACACTAAATGAATTGTAACATCGATGTCGACATCAAGCCAGCCGTGGAGAGAAGCAGCGTCATACATAGACCGGATCATCAGAGAAAAAACTCCTCTGGAAAAAGAAAGACGCGCTTCTCTTGCTTGAATAGATTGCAAGAAATCTCGGAAGCCCTGCCAGACATGTAGAGCGGACGACTACCCCCCAGGGCCGTGAAGAACTGGCTAACAGTACCGGAATGACTCTTGTCGGCTTCGGACGAATGTCGGAGAGTTCCCGGCATTAATTACTGAGAGTTTCGAGTTGGCCAGCCAGTCCAGTGGAGGTGGGAGCGCGGGAACCCCATAGGGCCTATTAAAGTCACCTGTCAGGAGTTGCCGGTTGGGGTTAGGGGAAGTAATGAGATCAGTGAGAGATGTGAGATAGTCGCTTAAGTCCTCTAGTAGGCGGTTTGGTGAAAAGTAGCAGGAAAAAATATATATAAGCCGCTGCCTAGGTAAATCTATGTGCTTCCAGAACGAGCCCCTTTGTCCTGAAACGGAGACGTTCCGGGGACTTCGGGTCCCGTTCATCATATTGCTGTGTCTGCGGCAGGATCAGCAGAATGGTTTGCTAGTGTTGACGCAATGTCGACATTGGGCTCTTACATGAGGCATAAGGCCACCTGGCTCTCCTGCACGTATACGTTCTGAGTATCGTGAGGGGCCCGGCAGCGGTTTAGGTTTATTTGTAGTATTTTTATTTTGATAGCTTAGCTTTGGTAAATGTGAGGGTTAGGTAATCTTAGAGGGTAACCCAATGTCATCGTTGAGTCCCACACTATTTACGCGTTTCTTCACGCCCAGACACTGACATCTGCGCTGGGTGTGCATAAAGCATTTTTCCGAATCTAAAAAAAAGCCCCCAATCTTCACTTGGCTCTGCCGTTTGCTTTTCTGTTTAAGCCACGGGTGGCCTCTACTTCTCGCAGCAGCTCCCACTCCCGGTTTTCCCAGCATTTTTACTTTTCTTCTTTGTATTCCTTTTGCGACATTTTCACTTTTATCGAAACGGCCTTACTAGCGGAAAAATTCCTTACGTATTCTCTTGGCATTTTCGGCTGCTTTACACCGGTCGCCGAACTAGGTATTTTTATTCGTTCTTGGCATGGAATCATTGCACTTTTGATCAGAGTTGGCAGTATACGCTTGGGTCCCCTTAAGATTCCACCATCAAATTTTGTTCCTGTCCCCAGCCTACAACTGTTCTCCTCATTTATGCTACTAACCTTTAACGCCATCCCCACTCCTCCCCGAAATGACATAGTTTCTTCCAAAAACATTAGATCGTCAACGTTTCGGTCTGTAACAATATATGTTGATTGCCCGTTGCTTTTACTTCATGCGTAACCTATACTGTATTTTCATTGATCGCCGTCTGATGACCTCATTAAGGTTCTCGAAAAACTAACGGCAAATTTTAAGTTCTGTAGCAAAGCGCCTGCAACGCGGCGTGAGGGCAGACTTCAGAACGACTACTTTTTGCACCGCGACTATGCACATCACAGTCGCCATTTGACACTATGTTTTCTATTGCATGCACATATATGTATGTATATATATATATATATATATATATATATATATATATATATATATATATTTGTGCCTTCCTATTACAGTGCATATACTTACTGACATGTTCACAAATACCGTGAAATATGGCAGCTTATATTCACCTAACATTGTGTTTCAGATGAGGCCATGGTGCGATAAGGGAGAACGTGCATGAAAATAAGTGTGTTGAGTGTGCTCTTAAAGATATATCTGATAATAAAAATAAGAATTTTGACCGGGCGACTTAGAAAGGATTGCGACCCCTGGATAATGCCCAGATAACCATTGTTTTAATTGAAAAAAAAAACATTAGGAAAATAAAGCGCTTGTTCAAGTTAATTATTTTGAGCCTTTTATTATATACGTATGCATACTTATATATATATATATATATATATATATACATTTTTTACTAAAGGGAAATTATCATGAACACCCGGCTATTGCTGCACAAATAGTGTAAAAACACAGGGGCAGATAAATATATATATAAAAAAAAAAATATATATATATATATATATATATATATATTACGCCGAACTTTCCCGTTCCTGGGGGTGCCTTCGGGATTACGTTTGATGTAATCTCTTTAGATGGCTAAATATAAGATTTTTCACTTTATTGATTTCGCAAAAATTTCGATCAACAACAAGGATCGAACCAGCGACACCCGGTAGATGATAACCATGACTAGCGCACCAATCCCCTAGACCACGCCGCCACATGAAAAGCACAGTCCTGGCATGTTCAAACACCAGAAATAGATTCTCACACCCGGCATCGAACCTGCAATCGAGCATACCACAAGCTAATAGAGTATAGCGCACTATTTACCCAGACCGTGCCGCCAGTATTATTTGATTTACTGAGGCATAACTAACCGACGTGCTTGGACTGAACAAATACAGTAACATTATGGTTATTTTGTTGTATTATGCCTACTTTATGAAAGAGATATCGCAACATAAGCACTGCAATCTGCCGTGACTTTGTCATAGTAATGCCTTGTGCAATTTTCTTACTATTTATATAATTCACTATGTTCTATATATACTCGTTCATTTTTAGAGCTACTGAAACATTTCTATTATGTGAACTTTAGCGTAGTATAGGACAGCTACGTCACTAACCTGCATTAATATATATATATATATATATATATATATATTATATGGGATATATAAATATATAAATATATATATATATATATATATATATATATACAGGGTGTTGCAGAAATATTTGAAGAGCGATATACAGAATTGTAGAGCTCGTTAAAGCAAATGTTTTTTTCAATGGAACATGGTCTCTGAGAAGTATTGTTTCGGAGTGAGAGTGAAATTACTACAATTTGTGACACTGGTGTTTTTGCCCGACAGAGGAGCACAAAATGTGCTGTTGCGAGACAACCAGTCTACCTAGACAGAAACTAAGCACACCTTCGTGTTCGTGATAAAATTCCATCCTGCTCCATTCCTGCTCCATCTGAAGGAATATGCAAGGCCGGTCAGAAGACGCGACACGGTCGCTTAGAAGAGAATTCGCCAAAAATGAAGTTCTTTATTAGCGTTTACGCCAAATACTTCAGAATCATAACCCTACAGCCACTCACAGCGCTCAAAACGGACATATTCAGCCAATGCGCAATTCATGGCGATCATTTTGGTACCAAACATATGTCAATGCGAGCTGTGGTTGCGGAGTAATTACGATCTTTCGGAGGGCATGCCCAGGTTAAGTGCATGTAAAATGACTGTGTGGCGACGTTCACTACCGCCGACGTGTCGCGCGACAGCCGCAGCGCGTCATTTTTCATGCACTTAACCTGGACATGCCCTCCGAAAAATCGTAATTACTCCGCAACCACAGCTCGCATTGACATATGTTTGGTACCAAAATGATCGCCATGAATTGCGCATTGGCTGAATATGTCCGTTTTGAGCGCTGTGAGTGGCTGTAGGGTTATGATTCTGAAGTATTTGGCGTAAACGCTAATAAAGAACTTCATTTTTGGCGAATTCTCTTCTAAGCGACCGTGTCGCGTCTTCTGACCGGCCTTGCATATTCTTCAGATGGAGCAGAATTTTATGACGAACACGAAGGTGTGCTTAGTTTCTGTCTAGGTAGACTGGTTGTCTCGCAACAGCACATTTTGTGCTCCTATGTCGGGAAAAAACACCAGTGTCACAAATTGTAGTAATTTCACTCTCACTCCAAAACAAGACTTCTCAGAGACCACGTTCCATTGAACAACATATTTGCTTTAACGAGCTCTACAATTCTGTATATCGCTCTTCAAATATTCCTGCAACACCCTGTATATATATATATATATATATATATATATATATATATATATATGCCCTTTTTTTATACGGACGGCAAATTTATTTTAATGCAGTAGTTCTTCATTGAGCTTGAAATTTCCATAATTACACAAACAATTGTAACTATTCAGGGTATTTTGCAGAAAATGCTATCGCCCGTGTCTATATATATAAATACTACCATTTCGCTTCGCACGAGACACGGGGACCGCACCTCGTGTGGACGGTAGCAATTATTGTCTTTGTTTCTTTAATCTCGTTTGCCTGCATCGTTTGCTGGTATCGTCGATAACGATAACGTCTTCCACCGTACGCTATATACATGCATACGCACACAGCCTTGGATTTACTTGGATACTTAAGGACACGCAAAGATTCTCGCTTAAAGTTTGTCATCTGACCTACCTGACGGCGTAGGGAGTAACTAAGACTCTCTTTCCAGCGTTGATGTCTGCGGCGCGCGAGTTACGCGTGCCGCGGGGACCTTCACGCGCCAATAGAAGGTTGGTCAGATGTACAAACCCCCAATAGTAACATTCCCTGAGGTCACTTTTGTTGGCGCGGGAGGCAAAGGCATACGATATAGATTGTGTGGCAACGAATACTTATTGTCATACTATCGTGAGCCGCATGCATGAGCCGTTCGGCGCTGAAATTGCTACGGATGACAGGGCAGGATTGATGTCAAGCTCCGAGCCTCTCCATCAAAATCCGTCGTTATCCGGATCCAGATCGTACGCTGGAGTTCGAAGTAGACATTCTTTTGCGTGGCCTGAATCGAGGAGTCATTCCGTCCGAATCTCGCTCGGGCGTTTCGAGTCTCGTGCGCGCCAGGAGGACAGCATGGCCGTCCGACGTTAGATGGCCGCCATGTTATCGCGGCGACGATCTCATAGCAAACATATATATATATACAGCTGAGGCTTATATATATATATATATATATATATATATATATATATATATATATATATATATATATATATATATATAATATATATATATATATATATATAAATATATATATATATATATATATATAACAAAAATAAGGCTTAAGCTCGAAAACTCGGTGCCGAACGCCTACCTGTACACGCACAGAGCACACGGCGGTCTGGATATCCCCTGCCTCCAAACATTTATCCCCAGACTCCGCCTCTCCCGTCTAACAGCACTACAACACTCCACGCACCCTGAGGTCCATTGAATGCTAACCACCGAGCACTTCAAAAAAGATCTTGCGAAAGCAAGACTTCTTTGCGAGCGCTTAGGAACCTCCATTGAGACCGCTACACAAGAGAATGATTACTGGCCTCAACAACTGCACAACACGCTCGATGGGGCACATTTTAAAAAAGCACACGAAACGCCCTTTGTACATTACTGGATTAAGGGTAGGCCCTACCTATCTGGTAAGGAGTATTTAAACCTACTTAAGCTCAGGATCAACGCACTACCAACGCGTGCCAGATTGGCCAGGGGAGGCCCGGGCTACAACAAGCGTTGTAGGCACGGGTGCCATCTGCCTGAGACGTTGGCTCATGTCGCTCAGATGTGCGATATAACACACAAATAAACTATAAAAAGACATGACGACGTCTGTGATCGCGTGGCGCGTCTTCTCCGCGAGAGGGGTCATGAGGTGGTTCGTGAGCGAGTATTCCGTCGACCGGGTGCACCGGGTCTAAAGCCCGACCACGTAATAACAACACCTACCGAGGTCTGGGTTTTAGATGCCGAGGTTTGCGGCCCGAACAGGGACCTCGCAAAAGCGCGACAGGACAACATCACCAAATATGACGTCGAGTTCCTAAGAGCGGCGCTCCCCCGCAAAAACCTCGCAGATTCGGATCCATCACTATCTCTATGAGTGGTGTATGGGACTCCGAATCTGCAAGTACGCTCTTGGGGCTCGGCGTCACGAAGAGGAATCTTATGGATCTTACCGTCTTAACGTTGCAAGAAACCTTAAGGATATACCGCTCGCACCGGGTCCATAAGAGCGGGGGCTACCATTAAGCAAGGACACGGACAGCTGATTCTTAACCTCACGTCGTGACAACTTTTTACCACCATTTTTATTAAGGCGAGCACTGCAGAGTATGCAAACGTATTGTAAATGATTAATAAATCATCACATTATGTTATATATATATATATTCTTTGACGAAATGTACGTTTTCCGACGAACCATGAATCTGAATGGAAGTGTGAATAAACAAATGTGGCATCTGGGCAAACGAGAACCCTCGCTCAAGAAGAGTCTTTACATGTGTCACATGTGACAGTTTGGTACGGCCTCTGGTCAAAAGGAATTATTAAATCAATTTTTTTCACTCTACGGTGAATGGCGAGCGGTATGGCAGCAGATTCTTAATTTGAGCCTAATTTGGACGGAATTAATGCGATGTGATCTTTATTTCCAACAAAATGGTGCCACAACCCACACAGCGGAGAAGCTATACGAGGTGTGTTCAAAACGTATCGCGACTTTTGAATTTTCGCGGGTTACGTATATTCGAATTTCGATTTTTTGTGGCGTTATGTTGGTACTCATGTCTCTCACTTATGCCGACAAGCTTGGCCATTTTGAATGTTCACTTAATTGTTGACAGCTGCTTTGCTTGCACGTGTTTTGGATCGTCTTCGATTTTTACCTATTCAAAAAAATGGATCAAAGAACCTGTATCAAATTTTGTGTGAAAAACGAAATTAAGTGCGCGGATGCATTCCGAATGTTGACTGTGGCATACGGAGAAGCTACCTTGGACCGAAGCAACGTTTATCGGTGGTACAAAATGTTCTCAGAAGGCCGAGAAGATGTGAACGACGAAGAGCGTGCCGGACGCCCGAGCACTTCAACAACAGACGAAAAAATTAATGAAGTGGAGAAAATGGTATTGGCCAATCGTCGAATCACCGTTAGAGAAGTTGCTGAGGACCTAAACATATCGATTGGCTCGTGCCATTCGATTTTTATTTGGGCATGAGACGGGTCGCCGCGAAATTCGTACCAAAATTGCTCAATTGCGACCAAAAACAGCATCGCATGAACATTGCTAATGAGATGTTGGACTCTGTCCGCGACGACCCAAATTTGCTCCAGAGGGTCATAACTGGTGACGAATCGTGGGTTTATGGTTATGACGTGGAAACCAAAGCTCAATAATCTCAATGGAAGCTGCCGCACGAACCAAGACCGAAAAAAGCGGGCCAAGTTCGGTCGAATGTGAAAGTTTTGCTGACAGTTTTCTTCGATTACAGGGGCGTGGTGCATCATGAGTTCTTACCACAGGGTAGAACGGTCAATAAGGAATATTACCTGCAAGTTATGCGCAATTTGCGCGAAGCAATCCGCCATAAACGTCCGGATTTGTGGAAGAACAAAAATTGGCTTTTTGCACCACGATAACGCCCCTGCTCACACATCGTTGCTTGTGCGCGAGTTTTTGGCCAAAAACAACACACTAATGATGCCGCAGCCACCGTATTCCCCAGATCTGGCCCCCTGTGACTTTTTCTTGTTCCCTAAACTGAAGAGGCCCATGAAAGGACGACGTTACGCTACGCTTGACGAGATAAAGACGGCATCGAAGGAGGAGCTGAACAAGATTAAAAAAAATGGTTTTTTGAAGTGCTTCGAAGATTGGAAAAACCGTTGGCACAAGTGTATAATATCTCATGGGGATTACTTTGAAGGGGACAAAATAGATATTCATGAATAAATGAATAATTTTTGAAAAAACACAAAAGTCGCGATACGTTTTGAACACACTATGTATGTGACAGTCTGGTAGGGGGCGGCGTAGAGATTAAGGTACCTTGGTCGTAGCTCTGCTGAGGCTTTGGCGGTTTTTGCTGCATTGCGCACATGAGGTGTTCCTGTGAGAGCCCTATTTAGGATCACGCCTAGGTACTTGGCCATAGGAGTGGGTGCCACTGGATGACCTTCCAGGTGTAAATTTAGATTCTGTTAAAAGGAATCATTTAATCCTATTTTCATTCTAAATGTCAATGTGTCTGCATCCAAAAATTCAATTTAATAACACGTTATCCTAAACAGTCTTGTTTTATGTTATTCATCCTAAGCTATTTGGCGAACACCGTATATATATATATATATATATATATATATATATATATATTAACTACTAAAATTCGTTACGCAAAATCCAGTCTTCAGTGTCAGGGGGTTTCCCAGTCGCAGGTTCTGAGAGAATGCGGGGAGCTGGATTCTTGGCAGGGTTCCTCTAGTAGTGCAGAGATTTCCACTACCGAGCATTCAATGAGATAAGTTTTTAATGCTTTCTGTAGGCGGGTATAATTCAGTCTGGGAAAGCATTGCCGTTGTGTGGGAAAATAGGCTAGAAGGCAACTAGTTTAACCGAGAAGGTCCCCTCCTACAATCACCTTTCGATGTCCACGAGTGCTCTACGAGATAAAGTAAAGTGCGTCCCACTGAGGTGGGCGATGGTCGATGGTTGTGAGGAATACCTTGATTGAAGCGAGTGTGTTGTCAGCGTGGGGCCCGGTCGCCAGATCGTATGCTGTAGGGGCTCTGTGAGAGATTTTTAACCTGCTGCTGGTATGGTGGCCATTGCGTCGAAGTGGCGTAGTGTTCATCTATGTTGCATGCATTGCCCTCCGCATTCGATACAGCGAGGTTGAATTGATCCGGCTACGGTGCAATTCCTGGCCGTTTTTTGTCGTTTTGTCGTTTTCTTTTGAGCTTCCTCTAGTGGCATTTAGCGATGCATGAATTGTCACCTGTCCGGGTTTTTTTAGGGGACCCAGAGTAAACGTCATTTCCGGTGCTCTTTCCTTGGTAAGCGCTTTAAAAATGTCCTTCGGCTCGACGGACTCATCTAGGTTGCGGATTATCACAGCTTTGGTCTGTGAGACCACTTAGGCTGACGCATCTAAAAATGCGTTCTCCTTTATTTGTTGAAGGAATTTGCCAGTGGCATCGGGAGTAGCACGTTGTACAATCAAGCGAATTTGGCCTGTAGCCGTTCTTAGAGCTCTTTTAACGTTTACTCCAGCTGTTTCTGGGCCAATGCTGTTTCTGAGAGCACGTAGAGTGTCAGCATAAGACGCATTGCCTGATTTCACGACAACTGCGAAGGTAGAGACAGGCTTGTTCCTCTTCGCCTTGTCGTGAGCCTCTCCTATTTTCCGGCCATTAACCCGGCATTCCAGGGCCATTCCTGGGTATGGCACGAGGGCCTGCTCTAAGGCTTTTCTCATGAGATACCGGCTATTGCCAAGATGGCCACTACCGCTGCCTGCATGACTCCTGTCTTAAGAAAGCTGCAGAAACTGGCCGCTGCTTTTCTTAGAACATACACATACACTCGTTTTCGTTCTCCTCAGCATGCGGGATCATTCTTGCTTAGGATGCCCATGTTGGACTAACGTATTTTCAATCCTCTCGATCGTCAGGATGTCTCGATTCTGCAGGACTTTCTTTTTTTAAGGTGCGGCAGTGCATTCTGCAGTCCGAGGAATTGCGACCAGGCGATAGTCGGTCGATAGGCATTCGTCGTTGTGACACCTTTGTGACAGTAGT